>JAVSCE010009974.1:0-13674 GCA_032199065.1 Smutsia gigantea
ATGTTGTTTAGTGCCTCTGTCTCTTTGTTTATTTTCTGTCTGGTTGATCTGTCCTTTTTAGTGAGTGGTGTGTTGAAGTCTCTTAAAATGAATGCATTGCATTCTATTTTCCCCTTTAATTCTGTTAGTATTTGTTTCACATATGTATGTTATCCTGTGTTGGGTGCACAGATATTTGGAATAGTTATATCCTTTTGTTGGACTGACCCTTTTATCATTATGTAATGTCCTTCTTTGTCTCTTGTGACTTTCTTTGTTTTGAAGTCTATTTTGTCTGATACAAGTACTGCAACTCCTGCTTTTTTCTCAATATTAGTTGCATGAAATATCTTTTTCCATCCCTTTACTTTCAGTCTGTGTATGTCTTTGGGTTTGAAGTGAGTCTCTTGTAGGCAGCATATAGATGGGTCTTGTTTTTTTATCCATTCAGTAACTCTATGTCTTTTGATTGGTACATTCAGACCATTTACATTTAGGGTGATTATCCCATTGCAGGCTTTAGATTCGTGGTTACCAAAAGTACAAGGGTAATTCCCTTACTATCTAGCAGTCTAATTTAACTCACTTCGTATGGTCTTACAAACAGAACCTAAAGCTTCTTTTTTTCTTTTTCCTCCTTTTTCTTCCTCCTCCATTCTTTGTATGTTATGAATCATATTCTGTACTCTTTGTCTAGCCCTTGCGTGACATCTATTTGACCTTAGGAATACTTCCATCTATAGGAGTCCCTCCAAAATGCACTGTCGAGGTGGTTTGTGGGAGGTAAATTCTCTCAGCTTTTGCTTATTTGAAAGTTGTTTAATCCCTCCTTCAAGTTTAAATGATAACCTTGCTGGGTAGAGTACTCTTGGTTCAAGGCCCTTCTGCTTCATTGCATTAAATATATCATTGCATTCCCCTCTGGCCTGTAAAGTTTCCGTTGAGAAGTCTGATGAGAGCCTGGTGGGTTTTCCTTTGTATGTGATCTTTTTTCTCTCTCTAGCTGCTTTTAAAAGTCTGTCTTTATCCTTGATCTTTGCCGTTTTAATTATTATATGTCTTGATGTTGTCTTCCTTGAGTCCCTTGTGTTGGGTGATCTGTGTACCTCCATGTCTTGAGAGACTATCTCCTTCCCCAGATTGGGGACATTTTCAGCAATTATCTCCTCAAGAACACCTTCTATCCCTTTTTCTCTCTTCTTCTTCTTCTGGTACCCCTATATTGCAAATATTGTTCCGTTTGAATTGGTCACCTAGTTCTCTCAATATTCTTTCATTCTTAGAGATTCTTTTTTCTCTCTGTGCCTTAGCTTCTTTGTAGTCCTCTTGTCTAATTTCTATTCCATTTACCATCTCTTCTACTACATCTAATCTGCTTTTAAATCCCTCCATTGTATGTTTCATTTCATATATGGAATTTCATAATGATTGAATCTCTGACTTAAATTCGTTCTTGAGTTCTTGAATATTTTTCTGTACCTCCATAAGCATTTTTATAATTTTTATTTTGAACTCTCTTTCTGGAAGATTGGTAAGTTCAGTTTCATTTGGCTCTTTTTCTGGGGTTTGTGAGATTTTGGTCTGTACCATGTTCTTTTGACGTTTCATATTTCTGTGTGGTGCCCACTAGTGTGCAGAAACTCCAGTCTCTGGAGTTGCTCAGCCCCTAGAGTGAGGTTGGGTGTCATTGGGAAGCTGAGCTAGTGCCTGTTGGGGGGAAAGATCTGTTTCCTGATTCCTGTCTGTGGTGCCTGTCTCCAGTGTCAGAGCTAGTGGGCCAAGCACACATGTGTAAACCTCTGTGCTTTGTGTCTCTAGCTGTTGTAGGTGGGGCCTCCCTCTGGCTGGCCTGACACCAACACAGTGACTGCCGGTTTGCAAGCAGGTGCCTACAGGCTAGGAGGAAGGTACAGCACGCTGTATGTCACAGTGGGGGGCCTCAGAGCTGTGTAGGCAGCCAGGGGGATGGAGCACCTGGAGCTCCCCAAAGTTCACAACCAGCTGGGCAGAGTATACCCAGACAACTATGTCCAGCTCTCCCTTCTCCCGTGCAGCAAGCTCCGTGCAAACCCCGTCCTTTCAGCAGCCCTCATAGACCGCCTGACCTTCCTATGACACAGAGCACTGGATGTGGATCCCCTCCTCCACAAACAGCCGCAATGTCAGTCTCCCAAGCACTCTGCCCATCCGAGCTCCCCAATGTCCAGAGCACCACACAATATGGGCTTCTGCTCACATAGCACATCTCCAGGGCTAGGTGTTCTGGAGTCCCAGGCTTCCACCCCTCCCTGCTCTGTTTCTCTTCCTCCAGCAGGTGAGCTGGGTTGGGGGAAGGGCTTCAGTCCCACCGGATTAAGGCTATTGTATGTTACCCTGTTTTAGGAGGTCTGCTCTGTTTGTGAGGTCTTTATGCAGCCTGGTTGAGCCTTCTTTCTTCTTGCTGTTTTAGGGTTAGTTGTATTAATTACTTATGTTTTTGTACTATTTGTGGTTTTGGGAGGAGTTCTCCATGTCACTTCTCATGCCACCATCTTGAATCTCTAAGGTTTTAATTTTAAGATGAAATTACAAGTTTACCTACAATGTTTTAAAGAAAATAGTAGGTGAATAGAAGAAAGCAACATAAATTGGGCTATATATATATACAAATATATATGTGTATACAATATATACATATACATACAATGCATACAATATACATATATGTGTATATATATGTGTAGTGTGCTTTCTGTAATTGGTCACAATGTCATAGTTGGCATTTATAACTGTATTCTTCCTTAGTCAGTATTTCCTTTGCCTTCAGCATGGTCATACTTACTTAACTGAAGATGTGACCCAGAACCTTTATTCCTAAAGTGTCGGAATCCTTAGAGTACTGCCTGCTTGGGTTGGTGTAACTTCTTTAACCTTTTATCACTAGACTCAGAATTGCAAAGAACTCCTCCAGAGAAGAATTACTTTAATTTCATTCTTAATACATATCCATCTTGATCCAACTGTGTAGCAACTATCTTGTTTCCTCTTAATAATCATGATCAATTAACACAAACAATAGAGTAATCTTTTTATTTTTCCATTAATGGAAATGCTGAATCTTAAATAGGACAGCTGGCAAATTCAGCTTTCACTTTATTGGAAGAATTCTTGTACCCTAGTAGAAGTGTTGGGGGAACGTTGTGTATTTTCCTTTGTCCTTGTCCCTGCCAGGACAAAGAATTGAAGGGCAGAGACACAATAGTGAAGCAGAGTAAAAGTTTTATTTAAAGTTATTTAAAGAGAGAAAAACTACAGGCCACCTCAGCAAGTAGAGGTGCCCTGGAAGGTTGAGAAGAGAGAGTTTAAAGTTAAAAGGTTATGCACTTAGAAAGTGTGGGTTACCTCAGAGAGAGGAGTGCCCCAAAAGGTTCCCCCTTTTAAGGATTCTTTAGGAATGTGACTAAGGGCTGGGGGTGCAGAGTTCTTAAGTGGTCTATGAATATTTAGAATTAACTTAACATAAGCAACTTCCTGCTCTGATTTCTGGCATCTTGGTCTGAGAGCATATCAAACAAGACTGCCTGCCTAGCCTCAAGGTGGGCTGAGATATTGTCTGTTTGCTAAAGAGTAACTTAAGAATCTTACTTCTCAAGTTCCTGGGTATTAAAATGCAATCTTTAAGATGGAATCCTTCCTGCCTTTTACTATGTTGTTCACAGCTGGGCCTGCATGCTAAATTAGTTGTGTCAGTTTCAGATACTTGATTAGGGCTGAAGGAGAAAATAAAAAACAGCATATAGGTAAAGTTAAAAAATAAACTGGGCCTACATGATTAACACAATAAAGACATGGGCTATGCTAAGGTACCCTCCTTTATCTGGGGAATATTCAAACATTCCAGGCCAAGTTGCCTCTGGCTTTTTGAGCTTTAACTGATTAACTCTGGGTCCTTTTAGCAGGCTTATTCTCTTTCCACCCCACTCATCTATTTTTCTGCCTAACAGAAGTAGGCCTTTTTGGAGGATGAACTTACACTCTTAACCAGAAAAGCACGAAGTTATTGTGGATGGAATCCATATTTTAATTCATGTGTTATCACTGGTAATAGTTGAGGGGGGGCACTTCCATTTCTACCTCTTGGTACTTTGCCTTGTGAATTATATCTATGAAACAAATGGCACTATATATTGGTCATTGGTTCAGAGCACATGCTGGGCCTTTCTGTGCAGATATCCAAACTCACATCAAAATATGTTGTCATCCAAGGGCACCATACTGAGCCTTCAATAGGCTTTTTCTTCCACAGTTTAGGAATTTCTGTATGTTATGGGACATGGTAAAACCAATGACTGAGTAGGGTGAAATTCCGTTACTTCCTTTGTTGTTGAATAGATTTTACAGTATGTATGTGGATACCACGTTAGTGAATGAGGGATTCTGTAAGTGCATTGATGGTGTAGTGGTAGAAAAACAAATTACTGCTCCATAAATGACGTGAGAAATTATAATCAACTTGCCACCTGGTAGGCCATTGCCCTTTCCCTCACAATGGCACTATGTTGGATTCTTGTCATTTGTGTCTGCTGTTGGCAGATTGGGCACTCTGAAGTGGAAATAAATAATCAGTAGAAAAACTGGGAAATGATGACTCATTTAAGGTAAATGAAGAGTCAAGCAGGGAAAACCTTTTTCTCTTACTTGAGTCTTCTCAAACCTGTGTTATTGCTCATATCATTTCTATAAAGCTCTGTCTCCATCAGCTATGAAAAGCTGAGAAAAAATGTTTGCATCTTCTTTCCCATTCACACCTCACTGTTTCCCAAGGAAACTGGCAGATAAAATCCCTTTTACAATTGTACAGGCAGATCATTCTATCCCAATTCAAATGGCTAGATCACATAGTGTCTCCTGGCTTTCTCATGTTAAAAGCCAGAAACTTGTCTCAAAATAGAAAATTTTTAACATTTCTTAAAATAGACAATTTCAATGGGTACAATATTAGTTTTTGCCAAAATAATTCTAAGAATAACTATATCAAGCAGTTCCATGGCATTTAAACTGCTATAAATTCTTTACACACAATGACTAATTTAATCCTTATAACATCCTGAGGAAGTAGGCATTAAGTCACCCTCATTTTATAGACAGGAAAGCTAAGACACGGTGGCTAAGTCATTTGTCAGAGGTTGTACAGCTACAGTCTAGTGGAATTGGATTCAAACTCAGGCATTTTCATTTCAAAGTACATGTGTCTATCCTCTTAGCTATTATGTCTCACACTCAGCCCACACTGGCACTTTCCTGGTCACCTCATTTTGAACTTCTGTAATTAATTTGCCTCCTAGCTTGGTGTTGAATCTCTCATCACTACATAGTTTGAGTGCTGGCATTTTTAAAAGGAGTTGAATTAAGCCATATTTTATATTTTATCCTAATTTAAGTCTTGAAACAATTTTTTTTTTTACTTTAGACTTGTCTTATTGTTTTGGTTATCTCCATGGCTTACAAGAAAGCCTCTGATTTAATTTTGGCAGTATTCAAGTTCCTTATCAACTGTTTCACCAGTATAGTCTCAAATAGAAACCATTATATGCTGAAAGCCCCTGATTTATCTAGAGATTTATTCCTCCACTTAAAAAATTAGGCATTGTGCTATCTTAATGGCATATTGAAGATTCTGCTACACATTCTTCATCAATCTCTGAGCCTGGGCATCCAAACAGGTTTGTGATAATTAAACTGATGACAATGAAAAAGGCATTTCAACATCACTAATTTCAGAAGTGAGCCCTGGTTTGTTTGAGTTTTGGTGTTGAGAATTGGTTGAACTTGGAATACTAAATTAGAATAATTGATAGAATGGAAACCAAATGGGTGTTTACCAAATATATAGGATAGCTTTTGTTTTCTTGATTGCAATTTTGGAGTCATTTAGTCTTTCAACTGAGTTCTCAGGAAGTTGAGAGAAACAAAGTCACAAGAAATATATTGCCACTTTAGTAGTACATTCCATCCCTGCCTAAGGGCATTTGTAAACATGTAAAGACTATGCCAGAAATAGTAATTGAGAATGTTAGTCTCAAATTGCCTATAGCATCCTACATCAATGGATGGCCTGAGGGAAAACGGTATTGTCAATGTATCTACATTTATATTTGAAGAGCAAAATATGAATAATTCTAACACAAAGCATGGAATTGAATTCCCCTAAAGTGCTTTGGCAAACACATAACCACATATCAAGAACTCCCTTCCCTTCCTAAGGCAAGCAACAAGCTATACCCTTGTTTTGGATTAAAAGCTGTAATAGCTCTTTGAATACTAATAAAACAGTCAGACTTAAGCCATCTGCAAATACATTATTTTCAAAAGAAGAGTATTGGCATTTAATCTTGGAGACAGTCACACTTGACAATGACATAAAAATTCTTATAATTGTTGTAAAAGAGGGACTCGTAGCTGATGTGTAAAAGGAACAAAGAATACCATCCCTAGCACATGAAAAGATGCTCAACATCACTAATCATTAGGGAAATGTAAATAAAAACCACAGTGAAATAATACCTTGTATCTCTTAGATTGGCTGTTACAAAAAAGACAAAAAGTAACAAGTGTTGGTGAGGATATGGAGAAAAGAGAACCCTTGTACACTGTTGGTGGGAATGTAAACTGGTGCAGGCACTATGGAAAACAGTATGGAGTTTCCTCAAAAGATTAAAAAACAGAATTACCACATGACCCAACAGTTTCACCCCTGGATATTTATCCAAAGGAAATGAAAACAATTTGAAGAGATGTATGCATCCCTATGTTTATGGCATTATTTACAATAGCCAAGATATGAAAGCAACCTAAGTATCCATCAATAGCTTAATGGATAAACAAGATGTGAGATATATATATATGATGGGATATTAATCAACCGTAAAAAAGAAAGAAATCCTGCCATTTGTGACAGCCTGGTTGGACCTAGAGAGTATTATGCTAAGTAAAGTAAGTCTGACAGAGAAAGACAAATACCATATGATTTCACTTACATGTGGAATCTAAAAAACAAAACAAATGAACAAATAGAGCAAAAAAAAAAACCCCTCAGAAATAGACTCATAGACACAGTAAACAAAGTATTGGTTACCAGAAGGGGGAGAGGCTGGGGAGTGGGCAAAACACGTGAAGGGATTAAGAGGTACAAACTTCCAGTTATAAAATAGATAAGTTATGTGATATAATGTACAGCATATGGAATATAGTCAATAATATCGTGATCACTTTGTATGGTAACAGATGGTAACAAATCGTGGGGTCATTTGGTAATGTATAAAAATACTGAATCACTAGGATGCACACTATATGCATGTCAACCATACTTTGATAACAAAAAATAAATGCCATCCCCACAATCAAAGAGAATCCTTAAAAAATAAACAGCATCTGCATGAAAGTCTGGTGGAGAGATCAATGTTAAATATTCACTGAACTATTTATTTGACCTAGGTTGCATCTTTGATCTACATAAATGAAACACAACTTTTTCTCTTTTCTCATTTGCCTATTTCTTTCTCATCTCTCCTTTCTGCTGTCTTAGTTTATCTAACTTTATTCCATTCTTTATATAAAATTATTCTCTTTCCTCACTTTGTTTCCTAAATCTTCTGGTGGATGACCACAAAAACAGTTGTAGACACTGATTTCATCCACTGCAATGTGCTCACCACTCAAGAATTCCTCATCCTTTAAAATTTATGCTGATAAATTTCTCATTCTAGCTCACCTCTATAATATATTTTAAGTACTATTATTGCTTCCAAGTCACCATTTATTGATGAAGAAAGTCACAAAAGGGAATTAATTGTAAATCAAAAACATGCTGTCTAACCCCAACTAAGCCATTATTGTTACTCAATTTTCTCAAAAATATGCAGACTGTTGTTTGATATCCTGTCCCTCCCACTGCTTATCCAAAACTTCTAATTTCACTTCTAAAGCTCCCCAGTTTTTCTTATTGAAGTACCATTGATATACAATTTTATACTGGTTTCAAGTATACAACAAAGTGGTTCAACAGTCATCCATATTCTTAAATCCTTACCCCCTATAGTGTGGTTATTATCTGTCAACACAGGAAGATGTTACAGAATCATTGACTATATTCTACATGCTGTACTACTATCCCTGTGACCAACTTATATTATGAATAAGAATTTTTGTGCCCCTTAATCCCCCTCACTCCCCTACCCCAACCCCTCCCCCATGGTAACCACTAGTCACTTTTCAGTGTCTATGAGTCTACTGCTGTTTTGTTCATTCTGTTTTGCTTTGTTTTTTTATTCCACAGATAAGTGAAATCATATTGTATTTGTCTTTTCCACCTGGCTTATTTCACTTTTCATAATACTCTCTAGATCTACCCATGTTGTTGCAAATGGCAGGATTTCTTCTTTTTATGGCTGAGTAATATTCCATTGTGTATATATACCATATCTTCTTTATGCATTCATCTACTGATGGACATTTAGGTTGCTTCCATATCTTGGCTACTGTAAACAATGTAGCAGTAATCATAGGAGAGAAATATCTTTGAATCAGGGATTTTGTTTTCTTCAGGTAGATTCCTAGAAGTGGTATTACTGGGTCATATGGTATTTCTATTTTTAGTTTTTTGAGGAACCTCCATACTGCTTTCCACAGTGGCTGCACCAGTTGACATTCCCACCAACAGTGTAAGAAGGTGTCCATTTCTCCACATCCTCACCAACACTTTTTATTTTTTGTCTTTTGGATAGTGGCCATTCTAACTGGTGCGAGGTAATAGCTCATTGTGATTTTGCTTTGCATTTCCCTGATGATTAGTGATGTGGAACATCTTTTCATGTGCCTGTTGTCTATCTTTATTTCCTCTTTGGAGAAATGTCTGTTCAGGTCCTCCACCTATTTTTTAATTTGTTATTTGTTTTTTGAGTGTCGAAGCATATGAGTTCTTTCTGTATTTTGGATGTTAACTGCTTATCAGATGAATCATTTACGAATATATTCTCCCATACTGTAGGTTGCCTTTTTGTTTTGATGATGGTGTCCTTTGCTGTACAGAATCTTTTTAGTTTGATATAGTCCCTTGTTCCTTTTTTATTTTGTTTCCCTTGTCTGAGGAGATGTGTCCAGGAAAAAATGCTCATACTTATGTTCATGAGATTTTGTCTATGTTTTCTTCTAAGAGTTTTATGGTTTCATGACTTACATTTGTGTCTTTGATCCATTTCAAGTTTACTTTTGTGTATGGAATTAGTAATCCAGTTTCTTTCTCTTGCATATTGCTGTTCAGTTTTCCCAACACCAGTTATCGAAGAGACTGTCTTTTCCACATTGTATATTTATGGCCTGTCTTTCATATGTTAATTGACCATATGTGTGTGGGTTTATATCCAGGCTTTCTATTCTGTTCCATTGATCTATGAGTCTGTTCTTGTGCCAGTATTGTACTGTTTTAATTACTATAATTTGTAGTATAGCTTGAAGTCAGGGACTGTAATTACCCCAGCTTTGTTCTTCCTTCTCAGAATTGCTTTTGGCTATTTGGGGTCTTTTGTGGTTCCATATGAATTTTAGGACTATTTGTTCTAGTTCATTGAAAAATGTAAAGCCCCCCGATATGACTTCTACAAAATTCTTCTAATTGCCTTAGTGGTAAGCCTACTCTACACAGAATATTGCAAAAAACTGCTGAAACAAATTTAAGAAATCAAATGGAGAATTTTCATTTTCATGAGTGGAAGATTCAATAAATTCAAGAGGTTATTCTCCCCAATTTGATCTATAGACTCAATATATTCCCAATCAAAATCCCAGGAAGCAGTCTTTCTGGGTGGTAGAGATTGACACGCTGATTTTAAAATTTATGTGAAATTGCAAAGGGCCTAGAATAGCTAAGACAGTTTGAAAAAAGAACAAAGTTTGAGTACTTACTCTCCTTCATTGAAAATTTACCATAAAGCTACAGTATTCAAGATAGTATGTTGCTAGTGTAAGGATAGACATATAGATAAATGGAACATCATAGAACACTGACAACTATACCCACACATATATGACCAATTCATTATCCAGGGTTGCCAATGTAATTCAGTGGGGAGAGACAGTGCTTTTATGGTACTGGAAAAACTGGATATCTCCATGGGAAAAAAAAGTGAACCTTAACCCCAACTTCACACCTTACAAAAAAATCAATTAATAAGTCTCATAAACAAATAAGGAAAGGTAAAGCCAAAATCATAAAACATGTAGGAGAAAAGAAGAAAACACTCATGGCCTTGCTGTAGAAAAATATATTTTAAGGATCATAGAAAACACATATTACAAAATAAAAAATTAAATCATAAGACAGATTATAGACTGGCAGAAAAAATATATATAATACATATATTTGACAAAGGATTGCTCTCTAGAATATTGTAAAACTCTTACAACCCAATAATAGTACAGTAAACAACCCAATAAAAAAATGGGTAAAAGATTTGAAAAGACACTTAAAACAAAATGGTCAAAAAGCACACCAAAATGGCCTTGATATCATGAGCTGTCAGGGAAAAACAAAATAAAATCAGTGAAATTCTACACTCTAGAATTGCAGAAATTAAAAAAAAATTGACAATACCAAGTTTTGTCCAGAAAGTGGGGCAGCTGTAACTTTCATACACTGTTGGTTGTAGTGCAAATTGATATAGTCACCTTTATAATCAGTTTAGAAGTTTCTTATCAGGTTAGATTTACACCTACCATATGAACAAGCAGTTTGACTCATAGGTACTTAACCAAGAAAAATGAACAAATACGTGTACAAAAAGACTTGTCCATTCTTATTTTTAGTACAGTTGATTGAAGTGCACATGTCTGAGTTGTGTGGGTCCACTTATACGTAAATTTTTTTCAATAAATATATTGGAAAGTTTTGGAGATTTGAGACAATTAAAAATTTTTTTCTTTTGTCTAGTTTATTGTGAGAATGCAATATATAATATGTATAACCTATGAAATATGTGTTAATTGACTGCTTATGCAATCAGTAAGGCTTCCAGTGAACAGCAGGTGATTAGTAGTTAAGTTCTTGGGGAGTCAAATTTATATGTGGATTTTTGATTGTGTGGGGTATTATCACCCAGCCCCTACATTGTTCAAGGGTCAACTGTACCTTTATTCATAAAAGCTAATGACAAGAGACAACACATATATTCATTAACAGGGCAGTTGTTCAACAATCTGTAGTATATTTACCCAGTGGAATATTACAAAGCAACAAAAAAGAATAAACTGCTAATATAAGTAACAAAATAGATAAATCTCAAACCCATTATGCTGAGTAAAAGAAGCAAGACACAACAGACTGTGTTCTATATTTAGTTTTAGAATGTATAAAGTAATTTATATAGTTAGAAATTAGATGAACAGTTGCTCATGGAAGCATATGGGTTGGAGGACTGATAGCAAAGGGGACATGTAAGAATTTTTTGGAGTGACAGAAATTTTCAGTATCTTGAAAGAAGTCATGACTACATAAGTATATATATTTTTCAGAACTCATCGAACTAAAGACTTAAAATGGGTGCATCTTATTTTATGTAAATGATACCTTAGTAAAGATGAGTCAAACTCATTGAATTGATTGAACTGTAGCATTTTAATGAATCCATTTTATTCTATGTAAATTATACCTCAATAAAGTTAACTTAAGGAATGTTGTTGAATTTAAAGAATTCAACATTCTTTAACAATAAAGAATGTTAAAGAATGCAATTGAAGAGAGCAAATGTTTTTATTAAAGAATTTTACCTCACATCACTTTCAATAACAAAATCATTGGAAAAAATTGAGACATTTAAAGTCGTGATGGATCTATAACCTGGAATATTATTCAACTACTATAAATCACATTCTCAATTATGATTAAGGATACTAGATACATATATACTATGATATTTTCCTTGAGTGTAATTCTATACATAAGATAGATATAAAATGTAACAATGATAAAAATGTTGATATTTTAAGCTTTGTGGGCCATATGGTCTCTACTGCAACTGTTCATCTCTTCTCTTGTAGCATGCAAACAGACATAGATAATATGAAAACAAATGGGCATGGGTGTGTGCCAATAAAACTTTATTTACAAAAACAGGCAGTATGCCAGATTTGGTCCTGGGCCATAGATTGCTGAACCTGCTTTAGATGACACTTAGAAGCTCTTCTATCATGTAGAAATACCTTTATTATTAGGCATTTTTACCATTGTTTGCAAGAAGATCCTATAATTTTCTTTATTTGTTGAGAAGCAGAATAGACATATTTGATTTTAGATAGAACATACCCACTGATGAAAGTTTGCATGATTGATTTGCTGAATCTAAAAATTCATACCCTGTAAACAAGTCATCAGATTCCTTTAAAAATCTATTTAGACCAGCTATATTTTATTCATAATATTTTTTCTGTACAGAACAAAGAGACCATAGTTGAGTTTGTCAGAAAAGCAGAAACCAAGACAGAAAACCTCAGTAAGCATTAAAACTCACCGAATAAAACAATACCTATTTTTCATCCTACATATATTTTAGACATTTCCATTTCCATTTTGAACTAAGAAAAAGAAAAGAGAAAAGAACAATGATTTGCAATGGAAAAGAAAGTATATATTTTAATATTCAGAAAACACCTTACTTGGATTTTAAGTCTAATAGGGTGTAGTAAGCGCTGTTAGTTTCTTCAACAAAATTGAGAACACACCAGGTTAAAAGAGACAAACATCCCTGAAAGTTCGAGATTTATTTAGGCACCTTCTGAGCTGGGAGAAGGCAGATAGCGTGAACACTACACTAGATAGTGAACATACAGCCCCAGCCTCTGTACCCATACCACTCTTGAACTTACTATGAATAACACAGACTTGGTAATTGCTGATGATTTTCTTATTTCAACTTTCTTCATAATTACAAAATTATATCAACAATTTATATGGAAAAATAGTATATGTAGATATACTATAATATATAGTATATAGTCATATAAATATATATATTTGCCTTAGGTTTGATTGCACAGAGAGTAAAAGAATACTTGGGAGCCCTTAGGCATTACTGAGTCAAAGGCCAGGAGCCTTTAGGAGTTACTGAGTCAAATACCAAGACTCTTCTTATATCACTTATGGGATTATGTGTTTAGCTTCTTTGTCAGTTATGGACTCATAATATGGCTCCATTGATATCCATGTTGTCTTAAGCAGCATCAGACATTTGACCATTTTACTGAGATTATTTGCTGGCTTTATTTTCATTAAGTAAAATATCAGGCATGGAGAGTTGAGTAGTTGATTTGACTCCTGAGCTTAAATGTATTTGACCTCCCCCATCTGTGAAAGACATCTCTCCTGTAAGTTTAATTGTGACCATCCCTTTTCCCCCATTTTCAATCCCATTATCTTGTATTCTGTGGTCATCCCTGCTGTATTTGACATATGTCCTTACATATGTGTAAGCTCGTACAAAGTATATCGTGGTGTGTGTGTGTGTGTGTGTGTGTGTGTGTGTGTGTGCATGCATGCATGTGCACTTATAAATTTAATTTTGGATATGAGGAATATGAGGTTCCTGTGCAAATATTCAGATGGAGGTGACACTGAACAACTAAATATTTTAACTCAAAAAGAGATCTCTGTCAGACCAACATTGGGAA
>JAVSCE010009975.1:0-52307 GCA_032199065.1 Smutsia gigantea
AGATTAATGAGCAGCCATCAAAGAATTGATTTTTAGTCTCTAGTGGCCTGAGCTGGCCTGAACTGCATTCGGGCTATGATGTGAAGGTTCAAAACTAAATCAGTTGTTTCAGATCCTGAGACTATGCTGTCTCCTGGCACATTGTTATGTTATATTAAACATGAGTAGTTGGATCATAAGCACCACAAGGGACCACCCATCTCTATCTGTCTTGTCTGGGTAATGTTCTTAGAAAAAAAATCAATGAGGCCTTATCAAATCCCAATGCCTCCAAGCTAGCACTTAAAGGGCAACAGAGGAAAGGAAGTTTCCATTTTTAACAGAAACAGGCTGAGAAGGCATTTTAGGTACCTTCTAAACTAAGCTGAACTTTTTTTCAGTGAATTAATTCATATTGAATATTGTTCCTAATATCCATGCTATAAGGAGTTTTTGTACATTATCTTTAAAATTGAACGAGGTGTTCTAACAAAACACATAGTCATATTTATCTCAAATTTTTTTAAGAGCTCCAACTTGTCTTAAGATTCTAGTACATTGTATTTGCCTGGAATGTTTTTATATAGAAAAAGTTGTGGCTCACTCCCTAATTCAATGAAGTATTTGTTACAGGCTTACTGTGTGTAGAACATTATGGTTGATTTTGTCTGAAATTATACATCTATCCATTTATTTATTGCATGTTAAAATGTGCCAAAGAGCTGTTCTTGGTACTGGAAATATTGTTAAAGCAGCATTACCACTGAGGTCTCTGGCCCTCCTGCAGCCTTGGTGTCAATGGGGAGGTAAGGCAATACACAAGCAAACAAATGCAAATATAATATAATCTTGGAAAAGAGAGGAGATGTGTTGTCCAATATTATGTAATGGCAGCTGGGAAATGGGATCCCATGACATAATGCCAGCATGATCTGACTTTCCTATAAGGCAAAGTTTGGGGTCGTCTACAGTCATCTTAGGCATAGTAACCTAAACACGTAAAGTATATATTCTTAGTGGTTTTTCTTCAGACGAAGAAATTGTTGCCCAAAGAGATTAGGTAGAATTTCTTTACCTAAAGCTAGTAAATGGCATAGGTTTTCCAAATAAAAAACGTGCCTCTGACCTTAAGTCACATGGGTCACATGGTTTTTCTCTGCATTATTACACGGTATGTTTCAGATTATTCATCCAAAAATTCTTTCTTTCTTGCATTTCAATTTTAGGTTAAAAATCTTTCAGGAGTAGAAAACCTTTTACCAGATCCCGACAGTTACAGCTTTTGCTTTTGACTTGGAAACTACTTTTAATAAAACCTCTTATCTGCCTAGTGGAGAAACTGTTATTCAAAACTGTCCTTTCACACTGCATGGGTTTTCATAAATCTCAGCCTTCTCAAGGCTGATTACACTCTGCAGTCTTCCTTAGGAAATGGATGAAAATTTGAGCTGGTAACACAAACAGGAAGGCTCAGAGGCAGCATTTGTCCTGCAGGAACCACCTCTTTAAATAGCTACTATGCAGTGGGAATTAGTCCTCCACTTGGACAAGGAACTCCAAGGTCCTTTGTTTCTCTGGCTCTGCAAGGCTGGAGGCAGCCAGCACTGTTCTATCCTGGAGGGGGAGGCCCTGCTCAGCAGGTGCAAGTCATGGAGCTGGGAGCTGGTGGGTGTGGGCTCAGGATGGCCTCAGCACCTCTGGGCCAGGAGGACACACAGTCACACAGATGTTTTGTGCTTCTCCCTTATGAATATCATCCTTAAATGTTTAACTGCTGTAAGGTAAGGTTCAGAGTACTTCCTTAAATCAATTACTGAGGCTCTGGGCTGCTTTCTTCAGACTGGTTCTTTTATTTAAAATAGGAAAGAAGAGACCAAATAGTCGCTATAGCTTTTTTAAAAAAATCCATTTTTAAGTGAGTGCATATCTGGGATATTGCAGTCTTATTAGTAGGTTATAGATACATTATGTTAAGTGATAGTCGACTATAAATCTTGTAACCTTTCAAAGAAAGTTTTTGTTACTGAATGTAAGTTTTTAAAGCTGAAATGCAGAAGTAGATGAGCTGTGTTACTAATACGAGGAAATGAATTAAAATGGGATCATTAATTAATAGATGAATAAAAATGAATGACTTAGAGATCTTTTTTTTTCCAATTCTTGTTTTTGAACCAGAGCCTTTAAACTGTCTAATCCAAGTTTTCCAGATAATCATGTGATTTTAGAAACATCTACTGAGGTAGACTCCCTTACCCAAGCAAGCGCTTCCACTCTTTAATGGAATTCATGTATTTCTCTGGTCAGGCTAGCAAGCCTTTCCTCTGATTTTCAAAAGGTGCCAACCAGAAATGGCTGTGTTTACTGCCCTAGTCCTAGAGAAAACAGGTGAATAGGGAGGGCGTTCTCCTTGTGTGCCTGCCCTGCAGAAACATATTCTGCCTGGGATTTGTGTGATCTACATCTGTGCATTTCTTCTCATCTTTTCCTGGCACTCACCTCCCTTATGCATCTTCAAGAAATTGTTTGAAGAAATAGAAGCCAAGGATTAACCTAATGATGCTTGCTCTTCCCAGAAAGGTTTCCATAATACCTATTAAACTGCATTCATATTTAATTCTTGGAGCACTGGTATCCATACAGCCACTTTGATAATGGCTCCTTAATTGTCTTTTGTTTTTTTCTTAGTCCTGTTCTTATCATTTGTGTTGTTATCTTTCAGAGGCAAATGGATGTGTTAGGAAAGGGAAATAAACATTTCCTTTAATTTAGATTGAAAATTGTTTCAGCATGTTTAGGGTTCTTTTTAGTTAAGTAGCATCATCTTTATATTTTTCAAGTATATTTATAATTTATTTATTGTTTTTAAGTTGTCTTACTAGTATAGTTTATAATCAGAGGTAAAGTCTGCTTTGACCCCTGAGCTTTAAGAGTGAGGGGAGTGTGGGGAGAAAGCCTGCTTAGAAGAAATACTGCTTTTCTTGTATAATGTGTGGGGCAGGGTAAGCATTGGGTTTATTTATTGTTTTGTGTGTGTATGTGTGTGTTTAGTTTCAGAGTGTGGTAAGCAAATCCAAGGTCGGGGATAGGGGACATTTCCATCATAGTGTCTAGGATGTGGAAATAGCTTCATGTGCTCACTTGTGAAAATAATTTTTCACATTTGTGCTTTGATGATGATTACTAATAGGGATCTATCTTTATCTTTAAATGTATAAGTAATAAGGAATCTGCATTCTATTTAGAAATTGTTTTAAAGTTTCACATTCTCTGATTTCAGATGCTAGCCCCTCTAAATCTGCATATACCTGCCCCCTGCCCCACCCACTCCGTGCAGGTTCTTTTACCAACATTGTAAGGCCCTTGTTAAACTCTAAGCCAAGATTAACTAAATACAGCAACTGGGCTAACCAAAGGTGAGTTAAACAAGGGAAGACTTCTGTCTAGATTTGAAAATATAAACAAATGATGTTATTTTTATGATATTAAAGCCACAGGGAAAAAAAATCAGATGGAAAACAGAATAATATACTTAGCTTACCTAAGCAAGCAGAATCTTATGGATAAGAAATTCCAAAGACAATGGGATAATAATGGAAGGCTTTGTTAGCCAAGGCCCTGGCAGAAATTGTAGGAAAAATAGCAAAATAGCTTGAGAGATGAGCTAAAAGAAATCACTGCCCCCGCTGCAATAATGTAGAGTGACAAAGCAAAGTAACATTTACTGGAAGGCCTCCTACTAACCCAGGTTGAGCTGAGCTCAGGAATGTGTTTCAGAGCCTGTTTAAAAACCCAGCAGTGGTGTTTTGATTCAGTCTTGCTGACGTAAACACAGACCCTGTCTGGAAAATTTCCAAAAGCAGATAGTGAAGGAGATGTGCAGTGTTATTACAGTAAAGACCTGGGGAAGTGATTCACCACTGTCTTGGGAGCAGAGCATGATATTTCTGCTCTCTTGGAAGGTGTACTGTGACCTGGTGATAAGACTGTTCTCGAAGAGAAGATTGTAAGACAGGGACTGTGGGTGTATTCAGAGTAGGGTGAGGGCCTCTGGAAAAAGCAAGGCAGGATATTTACAGTCAGAACAATGTAACTACATGCAAGGAAACCCCCTACTAAAACTCTGTGTTAAATATCAGCTCTAGAGTTATTCTTCAGTGAGATCAGTTAATATTTCCCAGATACAGAAGAGTAGCACATGTTGTTATTATGCTAATCATTTATAATCATGTGTAAGATTCACCTTGCATGCTAAAAGGCCCAGGCTTATGTGCTGTCTTTCCTCCTTCAGATCTGATGAGGTGATTTGCAAACTGGGCAACTAATTTAGCATGCAGACCCAGCTATAAACAGCACAGTAAAAGGCAAGAAGGATTTCACCTTAAAGATAAGGTTACATTTTAATACCCAAGAAGTTAAGAAGTTAGAAATTCTTAACTTACTCTTTAGCAAACAATACCTCAGCCAACCTTGGGGAAGCTGGCCAGGTGGCCTTGTTTATATGCTCCCAGACCAAGATACTGGTATCTCAGGGAGAAATCATCAGAGCAGGAACTTGCTTGTGTTAAGTTAATTCGAAATATTCTGGGACCACTTAACAAGTCCACATCCCTAAGCTTTTTTTCATGTTCTCAAAAATCGTCACCTGCCTATGAAACTCCCAGACAATGTACCACCCCGGACTCTCTTGTCCCCTCCTGGCATAAGCCAGGAGCTCTGTCGTTTCACTTTATCTCTAAATAAAAGCCTGTACCTTACTCTCCTACCTTAACTGTTTGCGGAGCTCATTCTTCGGCTTAGTGAACAAGAACCCCCGCATCAATTGCACCAGGAACAATCGCCCCCAGGTGCTTAGCCAAACAGAAGGAAGGAGAGATTGAGAACAAGGGAATTGTTTCTTAGTGATAGAGAAGCCTGTGGATTATTTAACGGGAGAAAAAAAAGATTCAAAGGAGTGTTTGGACAACGCTGAGCGCTGATGAGATGGACACTCATTGTTAGGTGACTTTATCAACAAATAAATGATGGGTTTACAAAGCTCAGGCACCAAACAAACTCAGGGTTTGTAACTGAGCAGAGAAAACAGGTCCCGTCTCTGTTAGCTATGAAGCTGAGTGTCATTCTCCATTTGTTAGATGTGCTTAATTAAATGAACATAAAGACTTAAACATGTTTCTTCCTCTTATGAATATGCATAGTAAAATGGGAGCCAGATATGTGAAGTATACTTGCTTCTTAGATCACCCTAGTTTAGATTGTCCAAGAATCCACCTTGGTGTGTCACAAAAATCACCATTTGGAACATGAAAAGTCCATTATTTTGCGTGTATGAACTAGTAGATTATTTTGAAAGACCAGTAGAAGGCCCACGATTTCAGTTATTTGTGAAATGAAGTGGTATTTAACTATCTGAAACTTCCAAAGTAAGTAGATGACAATAGAGATTTTTCACCCTGTTTTTCTTCCTGTCCCACAACTTGCAGAGCACCTTCCACATAGTGCTTCCATAAACTTCGAAAAGACTCCTGTGCATTACAGTCCTGCCTGCCGAGGGCAAGAGTTTCTAGAAAAGGCCAAAGTCATTGACCAGAAGCCTTGGGTGCTAGAGTAGGACATCCACGGGAATGGTGTGAATACCCAAGATGAAAAAAGAGCAAAAATAAAGCAATATGATTAAAATGGAGGCCAACAGACAGTTCACCTACTTCAAAAGATTCTTTTTAAATAGTAGCATATTATTTAAAAATTACTTTATATTATTAACAAAAATTATTTTAAAATGATTAGTAAAAATCAGTGACATTAATTTAAAAAAATAAATATTGATTTTATATTAATAAAAATTGTTTAAAAATGAATTGCCTTTCATTCTTTGCCAACCGCAAATTATTCAGTAGGTATGAATCTTCTAGTATATTTCAGTAAAATGGGGCAGGACTTGTTCTATCTCTGGCAGTTGCTGCTAGTGCAGCCCCCCCTTCCTCATTCTACCCAAACCGAACACCCCAAAGCATAGTCTCTTTGAATTAAGCAAGTCTATGGATATCTCTTACCAATAGGCCATTGCAATCCCTTCAAAACTACTTTCTAATCTATGGAACAGAAGAAACCAGAAATGAATATTAGACAAGCCCATCCTGACCTTCTCCAGAAGTGGTATAATTTCCGAAGTATCAGAAGGGTCTGAGCTATCCACACATCTACCCCTAGAAATCCGTAGGTTTTGGTGGGAATGGCAGGCGTGGAATTATAGAATGTGTGCAACCATTTTATAAATACTGTTTTATTAATCTTACAAAAACTCCATGCAGAAGTGGTTGTCCACTATTTACAGATAAGGAAAGTGAGGCCCAATGAGGCTAAGTGTCTTGTCCAAGGTTTTTATACAGCTGAGAAGTGTCAGGACAAGAATGTGAACCAAAGTTTGTTTGATCTGAGGCCTAGGCATTTCTGCCACACAATGCTGAGTGAGTGACAGTTTCTTATCTGTGTTTTTCAGTCTGGTGGTAGTAGAAAAACTGAGGTTTTATGGAAGTAGCGGCAGAATTTTGAACAATCCATGTCCTCTATTCTCTGACTGTTTTTACTTCCTTTTCTGACATACTCTCTTGAAGAAGATTGTGTATCCATTCCTCTTTTCCAATAATATGTAAATCTTGTGTGCACGTGTGTGTGCATGCGTGCATGTCTGTGTGTGTCTGTGTAGCAGAAAGGGAATCACATTATCCCTTACCAACTGAAAAACTTTGAGAAGGAATGTTATTGTGGAGAATTATTGTATGTTCTTAAACTCAATGTGGACTCACTGAGTATATGCAGCAATCTGTTTACAGTTCTATTTACTGAAGATTTGGCTTTTTGGCAGTTACTTGACCACTTTGGATTTGTATACTGGTTCATCTGTCAAAGTCCAGCTCAGATCTCCACCCTCTGCCCCCCAGTTACTTAAAGCATTCTCACCACTCCCTTTTCTGATATCTGCCCCAAATCCCCAAAGCCTAGGTTACCAGTATCTTTCCTTTAATATTTATATACACCCATACTCAGCAAAGTGAGTATTCTTTTTAAAAGTGTTATCTTGTGTCTCTGGCTAGCCTGTAGGCCCCCACTGAATACTGATTGCGTCCTTTACTCAGAAACATTCCTTCTTCCCATCACCAATATAGGGCTGGCCTTTGGTAATAGTGGATTCATTGGTTAAATTATCCTCCTATTCTATTTTTGTATTGTGAGTCTACACAGATTGTTCCTCCCAAGCCAGTTCTTAAAATATTTGAATACAGTGATCAGGCTTCCCTGGAACCTTCTAGATATCATCAGTGCATTCAACATTTCCACAAGTGGCATGGCTTCTTGAGCCTCTTCATCCTTCCCTCTCTGAATTCAGTCCTGGCTCTCAGCATCCTTAATGTGGTGCCCAGAGCTGAATTCCAGTTCTGTTGCATTTGGGATAATAACCTCCCTTTTCTGTATGTCCTATGCCACTCCTATACTCCTAATATTCCTTTGCCACTTAAGATCCAGCTAGTGTTTTTGGCATCCGTTTGATGTTGTTGGCTTGTACTGGCCTTGCATTTGGCCAGAATACCTCATCTTTTCTCATGATTTGTCCTCATGCCAGGAAGTAATCATCCTAAACATGTACAGCTGAAAGTTTTGAACATCATCCTCATTCCCATTAAATTTCATCCTGTTAGTTTCAGTCTGTTAGTCCTCCCAATGGAGATTTTCTTTGTTTTTTGGATTACTGTCCAAAATAGACTATTAGACTAGTAAGAAAATGATATGAGAAAAAAAAATTTCCCAAGCTTTTAACTAATTCTGGTTAAGTCTTTCCAAAGAATGTCTCTACTCAGGTTACCTCCTTGAGAAAACTTTAGAGGCTTTTCATAGCCTAGTGGTTAAAACCCAAAAGTGTCTTCTTGTGGTCGCTGAAGAATCATTACAGCTGTGCCTTCTATTGCATCACTAGCTAAGCCAGTTCTGCACTGTTCCCTGACCCTCCCTGGCTGGGTGGCTTTCCCCGCCCAGCACCTAAAATGCCTGCCACGCCTGCTCCTTCTCTGCCAGCTAGAATCCTGCACATCCTTCCTCTTGAGGTCTTTCCTGGACTTTAATAAGGAGTAAATTCTCTTTCTTTTGAGTTCCCAAAGCATCAGCTAAAATTCTCAGCATTTAAGGAATTCTGCTTTATGTGAGCAGCATGGCATGGTGGTTGAGAGCAGAAGCTCTGGGAATTGATAGCCTGTGTGCAAATCCAGGCTGTATGCTTAGTAATGATATAATCATAGGTTATGTGATTATACATATAACTGAACCTAAGCCTCAGTTGTCACATCTGTAAAATGAAAGTAGTAATACATTGTAGGGTTACTGTGAGGACTGAACCAGTTAGTATGTGTAAAGGGCTTAAAATTGTGTCTGGCACATAGTGACTAATAATAATTATTTGCCATTTCTACAGGTACTCATTAAATATGAATTTTACTGAGAAAGCTCAGAATTACTTATGGTCATGATTTTTTGAATCCTCAAAGCATGGCTGTCAGAGGAAACATTCATGAATTTATGGAGAGAGACTATTGGAGAGTCATAACATTTTCTTAAGGAGGCATTGTGATGTGGTCTCCAATGGAGGCCAGACTCACATGCTTTCTAATTTACAGGCAACATATTCATAAGCATTCTGCATGTTTACTCATATCAAGTCATGTAGGTAACCTGGAGAAATATGTCCTCCATGTTATAAACTGTGTTTATCAACATTGTAATTGCAACACTTAATTGCTCAAAGCCTAATTTTGCATTGTGTGCCTCTGGGCTCATGCTAACTTCCATTTTGTTTTGTATAGAGTGACAAAAGAAAAAAATGGTAAAACACTTAGTTCTCTTTTATGAAGTACAGATGATCATTTAATAATGCAGGAGTTGGGAGTACCAACCCCCAGTGGGGTTGAGAATCCATGTATAACTTTTGACTCCCCAAAAACCTGACTACTAATAGCCTACTGTAAATTTTATGTTAGTAAATAATAAAGTAGACTAGTATCTATATATATTTTATGCATTGATGATATACCTTTTTCTTAATTTTTAAAAATATTTTTGGGTTATGTGGTTCATCAGTTTTTTCAAATTGTTGCAAGATTTTCCAATGTTTATTGGAAAAAAATCTGTGTGTAAGTGGACCCAAACAGTTCAAACCCACGTTGATCAAGGGTCAACTGGATTATCTTTTTTCCTTGAAAGAAACGTTATGGTCAGGCAATGTCAGAAATTCATGCTTATAACTTTTGGCATTTATCATAGAGATTAGCAATCTTTAGGCTGATAACACCCTCTGACCTCAATATTTATTGAAGGTCTACCAAGAATCTTGTGTTAGGCAATGTAGTGTTGAGCAGTTAAGAAGTATAAGATGAAATTTCTGTGCATAGGCTTATTTGGAGACATAACACACAGTAAATAAAGTAATAATATAAGGCACATGAGAGTTCTGTACTCAGTAAATTACTAAGTCAGTGGCATAGAAAAGTAGGTATTTACTCTAAGAGGCTCAATAAGAGTAGTTCTTAATTGCTACAAACTATTTCAATTTCCTTTCCAAACTCTCACTTCAAGAACTTCTAGAGACTAAAGACTAAAACAATAATATATTTCTTCTCTAAAAATTTGCTCTACATTAAATAGTAGATATGGATATACCTGATGAGGAGGAGGTTGTAATGGCTAACACACTATCTTAATTATTTTTGAAGATAACCTTATGTTGTTACCCATTTTTGGAGACAAGGGAAAATCAGGTCTCAGTGGACACATAAGTTATTACATCAGTAAAAGGTAAATATGTGATTTAATCACATCAGTCCAACTGAAAAAGAGCCTGTCTTAACCCCTTGTCCCCAGTGATGCCTATTCAACAGCTGAAGGGATTTGTAATGAAATTATTAGAGTGTATGATTAGAGTGGGGGATAGAGATGAATCTGAAAGGTGAGCTAAGATAGGTTGTAAAGAAACTTTTATACAAGCTAATGAGTTTAAATGATCCTGCCAACTATTAAAGATGCCTTACCCACTCATTATTAACAAGAGAATGGTATTATATAATTTTTGTTTAGTAGCATAATTCTTGCAAGTATGTGTAAAGGAATTAAAATGGGAGGAGACAAGATAATGGGAGACAAGTTAAGTGGTGCAATGGCCTAGATATATCACAGATTTGTACCCTGGATATACAATAAATAAAAATATATAGATTTGAGAGATGAGGTAGACTGGCTCAGATTTGTAGACCCGCCTGATAGGGAGGGCAGAGAAGGGGGAGGAGTGAAAACTGGCAGGTGTGTGGTGATGCCATTCTGAGGCAGGGGAAAAAGAGTGATTACAATTCAGAGGCAGCTGTGTGTGGGACAGGATGCGTTTCAGGTGAAGGAGAACATACTGAAGGCAATTGGACATCCTGAAGAGTCGGTTCCAGAGCAAGCAGGTCAAAGATTAGAGGCTCCTCCCCTGTCAGTGAAGCCTTAGCAGTGGATAAGGTCTTGGGGAGGAGCTGGGGGCTCTGATTAGAGTGAGACTGAAAGAGGATGAAGGACAAAACCCAGGGAAGCCCGCAGCGCTGAAGGTAGGACCCTCCTTCGCAGTGTCCCAGTCCAAGAGCTGCACTGAGGACTCTCTGGAAGTAGGTGTTTCCCAAGCTTCTGTCAACATGATTACAAGTGGTCCTTTAGAGTAGCTTCCTTAGACAGTGGCTAACCCATTAGCCGTTGATTTTTATAAGTATCACTCTCAGGATTGACTCCACACCTGGGAAATAGTTTGCTCTCTGTAAATTAAGTAAGGGTTGATCTAGGGTCTTGCTGATGGATTTCAGCCCTGGGCAGGTTGGCTGTGGATTCAATGTGACCAAAGAAATTGACAGCCAAACGTTCTTTGGGGTGAAAGGGTTTATTACCCGGCTTGTTCTCCTGGCGGTAGGTCGAGCACTAGCGTCTCTGCCTCCGCCCAGAGCACTGGGCTGAGCTCTCTATGTAGCACAATAATAGCTTATTGCCTAAAGGTGTGGAAGCGGTAGCCTAGCAACAGGCCAGTTACATCATCAGGTGGTTTAAGTTCAGTGAGAATCCTGGCCATAGGAACCCCAACTTCCCCACATCTAGTCTGGAGTTATGTATAACTCACTCATGAATCGGTTATTACGTGGCTCAGCTTTTCCTTAGGATATTTTTTTCATTAAGTTTGTGTGTTATATTTTGTTTTAAAATACATTTTAAAATAAAATTTAAATCACAAAGTGATTGTCAGTCCCTTAATGAGCTCCAGGTTTCTTGTGAAATGTCTTGGAAACTTTACTGGCAGCTTTCTAGGTCTTAAAAATGTGTGAATTATTTGATTTGACCAAGGTATGCTCTTTCAGTAATGAGCAGAAACTTTTCTAAAAATTGGCCATGTTGTCTTTAAATGGCTGTTTAGCAATGACCACGAGAAGTAACAACACTGTAAGTAGCCTGTGGGATATACCTAAGGCACAGGGCAAAGGGTTCTGGCTCTGAGGTCCTACTTACAGCATGACTTGGAATCCTAAATTTTCTTACCAACTATGGGTCCTTGGGCCAGTGGCAGACTGTCTTGCCTGAGGGGGATTGCCCCGGGCAAGTTCACTCTGGATTCAGTGAGACTGAATAACAACAATAGAATGCTGGGAGTGAAAGGGTTTACACCAAACTTTATTCTCATGGTGGCAGGATAAATGCTGGAATCACATCTCCCTCAGGTAAGTCCCCGATTTGTCTCCATCTCTACCTCCAGACAGAGCACTGGAAAGAACTCTTTATATAGTAACACCGACAGTAGTGGCTCATTGCCAACAGATGTGTAAGAATTGGCCTATGCAGTAGGCCATTCACACCATCAAGTAGAATAGGGTCAGGTGAGGATCCTGACTGTAGGAACTTCCATTTTCCCTACACAGACTCTCTTTAAGTCTTTGTTTCCTTGTCTCTAAAAAGAAATTGTAATTGTACCTATAATTGTTTTCATAGAATTATTGAGGTAGTTTAACTAATGTTGGATTTTAGAAGGTGTTGTATATAATTACTGAATATTAGTGTACATTGACTAGGGTCAATTTCTCACTTTTACTCTATTTTAAATACCTTAATGAGTGCTTCACTATCTGGAAATGTTTTATTTGGCTTTCCTAAATGTAACCTAGTTCCTAGCCACCTGGTACTGTGAATGAATAGATTCTCTGATATTTGGGGATATATTGGACTATCATAGCAGATCATTCTAATGGGTTTGGAAGACTATTTCAGGGTATCCCTCCCTTCCTCTTACAGAATCATCATTTCACATCTGTAAGCAGAGCACTGGCCTAACTCTGCAGTTTAAGCAGGGGTCAGAACATCTGAAGCAACTGCTGATATTCTGGTACATTCATTTCCTTTTTTCTCCAGTCTGGATCTCAGACAGTGCTTGCTTGGATGTCATGTCAGAAGTTTTTTCCTTTCATCTCCATGGCATAGAATCATGTGGACATAGAGCCCAGGCTTTTTTGTCATCCATTAGAAAAATCAAATTTAGTTCGGGTCCAGGTACTACTGAAGGGTGCGCTGTGTACTGCATATAAAAACAGCCCTACATCATGCTAGCTGGGAAATCCCCCCAAACTGCAGGATTAAGATAGATATGGAAGTTCCGCAGAGCAAGCAGAGGTGTCCTCCTTGGACTGTTGATCAGGGCCGTGGAATTTGCATGATAGAAAATGACTGATAGTGCTGGCACTCCAGACATTTGCAGGAATTGCATACATTTATCATGTTTCCCAGGGCAGAAGAAGATTGCAAGCAGCTTTATCACTGCGCCCACTCGATTTTCACAAACTGAATGTGAACATTGGGTTTATATGCCAGGTCCTCCATACCGTTTTCATCAGAATTCCACATAGTGTCAGTGCATAACTTCTGGGGTACAGGTATAACGTTATCCCCTAAATAGCCATCTGTGAACAGTCGTTGCTCTGGTTCAAGGGCAAAGGTTGCATGCAGTTGCTCACTAGTCCTTGTGGAGAGCAGAAACATTTGCCTAAATATGCATAGCAATTTATACATCATCCTCATTATCAGAAAAGATGTGTTAGTTAATGGTGAAAACCCACTTGTCAAGACTTGGCACAGGCCTCTGGCAATTTTTTATTGCTTCAAAATTACTTTGGCCTTTGCAAGTCTTTCTAACAAATGTCTGGCAGAAATTCAGGCATCCTGCCACAAAAATAAATTGAACAGAACACAAAATGTTACTGGACTGAAACCCAGGAGTCCCTAGCTTATAGAAAAGAGATTCATATGAACTGAAATTGTTTGTGAAACTGCAGGGGAAGTAGGAAGCTGTAGCAAGATGCTGGCAAGTGGGAGTGAGCAGCAGTGTTTGTCCCTTCCTGAGAGCAGCCGAGCTGGTAGCCTTGCTGAATGTGTGCGAGGAGGGCTTGCCTGCACGTGTCACCTCTCATGTAGAAGTGAGTTCCTGGATAGGCTCAGATGCTCCAGACAGGGCTCCTGCTCGAAGAGCATGGGCTGGACCTGTCAGGCCGTCGTAGCTCTCAATCAGAGCTCCTGTAAGATCAAGGTCAACCAGTTGGCCGACCAAAATCTGCTCCTCTATCATTTGCAGAAGCCAGACCACTGGGCCACTGCTTCTGTGTAGAATTTGACTTTAACTGAATATTCACATAAAACAGTTAAGCAGTGGAGGCTGAGAAAAATCAATCAGTCTTGTAATGCACATGAACTTCACAGTCACAGAATATAATTTTCTCCATTTCTGGCAGCAAAATTTATATTCTAACTCTAATCTCCATTTCTGACAGACAGCCATAGGCAGTCTGCTCTTCCAATTTAGGGCTTTCTGAGTTGCTTCTAGTTAAGATTCAGGACTATTTAGGATTCTTGTCTCCACCCTCCTTTCCTTCCCTGTTGTTGCTTTAAGGAATACCCCCATAGGGCAGTCCAGGGACTGTGTTCTGGACTCAGCCTCCCCTCCCCTAACTTCTCAGAGTTCCAAAATGACCACTGACCACAGTGGGGTCTGATGCTCTGCTCCTAGGGAGCAAAGGTGGATCTGTGGGTGTGGTTTTGGTTCTCCCGGGCTCCATTCTCTGAACTACTCACTCGACAGTCCTGGCTTTCAGGACCCTTACCTCCAGCCAGGAGTGTCTGTCAGAGGGAGAAATCAATTAATGTCCTTCCTTTCTCTCTCTCAACTGAAATCAGCCCCTCTTAGGCAAGGCAGGGAACTCCTGACCCCCTGTGCCATAGCCAACCAAGCTCATCTCTACCCATTCTTCCAGCCCATACCCCTTCCAGACATGGGATATCTCTGCAGCTGCTTCCCTTAATAATTAAAGAAGGGAAGCAGAAAGCAAGCATCCTCCCAGAGTCTCCCAAACATCTTGGGGGAAATCTGTGTTGACCCCAACTCCCATCCTGATACCTTAAGGCTTTCCTTTGGGGGTGGGACACTGAATGCTTGGCCTCTAATAATACCTTTATAATACTTTTTCCTCTCCATATTTTTACCCTTCTTCCCAGTTTGGAGTGGGGTGGTAAAAAAACTCGTTCTGCCAGTTCATCTCTTTTCAGAACTATTTTTGTCTCTCATTTGAACTAGAGCCAAAAATGTAGAATCTTTGTTTGCTGGGTTATATTTGTTCCCCTGACAGTTCCTCCTGGGGCAGGGGTAAACTGGTCAGCCTGCACCATGTGGAATATGGACTGAGGGACATGGTGGAGGTGGTGAAGTGGGGACACATCAGGCAACATCACAGCACATCATCCTGGTAAAGGGCACCAGATCTGACTCGCTGGCCAAGGCCCAGATTGGGTTCTCACCGCCTTGACATTCCTGCCATTTTTGGCTGCCTTCCATCCCTGGGAAGGACTGTGTGCTTAGCACTGCTTCCACTGTTGCTAATGAAGAGCATGGCACATCCCTTGGGGTGGTGAGGTGATACTATTTCTAGGGTGAAAGACACTTGTTTTTGACATGTTGACTATCCAAATATGAGGATTTTGCTCTTTTGATTTTAATGTTTTCCTAAGAGCCTTGATTAGAGTTCTAATGAGGAATCTAATGTGGGTGTGTACACACACACACAATTATTATCATGTTTTTCTAGCCAACTCTGGTGTAACTGCAGGGGGGACAATATGTTCCCAGCCTGGGGCAAGTTACCTTTGAAGCCAAAATCAGTCAAAGGGAGAAATAAAGTGGGAGAAACCCATTTATTGCTTATAAGCAGTCATCCACTTCTGCTCTCCTGTGTCTCTTGTGACCCAGCTACGAAAGGGGACCCCATCCAACTTCTCTTGGGTCCAGATATGCCCTTGCTCCCCCTTGTAATCACCTCCTGATAGGGAGATGGACTACTTCTCTCCACTCCTTGGAAACACCTGTTGATAGGGAGATGCACTGAGGCCAAGAGAGAGATTCTGGAAATATTGCAACTTTACCCACATCTAGTTAGGTGTTTTCAGATTTGGTGCTCACTGTGTCTAGGTTTTGTTGGGTCTGCTTTGTTCTCCAAATCTTGGAAATGCACAGTGATGATAGTGTATCTAAATTCTGAAAAGGAGTTAGAAGGCTTTAGACAAAGTACCTCTGAGATGGAAGTGAAGGCTGATCTTCTTGCCTGCTCCCCGCCTGACCTGCTAGGCCCGTTCCTCCAAAAGATCCAAGGGGGCCACTCTATGCTGAACTTCCCCTGCTGGTGTTTTACTGGCCTCCCAGCATTTCCTGTGCCTTTGGCTCAGGCATTCAGCGTGTTTTTCTTTTATCATTAAAGCTGCCCCTATCTACCAAACCCCTTGGGGTTCCTTTCTTCCTAAAGATTGCCTTACAGAAACAACATAGATGCACTGCATCTTTTTGCATTTAGCTCCCTTAGACAAGTTCAGGATCTTTCTGTTTAAAGGGTATTTACTTGTAACCACAGGAAATAGTAAATTGCTAAATTGGTCACGATTTGACTGTTGGATAGCTCCCACAGCCTCAGGGTCTCCTTCCATCTGTTGTGTGCTCTGCATGGCTCTCAGGGGCTCCTCAGCAAGCTCCCTTGCCCCCCAGGTCCCAGCTGGGTGTGGCCAAATGGAGGCACTGGAGAGAAGCAGTAGGCGGGCAGGCAGTGAGCCGGGGGTGTTCTTCCGTCCCCCAGCCCTCCTTAGGACCTGCCTGTGTGCCTCTGCTCAGGATACCCAGACACACATCTCTTCTCACAACCCTATCCTCATGATCCTGTTCAGCTGCAGAGTTCTTTGGTTCTGGTGGCCTCTCCCGTATCTTGCCCTTTTTTGGTCTGAGTCTGGTGATGGTTCATCTTCCCTAGTTGCTAGCCTTAAAGTCCTTAATCTTTTTCTTTCTGGTGTCCCCTAATGGTGCCCAGAATTTGCCGTCTGCTTCCTCACAGGACCCCCCATGGAGTCTAGGCGGACACAGATACGTCGAGCACAGGTCCAGGGGCTGCCTTCTGCTCCATGTTTGTCTGTGGACCAGAAGTATTTGTAACCCCTGAGATACTTGTTGGAAATGCACACTCTTCGATTATACCCCAGACATCCCGAATCAGAAGCTGAGGTTTAATGAGATTCCCAGGTGATCCCTGTGTACCTTAAAGGTTTGGAAGCTCTGCTGTCGAGGTAAGCTTCCTTCTCTGGGAGTCAGGGCCCAGGAGCCCTTTGGGTTAAACTTGCTTCTCTGAATGTAATCTCTTTCATTTCTAGGGAAAGCCCACACCTCCCCTTGCTTCTCAGGCCCTGCTTCCAGCTCCACCCCCACCCCACCCTCCTCCCAAGAACAAACCTCACAGCCCTCTTACCCCTTTCTTATTTGTTAACATGATGGATTACTGAATGCATTCTAAAATCCCCACCCTGTTGTACGTGTTAGGGATACAAAGAGTAAGGCTCCATGTCCTCCGCTGGATTTAGTGAAGGAATGACAACAGGTCCATAGTCAATGTCAGTCAGCAGGAGGTACATGCTGTGACAGAGATAGGGACAAAATGAAGGGAAACAAAGGCCAAAGTTATCAGAATCAAAGTCACTTTGCTTGATGAATGTGAGGAGGCCCCTTTCTAAAATCCTGTGAAAAGCATTATGTTTTCATTGCTCAGTCACATTTGAAAATCTTGAATATAAAGACACACGACTGTAGTCCCCTGGCTGCAGGCCTCATCCTAACGTCACATTTAACAAATCGTGTCTCCCCCAGGAACAGCCGGCTCCCTGGGGTCAGAGCTGTTGGCTTTGAGGCAGCTGTTGAGCGGCCCAGCACCTGTGGAAGCCAGAGCCCTAAAGAAATTCAGGAGCTGATTTTTTCTGAAAGGAAATGGGTGGAGGAAAAACCACTCATCACTTCCTAAACTGCCTTTGAAATTGATTTCAGTGCCTGATAAAGAATTTTAAGCCCTCTTCCGGAAGGGCTCTCATCTGAGTCCTGGTTAGGTTTCCCATCTTTTGTCCCCTGTAAGCAACACTCCTATTCAAGTCTCTGCAAAGTTCATGTAAGTGAAAGAACACAGATTTCAAAATACCCAAGCAAAATTGATGGGGGTGGCAGTTTTACAAACTGTTATGAATTAAGAAGAAAAATACTGACTTAGGGCTATGAATATTGATTTAACCATTCATTCATTCATTCATTTGGACCAAGTGTGTCATTGAAAACACACTCTGCTCACAGTTCTTCTTCCTCTTCCTGGCACTAGAACTGAGTGTTACAGAAAAGGTGTCTTCATCATTCTGGATTCTTGAGTGTCACCTCTCCCTTCTTCGGCCCAGATGATGCCTTAGACCAGCATGTGTTGCGTCCTCTGCTTCCTCTGCTTGCAAGCAGCTGGAACCTGGGTTAACGTCTGTCAGTACTCCTAGGAGGTGATGCCCTGACTGTGACTGTTATTCTTATACCCCTGGTATGTCATGGTCCTTACTGTAGGGGAAATGACCGAACCAATCTGCAGGTTCTGAGAATTCCAGAGAAGTGGGGAGCCTTGAAAGACTGAGAAAGGGCATTAGTGTCTAGAATCTATAAATGAACTCTCATGTAGTGTGCGCATGAGGCTGAGATGGGAACCTGCATCATTTTCCAGCTACTAATACTACCGAGTAGTAGATGATGAGGTCAGTTTAGTAGGTCACTATCAGCATTTGAAAAGATAGAATAGAAGAGGAATACGTCACAGTATATCACACACAATGAGACTTTCTTTAAATGTGTTGGATATATGATTTATGTGTCTATCAGAGGCATAAATTTCTTAATATGGTTGAAGGTAAAACCTTTTTGTAAAACACTCCCCTCGGAGATACACAGTGTTTGAAATAAGAAGTTTCAGTAGAGTGGGGGAGCGATTGGGCGAAGGTGCTTATCTTTAAATGGAGGAAGGAAAAGTTGAACAAAGCAGTATTTTGAAACCAAGTGACCCAGGTAATGGTTTTTAGCATTGTTCGTTTATACCAACTAAGTCGCACTATTCACCACTATTGCCCACATGCTTATGAATTACCATTTTTACCATTGCAGGTTTTTTTTTACCATTTCATTTTCTCTGCCCCACTTTTCTTTTAGTTCTTAGTAAAGAATTTTTTGAAAAATTATCCTGTTGTGTATACCGAAGGGAAATTTAAGAGACTCTTCCTAACTATCCCAGAGTCTAAAAGGGTTGAGGTGAGTGTATATACCCAAGTCAGGGTTCAGCTGGACACTGAGGATAAATGTGTGAGAACCCAAAGGAGGGCAGCAGCCCTGGGAATGGAGAGGTGGACCTCAGCCTGTCTTGCTGGTCTCATTTCCCAGCTCGCTGCCCCACAGTGACCATCCCACCGCACGCCCACCAGGGTGGGGTGCCTTCTCAGGGTGACTGACATAACTCTTGATTCCTTAAAACCATTATCCCAATGTTCTCGCTCTTGATAGGTGAATCCCTGAAAAATTATGTAAGAGTGTACCATTTAAAAGGTGATTAAAAGGATTAAAATGAATTCTCCCCACAGCAAAAATAGCCATTTAAGCTATTAAAATTGAGCTATGGGGGAAAAAATTCTGTAAAATTGCAGATTTTCTTTTTAGAGCTCAGTTACTTACCATAAAATTTTTTATTCTCCAGATTTTTTCTTTTGACCTGAATACACTGAAATACGATATTGGAGTATAGTAATCCAGTATGATTATTAAGATTTGAATTTTGTATTGAAATGTATTTTGAGAATAGGGAAAAAGATAATCTGAAGGAAAAATCAGCATCGCTTGAGTGAAGAAACTTCTTTAAGCCACATCATTATTTACCTTTCTTTGATATTAAGAGTATATTATTTTCTCTCACTTTCTAGGAATGGTGATTAACAATGACAGTCATTCACAAACACAATGACAAAGATTCACAATGACAGTAATCATGAAGATGCTTATTTCTTTCTTGGAATGATGTCTACAATTAGGGAAAACTGTTTTTTTCATGTAGATCAGTGATTCTCAACAGTGGGAGCTTTAAAAATTACTAATATCTGGACCCCACTTCCTGAGATTCTGATTCAGTTGATGCGGAATGGGGCCCAGGCATTAAGATTTTTAAAAGTTGTGATGTGCAAACTGATGGTGTCTTCAATGTTAATCTGGTGTCTCAGCTTCCCATAGGCATTCCTTTGGGCACCTTGTTCTGCTACTTACAAACACAGTTTTAACCAAAATTCTGATTCTTTATTAAAAGTGTTAGACATAACTCTCAAAGACATCTGTGGTTTAAATACACAGGCACAAGAGATTTGTCTTTTCTAATAATGTCCAACAGTCATCAATCACTGCTTAATCCATGTGTCATTTCCTCTTTAACTAACTTCAGTAGTTGAGCTTCTTTCAACACATGCTGCTTCCTCCTGCCTTTTGTCTGGTCAGAAGCTACTGCTCAGCCTCAGTTTCTCCAAGTCAACTGTGTATCTGGGCTGCTCACTGATTTTCTTTCTACAACTTTGGGCCCCACACATTAATCTGGTCCTTCATCAAATAATTTCTGAGTGCCTGTTGTGCACCAGACTTTGTATCACGACTCGGAATGCAAAGATGACTAAGACACAGTATTTTCCAGGAAGAGGAATTCCTGTGGCCATTTCTCTCTTATGCCAAGAGATAAGTGTGAACAGAATATCCAAAAAAGTGTTTGGGAGGAGAGTGTAAATGTCTCCCAACACTGTCAGCAAAAGCTTCAGAGATGTAATGGAATTTGAGTTGAGTCTTAAAGGATAAATATGTTACTTGACCTGGCAGCAAAAGGGAAAAAGAACATTCTTGTCAAAGAAAACAGCCTTGCAAAAAAATGCCACAGTGCACAGTTTGTTTTAGCAAAGGTTGTTGGGGAGGAATTGCAGGGGATGAGGCTGAGAAAACATCCGAAAGGCTATCTGACCTTTTCATGGCATGCTTATGCTTTTGCCCCTCAACCTTTGCATGGGAGGGAGCCGGCAGAAAGGCAACTCGATGAACAGACCTAACTTTGAAAAGATTCATCTCATAGCAGCATGAAGGATGGACTGAAGGGAACAGATCAGGAGGCAGGGAAGGTCCAGGAAGAGGCCGAAGTGTCATGCAGGCACTATTAACAAGACTTGAAAAGGACTTAGAATAATGACTAATAGTCTGGAAGATAACAGAAAAAATGTTAAGAGGAAAATACGAATGATCTAGAATCTTTTTACCAGCGATAACCACCATTAATGATTTGTTCCATTTTCCCTGCATATTTTATATGGTTAAGATAATTTTAGGTCCTGATTTTTTATTTGAAAGTATGAAAAACATTTCTTATAAGATGCTCCATTAGTATATTTTTAATGACTGCAAATCACTCTTGCATATGTGCACAATAAAAATACCAAACACCTCCCTTTGGTGTTTCTAAATATTCATAAATAAACTTATGTTTAATATCTTTGTGCATAAAGTTGTCTAAAACTAGTATTTTCATAGGCTATATAAGGAGAATTAATGAGTTAAACTACAGTTAACAGTAAGACTAAGGCTGCCTATTGTATTCTAGAAAAAGTGTAAAAACTTGTGCTTTTGATTTTAAAAAGATTAAAATATAGGATAATTTGTTTGGATTTGGTGAATAATTGCTTTGGGAGAGTCAGAAATGATGAACTGGTTTAAAATTATTTCAGTTTTCTGATCTGGTAGACTTGGTAAATTGTATCACCACTGACCAAGGGAAACAAAAACATAGGAGGAGCAGACTTTGCAGGGAAGTTAATGAGTTTTGGACTTGCTGCGTTTGACCTACTGCATTGGTGGAAAATCTAAGTCCTGAGCAATGGGCAAGTGAAAATGTGGTGTGAAATTCAGCAGAAGAAGGGGAAACTCAAGGTCTGGACTGGAGAGCAGTTTGGTGGGAAAGTGTTTGTTGAAGTCCTAGAAGCAAGCAGGAAAGCGAAATCAGGAAGTGTGGAGGGCTGGGACATGAAACTCTGGGGGCACTGCTGCCTTTCAGAGTTGGGAGCAAGAAGAGCCCGTGAAATAAACTGAGTGTTCGGGAAAACCAGCAGATAGCATCGTCATGGAAGCCAGGAGTGAGAGATACCCCAGAGAAGAAAGAATGGTCCCCAGCCCTGGCTATCAATCCTATCAGACACATTGTCTCCTTTACCATCCCCAAGTGATATTTATAGATATATAACTACAGCCTATTTATACATATAATTTAAAAATTAATATAATGCCCCAATTGTAATACAAAGGGAAAAATACAAAGAAAATATATTTTATAGAGTAAATATTTCAGTATGTAAACATTGGGACAGGACTGAATGAAATGACATGGTGAAGGAATCAGCTGGCTGCTCTACTGTGTGGAATTACCCTGGATGGGGGGCTGCAAGTGGAGTCTGGTCCACATGAGCTGTATCATGACTTGAATTTCCAGAATTGTGACTGTTGGAACAAAACAAAGTATGATTTTCCTGAAACTTGCCTTGCAATCATGTTGCTGGAAAATTCAGTGTATAAAAAATATTTTGTATTAAGTCTAAAATCGAATCAGTCTCTAGATTACAAATTATAAACAGGTCATTGACTGCTGGTGAATGTGCAGCAGGCTATTTGAAAGTCTGTGTGGCACAGGACAATTCTTTCTTGATCCAGTACTGTCCACTCCGTTGTAGGACCCCTAGAATTGCTGGTCCTGCTGATTAAATACCAGCAAGGCTCCCTCATCATCGGGACAATCGAGCATTTTCAGAGCATTGCAGAGGAGTCCTGTGGAGTGACACGCTGCAAGAGGAAAGCATGGACTCACAGGGTCAAATGCCCCTCCTCAGTCTTTAGAGTTCTTGAGCCTTCAGAGCTCTGGCCAACCAAGAAATCGAAGGGAGATGGAGGAATGGTGTAGTAATTGTGACCTCTGCAGAATTCTGCGGTTCTCCCTCCCTAGTCAGAGAATAAGAGTTTTTCCACTGTGCCTACATAAATTGTTCCAATCCCTTCCTTCCTCCCTCAACCATAGGGTTCTTAGGTTAATGCATTAGACACACAAATGTTGCAATTCCACTTAGTAATGGTTGTAGTCTAGCCAGTTTCCAACCCACTTACAAATAAAATCTGTTCCTTAAAGCTGCTTCCAGGCTGATGGTTACAATGACCCGGTTTAAACTTGTATTTTAAATATTAAACCACATAATGATCTTGAAAGTAACGCCTCAGTTATTGTAGGTGAGCTGTGTGGCATTTATACTTATCAGATTGGGTACAAAAGCTTTCCGCATTTCTTCCCCAAAAGGCCATTCTACTTTAAGTCATGTGACCTTAGACAAGTCACTTAAACATCTGAAACTTCAATTGCTTCATAATTAAAAAGCTTATGAGATATGATAAATGTGTAACCCTAAAATGCTATAAGGCATGTGGTATACAGTTGTTATGGGCCATAGTTAAAAATAGAAGACCTTGGCATGTAAAAGTAGGTAAGGTCTTTTTTATGCTCAAAATAAGGACAAATGAGGAAAGTTGCTTCTCCAGTATTTCTTTAAACTGTTGCTTTTAAGTATTTGGACCGTGGATGCTCTCCTTACATACACCTCTGTTTCATTTCATGTTCATTTTTCCCTCTTCTATTTCCCCCTGCCCAAAGGAAGTGGGCACATTTGGGGTAGAGAGTAACAGTGTGAAAGAAAGAAATTAAATATAGGGCTCTGGAGGTTATGTTCCGAGTGGGAGAAAATAAAGACTTGCAGTTGGTTTTCAGGGGACTGCTAACATGTCTTTCCTGACTTTCCTTCCTCCCCCACTGCAGTTCCATGAGTGAGGTCAAACTGTGAACTGCAAGTGCGGTGTGTGTTTCCTGGCAGTGACATTTAAAAGCTGGTAGGTTAGCCTCTGTTTGCTTTATCTGGCAGGGATGTATATTGGCTTCCAATATGCTGAGGATTTGATTTAGACTCGTCATTCGGTCCGGGAGAACCATGAAGGTCAAGGGTAATCAAGAAAGACATCAGAAGACGTAATTCACAATATGAATGTAAAGTTTTACAGTCAAACTCATCCATCAATATGAGAGTGTTCGGGACTACTTGCTCAAGGCTCTGTTAGATCATTCCTGCAACAAGAATGAAGGGGAAAGAGAGGTCATACTTTGTAAATTCTATACAATGATGAAAGTAATTATATTAACCCTTCATGCATTTCCAGTTAGGAAAAGCAAAAATATTAGATAACAAACACTGTTAAGCTGTTTTTCCATTTACAGTTCACCAGTATTTCTGTTTAAGAGAATACACACAATGTGCAGTCTTAGACTTCAGGTGTTAACAAAATAGATACACAGAAAATTGAGCTTAAAAGAGTTGCCAAGTTTGTTCTGTGTTTTCTGCAGCGTATCTCAGATGAATGCTCCTCTCCCAACCCCTTCTGATCCTCCCCACAAATTCAGATCCACAATAGGCTAGCAAGTTTTCTTTGACTTTTTCACAATCCTTTTTTTTTCCTGCATGATGTGATAATTGCATTGGCTTTTGTCTGATGTGTTTGCGTGACTTCAAAAACACTGGAGAAATTTGTCACTTTTTAAAATGGGCTCATGACCATGGGCCTATCATAAGAAAGTGTACCAACTATCCTGTGAATTGCAGAGAGGTCTGGGAACTGACTAGTTTCACCAGGAGGAACTTGACCTTCCCCTGGCCAGTGGCATCATGGTACTACAATAATTTTGTGTTAAAGTGCATTGTCTTCCTTAACTTGTGATGTGAACAACTCACTGTAGTTTTCAGTTTTTCTAATACATTCTTTAGATTCCCTAGTAGGTCTAAAGCCTTTATTTTAGATCTTGCTTTGTGTTCACCCAACTGAACTTGAGCCTTTGAATTTTAAATTCATGTGATCAATGTAACTCTTCAATTACAGTTTTCCCTGGATGCACAAAGGAACATTACACACTGTTAAATAGGCTTTCTGAAGAAATCAATGGAAACATTGACATTTTATTTTTACAGGCTGCTGTTAGAGTATTTTCCTGTGTATTTGTTTTATCAAAGACTAGTTTTCTAAATCCAAGAGTGGAATTCAGAGCACTGTGTCCTCTAGATGAGTGGACCTTTGTACAAATTGCAGTTGAGCAACGTCCCATTCTGCCTGAGGTCCAGCAAGGAGTGGCGAGTCTTCGAGTTTCTTGGTGCTGCCGGAAGGTTGTGCTCCCGGGGGAGACATGGGGAAGACGATGTTCTAATGGCCATTTGCTCCTCAGGTAGCTGTCTGTTCTCTTAATCTGGGGAAGGGAGAGGATCGCTGTGCACACGTCCTGGGCAGGCATGCAGTAGCAGCCTGTGTCCCACACACATTCTTTTCCTCTGGGTCAGCAAACCTCCTTTAGAAGGCCTGATGCAAGTATTTTTGGCTCTGTGGTCCATAAGATCTCTGTCGCAACTATTCAGCTCCCCCACTGCAGTACGAACTCAGTGTAGACTGGGCTTAAACAAGTGGGGGAGGCTGTCAGGAAAGTTGTCTTTGCAAAAAGCCAGCTGCAGACTGGATTTGTTCACCTGTAGTTCGCTGACACCTGCTCTAGCTCACATCCCATATTCTTCCTAGTTAACTGCATTTAGCCCAACCGTTAATGTGAGAGGAGGCACCCAGAGGCCTGGCTCCTATTTACATAAAGGGTGACCAGGTATTTAGAGATTAAGCCTTCCTAAGCACCTGTGATACCCAGACCACAAGTTTTAAAACATACAGCTAAGTAATAGTTATACCCTTGCATTGTACCTTGGAGTCTAAATTCAAACTATAGTAGGTGGCAGAGCCAGACTATCCTATCTAAGGCCTACAGGTTTTTCCTGTGTTTGGGGCCAGTCTGGTAAATGGATGGAAAGAAGCATTGAACAGAATGGATAGCAGCATGCAAGGGGCGTATTCTGAATATTTCATAACTCTTAGAAAGACCCAGGTACCTACCAAGAGCAACAGGCCGTACTAGCCAGCCAGGTTCTACTGGCGAACACTCACTGGGAAGTTCTCAAGTGGCAGCAGAGCCCTTCATGCACGTATCCATGTGTACGTGAAAATATGCGCACATACATGCACACATTTTTTTCAGAGGATATCAAGACCACATGGGCTTGCCTTTGCCCATCACAAATCTTGATCTTTCTTCTTTTTATTCCTGATTGAGAAAAGCACGACTTCCGCTAAGCTTGAACCCCTACCTTCCTGCCTCCTTGGTGGTCCTGCACAGTCCCCACTGTCCCCTCCCTTACAGATCAATCTCTCCTTTGCTAAAAGCTTTTTGCCTCTCCTCCAAAGATGCTCACATATTCCTCAGTCTAAATCAATCGCCACTTACTTGAATATAACATTTTCTATTTGACCCATTAGTCATATTCTTCAGAAAAGGTAGGTGGTCACACAGGCTAAGAAATTCGGCGGGAACCAATTTATAGCACTCTTAAAAAGCTAATCTCGCTGTCTCTTTCTCTTTTTTTCCCCTCTGAATTCTAAATTCAGCTTTGTTATGGTGTTCCAGGAATACTGCATTACAGCATCCTATAGGTCTTATAAATAATGCAATTGGCAAGTTAACCTATTTAACCAACTCCCATCAAACATCTGGTGAACAAAAGGAGCTAAGTCCTGTGTTAGGACTACCTATCTCGGTTTCTCCTTTTTGTGAGTATATAGACATACACACACACACACACACACACACACACACACACTTCTGTGATTTTATATTTCATTCAAAATGAATTAAAAGCTTAAATTAACAAAGAAGAAGTGGAAAATGAGAAATAAACATTAGCCAGGGTGGCTGGTCGGTAGAGAGCTCTGGAAATTGGTGGTGGTGATAAAACAAGGTTTATCTAGGCAAACTTAAGAGCTCCCCAGAGGGGAGGAATTTATATGTCTGTGTTCAGTAAAATTTATTGATGATAAATAGACTTTTCTGTTTGTCTGTTACTGCTCACGTGTTACATAAGGGTGACTTTCTGTGGTTAGATGTATGCACTTTCAGAGTCCTCGAAAGCAGCCTTTATTTTCCCCTTTGGCATCAGTAGGCCCCACCTGAAGCAAGATGCTAGAAATGGGAAAAACCTAGATCACTTTGGTGTTTTCTTGGGGTTTGTTTTCTGTCATGTTGAGACTGGGAAAGAAAAGATGGCTGTCAACCAGCAGACTCCTGCCCTCTGGATGCTCTTGCAGCCAGGCATCTGCCTTTGTTCCAGAATGTTGTCCAAGGCCAGAATCCTCCTGGTGGTTGTCTCTGGGTCAGTATATACAACTTAAGGACTCTGGACTTCCATGGAAGTTCCTGTGGTATTTCTTCCCCCTCCCTCTCCTCAGTCTCTGTTTTCCTTTTTTCTTCCATAATAGCATAGCTTTGTTATCTTTTGGAGCTGGTGCTGCCTGGAACAGATTTCTACAACTTGGAGGTCTGTGAGAGAATGGAAATTAGAGAAGAGTGATTAACTTCAGATAATGGTTTTTAAAAACAAGTTTGTTTGTGTTTTTAAAAAAATGAAACCTTGAGTTTAAAAGAAAAGCATTAAACTCGGAAGGAAGAGAAAGATAGATAGGTATTTATTTCATAAAGTTCAAATTTTTCTAGATACATAAAAAAGAACAAAAAAGAAATTATGAAATGATTACACCTATACAACACTTTTCTGAAACATGTTTCTTTAATACAATATTCACTTAAAAAGGATTTCTATATGATTTATAATTCATCCATCTTTATGCATTTAATATTTACTCCTGTGACATCATGCCAGGACCTGTAATAGCCTGAGGGATGTCAAAATAAGTCTAATGTAATTTCTGATTTCAAGTAGTTTAAAATCTAATAGTTGAAGTGAGTCATATCTTCAAGTTGTTGTAATACAATATGGTAAGTGGCATATATGGTCAGGTAATTTTCATCTCATAAGATCAGGGTCGATATCTTAGAGACAGTGGTGCTTTAATTCTTGGTTTGTACAATATCTCATTTTTCTCTCAACGTGTGTTACTTTTCTTCTTTGGTAAAGTGTTCAAATCTTTAGCCCACTTAAAAAATTCAGTTGTTTGTTTTATTATTGAATTTTGAAAGTTCTTTAAATATTCTAGGTATAAGGGCTTAATTGGATATATGATTTACAAATATTGTTTTGTAGTCTGTGGCTTACCTTGTCATTCTTTTAGTGGTGTCTTCGAAGGGTAGATTTTTAAGTCCATTTTATAAATGTTTTATTTTATGGGTCATGCTTTTTGTGTCCCATCTTTGAAGTCTTTGACTAATCCAAGGTCACAAAGATTTTCTCTTATGAGGTTTTTAAAAGGTTTAGGTATTACACGTAGGTCAATGATCCATTTCGAGTTAACTTTTGTATATGGTATGAGATAGGGACGGAAGCTCTTGATGTTTTACATTTTATTTTTTGCATATAGATCTTCAGTTGTTCCAGCACTACTTAAAAAAAAAAGAATGTTCTTTCCCTACAGAATTGCCTTTGCACCTTTGTTGAAAACCAGTTGACAACATATATGTTGTGTATATTTTTGGACTCTATTCAGTTGATCTGTGTGTCTATTTGATGGCAACACTATATTGCTTTCTACTGCAGCTTTATAGTAAGTCTTGAACTTAAGATAATATAAGTGTTCTGATTTTCTATTTTTCCCCCACAGTTGTTCTGACTATTCTAGGTTCTCTGTATTTCCATATGAACTTTAGAAAGCTTGTCAGTTTCTATAAAGAAAGTCTGCTTGGATTTTGATTGAGATTGCATTAACTCTATAGATAAATTTGGGGAGAATTGACATGTTAAAGTATTCAATCTTCTAATCCATGTATAAGTTATATCTTTCCATTTATTTAGGTTGTCTTTAATTTCTCTTTGGAATATTTGTACTTTGTAGTGTACAGGTCTTGCCCATCTTTTGTCACATTTATTTCCCTAAGTAGTTCACATGTTTAATGCTATTGTAAATAGTGCTTTTAAATGTTGATTTCTAATTTCTCACTGTTAGCATATAGAAATGCAACTGTTCTTTGTGTATTGATCTTTATCTTCTAACCTTGTTAAACATACTTCCTACTTTTAGTAGCTTTTTGTCTTTATTCTATAGGACTTTCTACATAGACAATCATGTCTGCATATAAAGATAGTTTATGTCTCTCTTTCTAATCTGGATGTCTTTTCTATCTTTTTCTTGCCTTATTGCACTGGTTAGACTCTCCAATATAATCCTGAGTAAAAGTGGTGAGAGCTGCCATCCAGGTCTTGTTCTTGATCTTAAAGGGGAAGTCTTCAGTCTTTCACTGTTAAATATATTTAGCTGATTCTCCTAGATGCCCTTTACAAGGTGAGATGGTTCTATTTCTAATTTTGTTAAGACTTTTTTTTTTTTACCAGAATGGATGCTGGATTTTGTCAAATACTTTTTCTTCATACATTTCAGTGATCATGATGTGGTTTTTACTTTTTACTCTTAATGTGGTGAATTAAATAATAATAATTAAATATGGTGAATTAAATGAATTAACAATTTTCAAATGTTTAATTATCCCTGCTGTCCCACAATCAACCCCATTTAGTCATGATATATTATCCTTTTTATATACTCTTGGATATGCTTTGCTACAGTTTTGTTAAGAATGTTTGTATGTAAAGTAGGGACTCTGTGGCATCTTACTACACCGATGGACAGTGACTGCAGTGGGGTATTGGGGAGGGCTCGATAGTAAGGGTGAACGTAGTAACCATATTGTTTTTCTTGTGAAACCTTCATAAGAGTGTATATCAATAATACCTTAATAAAAATAAATAAAATAATTAATATGAAACAAAGAATTTTTGTCTATATGTACATGGAGACATTGAACTGTGGTGTTTTCCTTGCCATGCCTGTCTCATTTTGGTATTTTGGTAATGCTGGCCTCAGAATGAGTTAGTAAATATTCTCTCCTATTTAATTTTTTGTAACAATTTGTGTAAAATTGGTATTAGTTTTTCTTTAGGTGTTTGGTGGAATTCTCTGGTGAAGGCATCTAAAGTTTCCCTTGTAGGAAGGTGTTTAACTATAAATTCAATTTCTTTAACAGATATAGGGCTAGTCACACTATCTGTTTCTCCTTGAGTGGGATTTTGGTATTCTGGTATTTTACAAGAAATTTCTCTTTTACATCTGTGTTGTTGAACATATTGGCATAAAGTTGTATATAATATTCCCATACTATTCTTTTAATATCTTTAAAATTTGCAGTGATGTCGTCCTGTTCATCACTGATATTGTTAATTTCTGTCTTCTCTCTTTTTTCCTGAATCTGTCTCAATAGTATATTAATTTTATTGATTTCCTTTTTTAAAAGAACAAGCATTTGGTTTCATTGATTTGCTCTGTAATTTTTTTTTGTTTTCTACTTCATTCTTTTAGTTCTGATATTTGTTATTTCTTGTTTTCTGCTTACTTTGGGTTTAATTTGCTCTTTCTCTGGTTTCCTTCTTTTTTTCTTTATTTATCATTAATGTACAATTATATGAGCAACATTGTGGTTACTAGATTCCCCCCTTATCAAGTCCCCACCACATACCACATTACAATCACTGTCCATCAGCGTATTAAGATGCTGTAGAGTCACTACTTGTCCTCTCTTTGCTATACTGATTTCCCCGTGCCCCCCCTATATTATGTGTGCTAATAGTAATGCTCCTTTTTCCCCTTGTCCCTCCCTTCCCACCCATCCTCCCCTATCCCTTCCCCTTTGTTAACTGTTAGCCATTCTTGGGTTCTGTGAATCTGCTGCTGTTTTGTTCCTTCAGTTTTTGCTTTGTTCTTATACTCCACAGACAAGTGAAATCGTTTGGTACTTGTGTCTTTCTCTGCCTGGCTTATTTCACTATTCATAATACCCTCTAGCTTCGTTCATGTTGTTGCAAATGTCTAGATTTGTTTTCTTCTTATGGCTGAATAGTATTCCATCGTGTATATGTACCACATCTTCTTTATCCATTCATCTACTGATGGACACTTAGGTTGCTTCCATGTCTTGACTATTGTAAATAGTGCTGCGATAAACATAGGGGTGCATATGTCTTTTTGAAACTGGGCTCCTGCATTCTTAGGGTAAATTCCTAGAAGTGGAATTCCTGGGTCAAATGGTATTTCATTTTTAGCTTTTTGAGGAACCTCCATACACTTTCCACAATGGTTGAACTAATTTACATTCCCACCAGCAGTGAAGGAGGGTTCCCCTTTCTTCACATCCTCACCAACATTTGTTGTTGTTTGTCTTTTGGATGTTGGCCATTCTAACTTCTGTGAGGTAATATCTCATTGTGGTTTTAATTTGCATTTCTCTGATGATTAGCGATGTGGAGCATCTTTTCGTGTGCCTGTTGGCCATTTGAATTTCTTCTTTGGAGAAGTGTCTGTTCAAGTTCTCTGCCCATTTTTTAATTGGCTTATTTGCTTTTAGTTTGTTGAAGCATGTGAGCTCTTTATGTATTTTGGATGTCAGCCCCATATCAGATATGTCATTTATGAATATGTTCTCCCATACTGTAGGATGCCTTTTTGTTCTACTGATGGTGTCCTTTGCTGTACACAAGCTTTTTAGTTAGATATAGTCACACTTGTTAATTTTTGCTTTTGTTTCCCTTGAAGGTGGAGATATGTTCATAAAGAAGTTGCTCATGTTTATATTCAAGAGAGTTTTGCCTATGTTTTCTTCTAAGAGTTTTATGGTTTCATAACTTACATTTATGTCTTTGATCCATGTAGAATTTACTTTTGTGTATGGAGTTAGACAGTAATCCAGTTTCATTCTCTTACATGTAGTTGTCCAGTTTTGCCAACACCAGCTGTTGAAGAGGCTGTCATTTCCCCATTGTATGTCCATGGCTCCTTTATCATATATTAATTGACCATATATGCTTGGGTTAATATCTGGACTCCATTCTGTTCCACTGGTCTAAGGGTCTGTTCTTGTGCCAGTACCAAATTGTCTTGATTATGGTAGCTTTGTAGTAGATCTTGAAGTTGAGAAGTGAGATCCCACCTGGTTTATTCTTCCTTCTCAGGATTGCTTTGGCTATTCGGGGTCTTTTATGGTTCCATATGAATTTTAGAACTGTTTGTTCCAGTTCATTGAAGAATGCTGTTAGTATTTTGATAGGGATTGCATTGAATCTGTAGACTGCTTTACGTAGGATGGCCTTTTTGACAATATTAATTCTTCTTACCCATGAGCATGGGATGAATTTCCATTTATTAGTGTCCTCTTTAATTTTTCTCAAGAGTGTCTTGTAGTTTTCAGCATATAGGTCTTTCACTTCCTTGGTTAGATTTATTCCTAGGTATTTTATTTTTTTTGATGCAATTGTGAATGGAATTGTTTTCCTGATTTCTCTTTCTGCTAGTTCATCATTAGTGTATAGGAATACAACAGATTTCTGTGTATTAATTTTTTATCCTTTAATTTTGCTGAATTCAGATTAGTTCTAATACTTTTGTAGTGCATTCCTTAGGGTTTTTTATGTACAATATCATGTCATCTGCAAACAGTGACAGTTTGACTTCTTCCTTACCAATCTGGATGCCTTTTATTTCTTCTTGTCTGATTGCTATAGCTAGGACCTCCAGTACTATTTTGAATAAAAGCATGGAGAGTGGGCATCCTTGTCTTATTCCTGATCTTAGAGGAAAAGCTTTCAGCTTCTTGCTGTTAAGTATGATGTTTGCTGTGGGTTTTTCATATATGCCCTTTATTATGTTGAGGTACTTGCCCTCTACCCATTTTGTTGAGAGTTTTTATCATGAATGGATGTTGAATTTTGTCGAATGCTTTTTCAGCATCTATGGAGATGATCATGTGGTTTTTGTCCTTCTTTTTGTTAATGTAGTGGATGATGTGGATGGATTTTCAAATGCTGTACCATCCTTGCATCCCTGAGATGAATCCCACTTGATCATGGTGTATGATCCTCTTGATGTATTTTTGAATTCGGTTTGCTAATATTTTGTTGAGTATTTTTGCATCTATGTTCATCAGGGATATTGGTCTGTAATTTTCTTTTTTGGTGAGGTCTTTGCCCGGTTTTGGTATTAGAGTGATGCTGGCTTCATAGAATAAGTTTGGAAGTATTCCCTCCTCTTCTATTTTTTGGAAAACTTTAAGGAGAATGGGTATTATGTGTTCTCTGAATGTCTGATAAAATTTAGCAGTGAATCCAACTGGTCCAGGGATTTTCTCCGTGGGTAGTTTTTTGATTACCGATTCAACTTCATTGCTGGGAATTGGTCTGTTTAGAATTTCTGTTTCTTTCTGGGTCAGTCTTGGAAGGTTGTATTTTTCTTAGAAAGTTGTCGATTTCTTCTAGGTAATCCACTTTGTTAGCATATAGTTTTTCATAGTATTTTCTAGTAATTCTTTGTATTTCTGTGGGTCCATCATTTTTCCTTTCTCATTCCTGATTCTGTTTATGTGTGTAGATTCTCTTTTTTTCTAGATAAGTGTTGCTAGGGGTTTATCTATATTGTTTATTTTCTCAAAGAACCAGCTCTTGGTTTCAGTGATTTTTTCTATTGTTTTATTCTTCTCAATTTTATTTATTTCTTCTCTGATCTTTATTATGCCCCTCATTCTGCTAACTTTGGGCCTCATATGTTCTTCTTTTTCCAGTTTCAATAATTGTGCATTTAGGCTATTCATTTGGGATTGTTTTTTCTTCTTTAAATAGGCCTGGATTGCTATATACTGTCCTCATAGAACTGCCTTCACTGCCTCCCACAGAAGTTGGGGCATGGTGCTGTTGTCTTCATTTGTCTCCATATATTTCTTGATCTCTGTTTTAATTTGGTCATTGATCCATTGATTATTTAGGAGCATATTTTTAATCCTCCATGTGTTTGTTAGCCTTTTTGTTTTCTTTGTACTGTTTATTTCTAGTTTTATACCTGTGTGATCTGAGAAGTTGGCTGGTACTCTTTCAATCTTTTTGAAGTTACTGTGGCTCTTTTTGTGGCCTAGTATGTGGTCTATTCTGGAAAATGTTCCATGTGCCCTTGAGAAGAATGTGTATCCTGCTGCTTTGGGTGGAATGTTCTATAGATGTCTGTTAGGTCCATCTGTTCTAATGTGTTGTTCAGTGCCTCTGTGTCCTTTTTTCTGTCTGATTGATCTGTCCTTTGGAGTGAGTGATGTTTTGAAGTCTCCTAAAATTAATGTATTGCATTCTATTTCCTCCTTTAATTCTGTTAGTATTTTTCTGGTTTCTTATGGTGGCCGCTGAAGTCATTGGTTGGATGGCTTTCTTCTTTACTAATTAAGGTGGTTAGTGCTATAAATTTCTCTCCAACCAATACTTTGTCTGTATCCCACAGCTTTTTGGTGCTGTATTTTTAATGCTTTCGTACTTTCTAATTTCATCTTGCTTTCTTTTTTGGCCCATTGGTTATTTAGAAGTATGTTATTTAGTATCACCATTCTCCAAAATTTTCCGCATATATTTTTGCTTTAGATTTCTCTTTAATTCCATTGTAGTCAGAAAACATATTCCTGTGATTTGAATTCTTGTATTTATTGGCCCTTGTTTGAGCCAAATATTATCTGTATTGGTAAATGATCTGTGTACACTTGAAAAGAATATGCATTCTGCTATTCGTGGTTGACGTGTTCCATAAATGTCAAGTAAACCGTCCTTTATATATTTACTGACTTTCTGTCTACTTGTTGTATAAATTGTCAAAGAAGGATTTTGAAATATCGTAGTGTAACTATAATTTTTGTCTATTTTTCCTTATCAGTTTTTGCTTTCTATGTTTTGAAGTTATATTATTTGTTGTATAAATGTTTGATCATTATTTCTTCTTGATTCACCTTTTTGTTATTATAAAATGATTTTATTAATCCCTAGTAAGCTTTTTGCCCTGTAATCATCTTTTTCTGATATTCAAATAAGCCACATTTTCATTTTTTTTAGCATGGCATTTTTTTCTTTTTTCTTTTAACGTACTTATGTCTTCAGACTTAAAGTGGATTTCTTCTTAAAGTTGCTTTTTTGTGTGTGTGTTTTGCTTTTTAATCTATCTAGCAACCTCTGCGTTTTAATTGGGAGGTTTAAACTATTTACACTTAAATGTGATATGATTGGGTGGAAACATACTGTGTATAGGTATATACATATTAAATATGTGGTATTTGTCTTTGTTGATCCTCTTTGTCTTCCTCTTTGGGGGATTCTTTTGGACAAATTATTTTTTACTTAAAACATTTGTTGTGCTACTTAGTGATTGCTTTAAGCTGCATATTTTAATCTTTACCTCATTGTAGTCTACCTTAAAGTAATATATATTATTACCTGATAACATACATAATAGAGTAATGTTAATATTATTAATATGAAATAATAGTTTCATTTTAAACAATCAGTTAGCCTTTAAGGACCTATGTAATAAGATAAAGCTTTTATCTAAAATAGTTGCCATTTCATATACTCTTAATTCCTTTGTATAGATAGATATTCCATCTGGTGTCATTTTCCTTCTGCTTTAAGAATTTATTTTACCATTTCTTGTATGAAGTGTCTATTGCTAATGAATCTTTCGATGTTATTACGGCTGAAAAAACTTTATTTCTCTTCATTTTTGAAAGATGTTTTCACTGAGTATGTAATTCTAGGTTGATAGTTTTTTCTTAAAGTATTTAAAAGATTTTGCTCTATCTTGTATTTCATTGTTTTTGACATGAGATGTTATACTTTTCTTTGTTCCTCTATACATAAGGTTTTTGTGTTTTCTTATGACTGATGTTTAAGATTTTTTTTCTTTATCACTGGTTTAACAATTTGATTGTGTCACAGTATATTTTTCTAAGTGTTTCATATGCTTTGAGTTTATTGAGCTCCTTGAATCTATGGTTTTAGAGTTTTCATCAACTTTGGATATTCTGTTTGGGTCTTCTAAAAAGCTTCCATGTGTTTGCTTAGGTTGTCAGTTTTTCCTCTAGCTTTTTGAATATACTGAATAAGAATGTAATAACTATTTTAGTGTCCTATTCTATTAATGCTATAGAATAGGTATAATACTGTAGAATATTATACTGTGTCATTTCTAGGTCTGTTTATGTTGATTGAATTTTCTCCTCATTAATCCTTTGCTTGCTTAGCAAATTTTTTTTTTTAGAATTAATGTGAATTTTATCCTGTTGGGGCTGGAAATTTTTTATTTCGAGAAATACTTTTGAATTATTTTATGGGACTTGATTTGATACTGTTGTGTCTTGCTTTTAAGAGTTAGTGGGTATGACCAGAGTAGCAGTTAATAACATTTAGGACAAGTTTTCCCTACTGTAGAGGTAAAATGCTTCTGAAATACTTTTTCTGAGGTTCTTTAAATTGTGAGCTTTTCCACTTTGGCTGGTAGAAACACAAATTATTCCTGGCCCTCTGTGGTTACTGGGGGTCATTTTCTTTAAACTTCTGGTGAGTTTTCCCGGGTCTAGGGTAATTTCCGTATGAGTTTGCTGATGAGTACTCACCTGAAGACTTGAAAGGATCCTCTGAGAATCTCTAGAGTGCTTTCTCCTTGGCAATGTCAACTCTTCAGTGCCGTGCTCTGTGAGCTCCATAGCCTCCTTGGCTTCCATCTGCATCTCCTAAACTCAGAGAGATGCAGAGGTTCAGTTGGGTTACCTGTCACTGCACCATAGCCTGGAATCTCTCTCTAGGCCTTAAGATGGGGCCACTGTAGGACTGAACTTGTTTGTTTTCTCTCCCTCTCAAGGATCACACATTTTAGTCTCCTGACATTCAATAATCTTGAGAGTCTTTTAATATAGTGTGTGTATATGTTTATTTCAGGTGGGAGGTAAATCTGGTTTCTGTTACTTCATCTTGGTTGGAAGTTGACACATTTATTAACCAACTGACAAGCTCCTATTGGTCACAGAGGCTCTGTTTATTATGTTTCACTCTTCTAAATATCTGTGTACTTCTGTTTGTGCTGTTAATATTAATGTGCCATCATGTTCACTGATTTTTCTCTCCTGTGTCTAATCTGCTGTTAGTTCTACCCAGTGATTCACATGTGTACCTTATGTTTAGAAATTTCATCTTTTATAGCTGTTATTTCTTTCTGTATTATATTCATGTTTTAAGTCCTTAAGTATTTTAAGTATTTTCATTAAAGCTGTTCAAATTTTTTTTCTGCTAAATTCCCCAATTCCATGTCAATTCCTGGAGCATGTTTAGATCCTGCCATTTTGGTACTGTGACCAGCAAATTATAGCAGACACAACCTTCCTGAGATTTGATGTCTGCTCCTTCACCTCAGTGAGAATGCTGGGTTCTGTTCATGATCTCTTTCTCTGTGTTCTGTTCTGGAAATTGCCTCCAAATAAATAGCCATGTCCATTGGAAGACTCGCCTTATTTGTTTCCTTTCTTCCTGGCATCACAGTCCTGCACTGCCTGCTAAGTTTAAAAACAGTTGCTTCCTTTATTTGTCCAGATTTCTCATTGTCTACGGTGGGAGGGTAATTCTGAGCCCTGTTGGTCTCTCACTGTGGGAAACAGAAACTCATTTGATGAATTTCTAATTACATATCTGCATGCATGAATATATACAATATTTGTCTTGGTTCTTTTTGCTCTTATTAGAATGAAAGCTCAGTAAAGGCTAGGCTATGTTCACAGTAGCTAGAATAGAGTCTGGCTCTGTTCCTAGAACCTTGAACCTCAGACCTACTACTAGTAGGTACTCAGTAAATATTTATGAAATTCTTCAACATCATTATCATCATATTGTAGTCAGTAAGTTTCTTCAGAAATGGATTTTTATCCTTTTTTGCACATGATTCCTAATTCACCTTTACCTCTAAATGCCCTCAGATTAAATTCTTAGCTGCAGATACTTTGCAGAATCTAGTTTTCTCTTTTTTAAAAGCTACAAAGCCGAAGTTTTGGCTGATTATTGAGTAAGTTGGAGCTGAGTAGAGGAAGTATGTGCATTTAATGGCCTATTATCTTCATGCAAATTCTAAAACATTCACATACAAATTGTTTTTATGTCTTTAATGGAGATACCAGTAAATACATTGGTAGAAGTATGATCAAAATTCCATCAGCCATGTTGAGAGGAATGCAGAATAAGTATGAGGAATTCTTTCTTTCAGGAGAATCCACCTAATGGGATCTCTAAGTCAGAATGGGAGGGAAGATTACAAGCACAGGAAAGACACCCAGTCTTTCATCTGTAGAATGTTGAGGAACTACATGCATTCCCTTGAAGTCTCATTGCAGCATCCAGATAGACATGTCCAGCGTGCTGTTGGATGAGTCTCAGGGATTGGTCAAGAAGGGAGCTAAGGACTGGACCAGCATATAGGTTAAAGCTAAACTCTGACTTAGGAAGAGCTTTTTTGTGTGTGGAGGGGGTCTGTGTAGATATATATAGGGTATGAAAAGCTCTGTGCTAAAAGTGGGTCCTTGAGAGAGACACCAATATATAAGGGTTGGTGGGTAAAGAGGATTCAGAAAGTAGACAAAGAAGCACTGGTCAGAGAGGTTTAGTGAGAATCAGGGGAGAGTGGGCTATTGTTAAAAGACATTTTTGTTTGTCTCAAAGCGTGACTCACAAATAAATGGCCCTAGAATTAGTTGGCATAGGCATGGCAAGTAGTGCTTATAAAAATACATGTATTTGGGCCTCCACCAAATCTTATGAAGTAAAGTTTCTGTGAGTAGGAACCAAAGAATTTTTCAGAAAAATAAAATTATGAGCCACTGGATAAGAGTTTCAAGAAGGAAACCCATCAATTCAGTTAAATATAAACAAAAGCATTAGTTCAGTTGGACTGTAAAAGTATCTACAATTCTGGACATTCCAAAGATATTCCTGGATCTCTTCTTTCTGTTGCAACTAGGGTTGCCTTTTGTCAAATTTCTTCAAAACTCATTAATATGTTAACATAATGAACAATAATTGAATGAGTGAATAAATCATTTTAAAAACGAAAGATTCTGAATATTGTAATAACTAATTTGGTATATTAGGAAGAAGAAAAAGCTTAAAGGAAGGAGAGAGAGAGGGGCACGAACCATCTTTGGACCAGCTCATTTTCATGCTTTGAATTTGCTGATGATCATGCAGTCACTCCTCAAAAGTGGAAATGAACCTGGCCTCCATTCCTTTGCAAAATCTGTTCAGTTCATTTAGTAAACATTTTCTAAGGGTTTTCTATGTATCAGTCTTTTAATATTATCTATTAAGTACATCCAAATATACTTCTAAATACAGTAGACTTTACCTATCTGTGCATATTATGTTCAGAAGTTGAGGTGTGGTAGGAGAAGCCCAGGGGTATTTCACTTACTATGCTCCTGGAGTTTTTAACACTGCAAATCTATTTTTTTTTTCTATTACGGTGTATTTTTTTTTCTGTCTAGGATAATAAAAACCAATAAATATTTTGGGAAAGAGCATATGTTTCATAAGGTTACTCAAATAACCATAAATAATATTCATAACCTTTCCCATAATTTTTCTTTAATGAATTAGTATAAATCCACATTTACTAAATATTTAATAAAAGTTATTTTTTTGTAAAATGTGTGATTTTAAAAGTTTGGCTGGAGACTAACATTTTCCTAGAATAATTCTATACTGGAAATAAATGGGAAACTATGAGTCATTTAGTAGAATTCAGTGTCAACACATTTAGTTGTATAGGTTGTTTATGAACTAAGAATACCAAAAGGTCATGTTGGGGTAGAGATTTAATCTTGCTCCTTTAGCCAAACCACATTTATCCAGCAGAAATTTCCTTTATTAAATTCATACAAACATGCTATATAGGCTAGCAGGAGCCCTAGTAGAATTTCATTTTACAACTCTACTGAAATACAGATATTCTGTTAGAATCTGGATACTTTTTGCTTTAAAGAAGGAGTTTTTCTATAGAAAATGAAAACTCTATTGCTCATTCATCAACAAAACAAACCGAAACACCCATAATATTAAGTGGCAACTTGTATATTAAACAAATGAAAGTAAATATAGTGAAATGCAAGACCTTACTCCTATACATGATTTGTATTTTTTTTTTAATGGAGAAAAGCTCAATGGATTTGCTCACAACAGTCTATTCAATAAATTATTGATTATCATAATTAATCTCAGCCAGTGGTAAAAAAAGAAGAATAAAGTTACTGGTATGAATGGACAGGAAACCTTAGAGGACGGAAACCCTCCTAGTTGGTTTACTCCTTTTAGAAAGAAAAACTTTCATCTGATGAACATGATAGAAAAGAAATCACTTTCCATCCCCCTTGGTGTAAACTGTTGATCACAGTCCATATTTGCCTGTCTGCTGTCAGAGATTAGATACTGAACTGCTAACACCATTCATCTTGAATGTGGCAAGCTTTAGAGGTATTGGCAACAAGAGCCCTCATCACCTGGTGTCAGCCAGTATAAAATTAGTTATTTGATTCTCTTAAATTTTTTTAATTGAAGTATCGTTGACATACTAGTTTCAGATGTACAACATAGTGATTTGACATCTATATGTATTATAAAATGCTCACCATGGTAAGTGTAGTTACCATCTGTCACCATACTGTTATTATAATATTATTAATAAATGGAAAGACATACCATATACCATGTTCATGGATTGAAAAAATTAATATTGTTAAATGTCCACAGTACCCAAAGAAATCATTAGATTCAGTGCAATCTCTATCAAAATATGAAGCAGATACTGAAGTAGAACAAATAATCCTAAGTTGTGTATGGAACTACAAAAGATAACAAATCACCAAAGAAAGAAGAACCAAGTTGGAGGTATCATGCTCTAATGATTCAAATTCTACTGTAACGCTGTAATAATCAAAATAGCATGATACAGGCACCAAAATAGACACATAGATCAATGGGATGGTTATTTGATTCTCTCTTGATGGAATTTATAGCTTTTGTCTTCCCAAAGTTCACATTTAATATGGACATTCAGGTTACTGGTCCATGCCTTTCTTTGTCTTCCTGTGAGAGGGGCTTTGAGTTCCCTAATTCTGATAGTTGTTTTTTATGGCATTTTTAGAGTGTGAAGAGCTCTGACTGCTGACTCTTGTGGTTTGCTTAAGGAATTTATCTGAGAATGAACAGTGTTTCAAGTAAGTTGGAGAGGGTGACGTTGAGAACTAATTTAAAATACCTTCAATTTGATGATCATGATGATGATTGCCAATAGCAACAGTAACAAAAATATGAATTTATACTTTATTCTTTTATTTTAACCTGGCTGTGATCCTTGGCTCTACATAACATAAGGAATATTGAGTAAAATGTAAGTCTTAACTTCTACTCTCTTGGATGGTTTTAAAATAGAAGACATGAATTGCTGGTGTTATTTCAAGAAATTCTAATACATTATACTCTGCCAACTGTGGATAAATTTAAAATGTGATTTATGTTTTATAGTGCTAATAGATCTGATAAATAGCAGTTGTTTTTTAATATGAAGTATTTGTCTATATTTTATATACAACTTATATAGCCAGTGTTTTTTGTCTGCTACACTTGCCAATTTTATGAGTTCACTTTAGGATTTTTGGAGAACTTTGTATTAAAAAAATCTTTACCTTGGGGGATACTTTTGCATATAGCTTTCTTTGTTATTTAGTGAAAACTTGCCTAGGGATGTAAGTCCCATAAAAATATGATCCACTTTATTATTTCAACATGTGCTTTTTAAGAGATAAATTAAAGGAAAAAAGAGGATAATCTCTAATGCAGAGGTTTGAAGCTCTATGTTTTTTGGTGAGTGAGTGAAGGATATAAAATGTAAATGGATCAGGAGACTGGTGATCAGGGAAAAAAGAATATGGAATTAGTCATCAGAAGACCAAGTTCATCGTTACAGTTCTCAGTAATGAGCCATGTGATCTTAGATGATTTACTTAACTTCTCTGAGTTTCATTTTTCTTATCTATAAAATGTGGTGATTTATTTGGGCATTTCTCAGCTCTCCAATTCTAGGATCCTGTGTTCCACTGGAAATCCTAGTTATGGCTTTCCAGTTCAAAGCTGTTTGTGTGGCAGCTGGGAAGCAGCCATCTTAAAGTTAGCCAGTGAAAACTAATGGAATAAAAGATGGCTGTTGCTCAAGTGGATGCTCCAGAATTAAGAATATCATGCAATAAGTGTGATTGCAGAAAAAGTATATTGTGAGAGAAGAGAAATCAAGGAATGTTGATATTTATTCATCCAAATGGCCCACTTATTCCTGTCAGGATTTAATAAGTTGTATTTTTATTTCATTTTGGATTTCATACTGCACAGTTTAAAGCTGAGCTGACGGCATTTCCTTATGAGAAAGAAGGCCAGTCTCACTCAGGGGAAAGCCTTAACGGATGGACCAAGGACCTTTTCAAGGCCCGTCATGTGAGAATGACCAGGTGGGACAGCAGGTGGAGAGATTGCCTGGCAATCCCTTTGCTCTTCTTTCTGATTCTGTCCTGCTATTATTGCATTTTTGGAACTAAAGATGGGCAACAGAGAAAACAAATTGAAAAGCAGGGCAAGGATGCAATAGAAGAGGTTTTCACATTTCCTGGCTCAGCATTTAATGACTGGGTAATAATGACAATAAAAAGACCAGAGATGGGAGGAAACTGGTTACATGGTTGCATTCCAGCAAACCATCACAGCGCCAGATGGGCAGACATGGAGCTAGAAAACCAAGGCAAACCCTCAGATGATACTAGAATGGGGAACTCATCTGGGTAGTTACTTTGAAAGCTGTGCATAGTTATACCAGCCACAGCCAGCCCCTCAAAACCACATAATAAAAAATACACTGCAACTTGGTACTAAGCAATAGACAGAATATGTAACTTACATTTGAAATAAAGACAATGTTTTAAAAATGATTTTTCCAGATTACTTGAAGAAGAATAATTTCAGAAGTACGAAACATAGATCACCAACACTTTTAAAGTGACTTGTATCACTGAATGGATAAAGGATATAATTCTACTAAAGAGCAAGAGAAAGCTGCTTTTTGCTCACATTCTGTGTTACAGATTCTCTCCTGGGTATATCCTAAATGAATAAAAAATATGAGCAGTCATTAGGTGTCACCAAACTAGTTTTCCACCCATAGTTTTAATGTATCTTTAGGGGTAATGTGATAAGTGACTTGTGGGATTGAGCCATGTCAAAATCAACATATACATCAAGCTCATAAGCTGCATATTAGTATTAGGACAGAGAGAACATAAAATACTCACACTTGGTAATATCTTTTGCCTGCAAAGCAGACACTTAGCCTGTCACATGTTTAGATGATTTTTAGTTGAGCAGGTAAGACCATTTTCCATCTGTGACTGTTGCCCTTTGCTCAGAGCAGCCAGTAGCCTGTCGCTGAAGTAGCTCTCTTTCTAAATCCATGGCTCTTTTTGAAAATTTGATTATTTTTCCTTTTCTGAAGTTATTTGAAATCCCAAAGTGCTTTTCTAAAAAACGATTTTATCTTTTAGAGCTGAGTTAGGATCAGCAAAATTGAGGGGAAGGTCCACAAATTTCCCATAAACCACTTGCCATTCCCTCCCCCCACAGCGCTTCCCATTATCAGCGTCCCCCACCACAGCTGTACATTTGTCACAGTGATGACCTTACATTGACACATCATAATCAGCAAAGTTCATAGTTTACATTAGGGTTCAATTATATTGTACATTCTGTGGGTTTGGACAAATGTATAATGATACGGTGTCACACAGAATAGTTTCACTGCCCTTAAAATCCTCTATGTGCCATGTATTCTTCCTTCCCTCTACCCCTTTCTTCCCCCTGCAGCCACTGATCTTTTTACTATCTCCATAGTTTGGCTTTTTGCAGCGTATCATATAGTTACCTTATGTATAGGAATCATACAGTATGTTGCCTTTTCAAATTGGCTTCTCTCATGTAGTAATAAGTATTTAAGTTTCCTCTGTGTCTTTTCATGGCTTGATAGCTCATTTCTTTTTAGGGCTGAATAATATTACATTGTCTGGAGGTACCAGTTTATTTATCCATTCACCTACATAAAGGACATCTTGGTTGCTTCCAAGTTTTGGAAATTATTAATAAAGCTGCTATAAATATCCATGTGCAGGTTTTTGTGTAGACCTAAGTTTTCAACTCCTTTTGGTAAAGGCTGAGGACAGTGATTGCTGGGTTGCATGTTAAGGGTGTATTTAGTTTAATAAGCTGCCAAACTATCTTCTAAAGCAGCTGTACCATTTTTCAAACCCTCCAGCAATGAACGAGAATTCTTGCTTCACATCCTCACTAGCATTTGGGTGTCGTTGGTGTCAAAGCACTTTTAATTGTAAAAAATTTAGAAAAAGAAACTAAAGAAAGGCAATTTTCTCATACAATTTTTAATGAAATACAATTCACATAATAAAATTCACCCTTTTAAAGTGTGCAATTCAGTGGTTTTTAGTATATTCACATTAATTCCAGAACATTTTCATCATTTCAGAAAGAAACCCCCTACCTATTAGCATTCTCTCTCCATTTCGACATCCCCTCAGTCAAAGTAGGGGAAATTTTTTTTTTACATTTTTTTTATTGTGAAATGATTATCACAGTAAGTTTAGTTAACATCCTTCAACATACATAATTACAAATTATTTTTTCTTGAAATGTGAACTTTTGAGGTTTTTTCTCCTAACAACTTTTCAATACACAAGACATTATTGCTCACCATGCAACGAACAAGTTCCAATACAGTGAACAAGCTCCCACACGGTGAACAATGCAAAGGCAGTCATATCAGAGAAACTAATTCAGTTACTATAATCAATCAAGTCAACTATGATTACTCATATGATTTTTATACTTAAATTATAAGTGAATCCCACATTTCCCCCTTTTTTGTTTTAATTGATGCAAATGCATATGCATATATTTGTGGAAGGTACCAGAGTAATGATTAGCTGGGCTCGGCCTGGGACATAGCTTGTCACAGGCAATGTCTCTCTCGTCTGGAGGGGTGAGGTTCTATGCCTCACCTCAGTTGGCCCCCACGTTGCTCACCTGAGGTCCCTTGCGACTGTGCCTGTCTTAGGTTGTTCCTCCCATGAGGAATCTTACCCGTCTCTGGCTAACCAGCCATCTCCTGGGACCAAACAGGGAGATAAAATAGGAAAGAGAGGACCGCCAGCAGGTATAATTCTGGATAAAATCACAATATACATGATTATTTTCTTGAAGCAAATGCAGGTGGGGAATCAGTATATGATTTCACAAAGTTGTTTAAAAGGAATCACTTATTTCTTGAAGTAAATTCTTGAAAAGTAGCATATGCTTGTATTAGCTTTAAAAGACCAACAGCTGCCTTCCGCACACACACTAGGAGAACAGGAATACAAATGCATAACAGTATTAGACCTACAATTATAGGCCATATCCAATGAAACAAAGAAAACCAATTTAACAATCCAGGCATTTGTGAAAACTTATCAGTAACATGGTGAATGTTGTCTATTTGATCTTGAATACTATGCGAAAAATCAGACAAATTAAAACAACACGTCCCTGGAAATTGTTCACATCCCATATGTTCTTTTTTTTTTTAATCACTTATTCTTTTGTTAGCTTCTCCTAAGTATTCTTTTTTTTATAATTTATTTTGGATCATTAATCTACAATTACATGTGCAATATTATGATTATTAAACTACCCCCTTCATCAAGTCCCCCCCACCAACCCCATTACAGTCACTGTCCATCAGCGTAGTGAGATGCTATAGAGTCACTACTTGTCTTCTCTGAGTTGTACAGCCCTCCCCATGCCCCCCCAACATTACATCTGCAATCATGCTGCCCCTTTTTCCCTCTTATCCCTCCCTTCCCACCCATCTTCCCCAGCCCCTTTCCCTTTGGTAACTATTAGTCCATTCTTGGGTTCTGTGAGTCTGCTGCTGTTTTGTTCTTTCAGTTTTTTTCTTTGTTCTCATACTCCACATATGAGTGAAATCATTTGATACTTGTCTTTTTCGGCTTGGCTTATTTCACTGAGCATAATACCCTCTAGCTCCATCCATGTTGTTGCAAATGGTAGGATTTGTTTTCTTATGGCTGAATAATATTCCATTGTGTATATGTACCACATCTTCTTTAAAAGTAGGGGAAATTTAAGAAACAGATTATATTTTGATTTTGTCATGTGGGTTTTTATACATACTCATGTAAGTGCTATATTTTAATTACATGGTAACTATACAAGCATTGATTCTGATTAGTGGCCCTTTCCTGATAGAGCAGTAGGGAGACATAGCATAGATTACCTTCAATGTCGGTAAGTGGAGTTGCTTTTATTTCATTACTATATGCACAAAAAACCTGCCAATGCCCTCCTCCCCCCTCAGAAAATGACTGTGTCATTCTGTCAGCAGAGCTTGCTGCCCCATTTGAGCCCCCTTCTTTGTATAAATTGCTGGGGTTCAGTGTATATGGTGGGGAATTGCTCTCTTCTCATTGCCACTCTTTCCATTCTTGGCCCAGTGCTTTTGCTTGGAGGTGATACATAAATGCAGTAAGAATTTAACTGATGATAAAATTTCATCTCAATTGGTGAAAAAAAAATCCAGCTTTCAAAACCATTTTGAATACTCCCTGGTGAGTGCCTGAGCTCTGTTTGGTGCTTTAAGCCTCCCCTAAGTTACATATTTTTTCTGTATCTTTTTCTGCCAACAGAAAGGTTCAGACAGATGTGTTTACCTTTTGGCAGAATAGCTTCATTAGGTTTCTCCTTGCTCCCCTAAGAGGGGTGGTGCAGGCCAGGAAAGGGACAGAGAAGATTAGGATGCCAGGATGCCAGAATGATACTGCAGGCTGGAGCCGAGGAACCTGGGAAAGAGAGTGGGAAACCTCCTCTGTATGCTTGCTTCTGCTAGTCTGAAACTGTAGCTTCTTTTAATCACCATTGCCTTTCAAGTGCTTTTTGTGAGACAGATGATCTGAGTTGAGCTTGTTTATAAGCATGTTAGAACCCAAAGATTACTGAGAAGCTGGAGAATAAATTCAAGGAATTTATCCTCTACTTAATCTGAATAGCCTCCCGAGGAAGTTAAAAGGGCAGACAGCTGCATTACTGGGGCTGGGCCCAGGGGCTCCACAGAGAATGATTTCTCTTGCAAGAGCCCTGCTGCAGATGCCCACTGTGGTCAGGATGCAAGATGATCTCTCTAGAAGGCCACACTGTGCTACCACCAGCATCATTCAAAGACAGTGGCAATGGGGGATTCAGTCCTTCTCTTCTTTCAGAAAAAGAAGGGAGATCTTTGATTTTTGGTATATTTTTCTTAGAACTCTTGGAATATGTTTAATTTGAGAGCAATGTGAATATATCACCTGTATATTTAGGCAGGGATGTCTTTAGCAGGAATGATATTTAACTCCAGTATGCTGATGAAGACAGACTAAGATATGGGGTGAAGCTAATAATTTGGCAGCCCTTAAAGTTGAAAACATTAAGTAGACCCCATATTCCTTTAAAAGACAGGTAATTGACTAGGTCTATTCTTACTATGGTATTCCTTTTGATAGGGTGTAGAGGGTATCTCACCCAACGCCAAATGACTTATTAAGGTATTCCTTACAATTATATCAGTTAGGAATCATTTGGGATGAAAGTAACAACAATAAAAATTAGAGTAGGTTTTTTTAAAAGAGGAGTTTATTGTTATTACATTTCTGGAAGACCAGAGATAGGCAGCTTCTGATGTTATTTCTGAGACTCAATAATATCTGAGACTCAGTAAGGCTGATCACTGCAATATTTTTGGCTTTTCTCTCACGGTTGCAATATGGCTGCTAAAGCACCAGACATCTTATCTATATTCTAAGATGGGAGAAGAAGGAAAAGAAACGGATAGCACCTATATCAGGAAAACAAAAGATTTCACTGATAATCATGGAGAGGAATTTTTTCTTACTGACTGGTTAGAATTGTGTCAGATGACTACTTCTGACTTAAAGGAGTTGGGAAAATGGCCTGGAAATGGGATTGTGTCAGAGAGTTAGGATAAATGCAGTTTTATTTATCTCCTTACATTTCTAGAGATATTTTAGTGCCCCAATGATAATTAGCAACTATTGTGGTCTAACCCTAAATCTAGCTATGGGCATGCTAACAAATTAAATTATAGTTTACTATGAGTTTATTATGTGCCATGCATTTTACATATATTAACTCACGTAATCTTCATCATAACCCCAGGATATTATATGATTAATATTTCCATTTTACAGATTAGGAAATGGAGGCACAGAGGTTCAGTAACTTGCTCAAAGTCATAGATCTAGGAAGTGGCAGAGCCCACATTCAAACCTGGGCCACCTGGCTTCAGTGTTTTTCTAAATCACTATGTTTTATTTCTTCTGTGGTAAAAATATGTGTAGCTTTACACAGATACATAAGTACCTGAGGGGACTTCTGAAATAAGAAAGATTACTGTAGGGAAAGCATATGGACAGAACTGAAGAGGTTTGAGTTCATATCATTGCTCTCCTGTCACTAGCCATTCATCAGCAAATATTTCAGAGTTCCTGTTATTAGCTGGATACTGTGTAAACCAGACAGACAGGGTTCCTCTATATTCTAGTGGGGAGAGTAGTTCTTAAAAAATGAAGTAAGTGAGTAGATGAAGTGTATGTTCTTGATGAAAGAGAAGAAGGAAATACAGAAGCTGAGATGGTGGACAACTAGTGGAATGTTAGGGTGGCCAGAAGAATCCCTGAGGAGATGACATTTACACTGGGAGCTGAATGATGAGAAGCATCTTGCTGTGCAAATAGCAGGAGAATGTTCCTGGCAGAAAAAAAACAGAAAAGTTCCTAAGGGAAGAAAGAGTTGGCTTTTTAAAGAAACTGAGAAAAGATTAGCATGCCAATCTCATACCAGGACAGAGTGATATAAGATACAGCTGGAGAAGTTTGAGGACAGAACATGCTGGGGCATGAAGTCATAGGAAAGAGCTTACATCTTACTGTAACTGCAGTGGAAAACTATGTGTCCCACTTTGCTCTCAGGAACTGTTTCCCTTTTTGTGTCATGAGATGTTTAACACTTGCTTTGGCTACTTTATGGGGTTAATATAAGGATCCAAATGATGTAATGTGTGTGATAATAACTTGTTATATATTAAATTCTTCATAAAATAATATATAATAAAGGCCCATGGAGTAAATATTTCTTAGCAAGAAGTATGTTTTAAAAACAGTATTCTATGGAATATCCTCAGAACAGTTGAACTTGTGATTAGACAGAATAAGCAGTTCATTGGCAAATACAGTGTTAAAAAACAGCATGAGGTGTTTACAATGTTCTGTGTGAGTTTCATTTCCAGTTCCAGCTTTGACTGGGTTGTGGCCAACAATCTTTTCCACTGTAACAACTGGAGAAAAGGGATAAGTGTAAAAATCACATGATTTTTAGACTGTTAGGGAGTAAGGGAATCACCTTTGAACCTTTAATAACCACACATCTAAAGCCTGCAATGGCAATAAGAACATACCTGTCAATAATCACCTTAAACGTAAATGGAATGAAGGTACCAATCAAAAGACACAGAATCATAGAATGGATAAAAAAACAAGACCCATCCATATGTTGCCTACAAAAGACTCATTTCAAACCCAAAGACATACACAGACTAAAAGTGAAGGGATAGAAAAAGATATTTCATGCAAATAATAGGGAGAAAAAAAGCACAGGTAGAATGTACTTATATCAGACAAAATAGATTACAAAACAAAGAAAGTAACAAGAGACAAGGACATTGCATAATGTTAAAGGGGTGAGTTCAACAAGAGGATATAACCATTATAAATATCTGTGCACCCAACACAGGAGCTCCTACATTTGTGAAACAAATACTAACAGAATTAAAAGGGGCAATAGAATGCAATGCATTCATTTTGGGAGAATTCTACACACTACTCATGCCAAAGGACAGATCAACCAGACAGAAAATAAAATAGAGGCATGCAACAATGTATTAGAACAGATGGACCTAATGGATATGTACAGAACACTCCATCCAAAAGCAACAGGATACACATTCTTAAGTGCAAATGCAACATTTTCTTAAACAGATCATATACTGGGCCACAAAAAGAGCCTCAGTAAATTCAAAATGATTGAAATTATACCAACCAGCATTTCATATCACAAAAGTATGAAACTAGAAATAAATTACACAAAAACAATGAAAAAGCCCACAAACATGTGGAGGCTTAATAACATGCTCCTAAATAATCAGTGGATCAATGACCAAATAAAAACGGAGAACAAGCAATATATGGAGACAAATGACAATAATTCAATGCCACAAAATCTGTGGGATGCAGCAAAGGCCGTGCTAAGAGGGAAATATATTGCAATACAGGCCTACCTCAGAAAAGAAGAACAATCCCAAATGAACAGTCTAAACTCACAATTAATGAAACTAGAAAAGGAAGAACAAATGAGGCCCAAAGTCAATAGAAGGAGGGACATAATAAAGATTAAAGCAGAAATAAATAAAATTGAGAAGAATAAAACAAAAGAAAGAATCAATAGAAGCAGGAGCTGGTTTGTGGAGAAATGACACAAAATAGATAAACCCGTAGCCAGACTTATCTAGAAAAAAAGAGAGTCTACACACATAAACAAAATCAGAAATGAGAAAGGAAATATCACTACAGACACCACAGAAATACAAAGAATTATGAGAGAATTCTGTGAAAAATTATATGCTAACAAACTAGATAACCTAGAAGAAATGGACAATTCTCTAGACAAATACAACCTTCCAAGGCTGACCCAGGAAGAAACAGAAAATCTGAATAGACCAATTACCACCAAAAAAATTGAATTGGTTATCAAAAAACTACCTAAGAACAAAACCCCTGGATCAGATGGTTTCATTACTGAATTTTATCAAACATTTAGTGAAGACCTAATACCTATCCTCCTTAAAGTTTTCCAAAAAGTAGAAGAGGAGGGAATACTCCCAAACTCATTCTATGAGGCCAATATTACTCTAATACCAAAACCAGGCAAAGACACCACAAAAAAAGAAAATTATAGACCAATATCCATGATGAACATAGATGCAAAAATACTCAACAAAACATTAGCAAACTGAATTGAGAAATACATCAAAAAGATCATCCATCATGATCAAGTGGGATTCATCCCAGGGATGCAAGGATGGTACAACATTCAAAAATCCATCAACATCATCCACTACATCAACAAAAAGAAGGACAAAAACCACATGATCATCTCCATAGATGCTGAAAAGCATTTGACAAAATTCAACATCCATTCATGATAAAAATTCTCAACAAAATGGGTATAGAGGGCAAGTACCTCAACATAATAAAGGCCATATATGACAAACCCACAGCCAACATTATACTTAACAGTGAGAAGCTTAAAGCTTTTCCTTAAAGATTGGGATCAAGACAAGGATGCCCACTCTCCCCACTTCTATTCAACATAGTACTGGAGGTCCTAGCCACAGCAATCAGACAAAACAAAGACATACAAGGCATCCAGATTGGTAAAGAAGAAGTCAAATTGTCACTATTTGCAGATGACATGATACTGTACATAAAAACCCCTAAAGATTCCATTCCAAAACTACTAGAACTAATATCTGAATTCAGCAAAGTTGCAGGATACAAAATTAACACACAGAAATCTGTTGTTTTCCTATACACTAATGATGAACTAACAGAAAGAGAAATCAGAAAAACAATTCCATTCGCAATTGCATCAAAAAGAATAAAATACCTAGGAATAAACCTAATGAAGGAAGTGAAAGACCTGTACTCTGAAAACTACAAGACACTCCTAAGAGAAATTAAAGAGGACACTAACAAATGGAAATGCATCCCATGCTCTTGGCTAGGAAGAATAAATATTGTCAAATGGCTATACTACCTAAAGCAATCTACAGATTCAATGCAATCCCTATCAAACTACCAACAGCTTTCTTCAATGAACTGGAACAAATAATTCTAAAATTCATATGGAACGACAAAAGACCCCGAATAGCCAAATCAATCCTGAGAAGGAGGAATAAAACAGGGGGAATTACACTCCCTGACTTCAAGCTCTACTACAAAGCCACAGTAATCAAGACAATTTGGTATTGGCACAAAAACAGACCCACAGACCAGTGGAACAGAATAGAAAATCCAAACATTAACCCAAACATATACAGTCAATTAATATATGACAAAGGAGCCTTGGATATACAATGGGGAGATGACAGCCTCTTCAGCAGCTGGTGTTGGAAAAACTGGACAGCTACATGTAAGAGAATGAAACTGGATCACTGTCTAGCCCCATACACAAAGGTAAACTCAAGGTGGATCAAAGACCTGAATGTAAGTCATGAAACCATAAAACTCTTAGAAAAAAACATAGCAAAAATCTCTTGGACATAAACATGAGCAACTTCTTCATGAACATATCTCCCCGGGCAAGGGAAACAAAAGCAAAAATGAACAAGTGGGACTATATCAAGCTGAAAAGCTTCTGTACAGCAAAGGACACCAACAGTAGAACAAAAAGACATCCTACAGTATGGGAGAATATATTCATAAATGACATATCCAATAAGGGGTTGACATCCAAATTATATAAAGAGCTCACGCACATCAACAAACAAAAAGCAAATAATCCAATTAAAAAATGGGCAGAGAAGCTGAACAGAAACTTCTCCAAAGAAGAAATTCAGATGGCCAACAGGCACATGAAAAGATGCT
>JAVSCE010009976.1:0-65374 GCA_032199065.1 Smutsia gigantea
TTTGTCTCCTTGGTTAGGTTTATTCCTAGGTATTTTATTCTTTTTGATGCAATTGTAAATGGAGTCGTTTTCTTTATTTCGCTTTCTGCTAATTTGTTGTCAGTATATAGGAATGCAACAGATTTCTGTGCATTAATTCTGTATCCTCCAACTTAGCTGAAGTCAGTTATTAGTTCTAATAGTTTTTTTAGTGGAGTCTTTAGGGTTTTCTATATATAATATCATGTTGTCTGCAAACAGTGACATCTTCCTTACCAATGTGGATGCCTTTTATTTTGTGTTGTCTGATTGCCATGGTTAGGACTCCAGTACTATGGTGAATAAGAGTTGTGGGAGTGGGCATCCTGTTCCAACACCATATATTAAACAGACCATCCTACTGTTTGAAATATATTATGAGGGCCTTAAGAAAAATCCATCAGTTATTTATGTGTGGTTCCCTTTATGGATGCTCTATTCTACCTCCTTGATCTCTACATCTATCTTTACACCAAAGCCACTTTTTCGTAATTACTTAGAGCTTTATTTACAGTGAGTCTTAAAAATTGGATAGCGTAAGTGCACTAACATTTGTTTTTTCAAAATTGCCTTGGCTGTTCTCGCTCTTGTCGCACCAGCACGGGCGGAGAGGCAGCTCCCTTGGCCCCCCACCCCACTGGCCTTGCCGGGTGCGTCCTGTGCCAGTAATGAAATCCAGCGTTGTCCCTGCATCCACTTTACTTGCTCTCTTCTGAGGACATAGTGCTAAGAAGGGTCAAGAAATCACACTAAAGTGACTAACTTCAACCAGATCCTCATTGCTATTTTGCCTTTGATTCATTCTGTATTGATTTCCTAGCATGCTGCCCACATCAGATGTTGCAAAGGTGAAATGCTCATAGTGCTTAAACTGACTACTTTTAATCAATTCTTAGCAGACTACTTCACCTACGACATGACCGATAGAATTAGGTACCTTTCATTAATTTTTTTCTTGTCCTAAAATTTCTTCCCCTCCTCTAAGTAACCCCCCTCATCCCCTGTAACTTCATGCCTCATTATCCTCTCCTGTTTCTCTGTTCTTGGGCTTCTTCCTGTCGCCAGCAGCTCAGGCACGCCTGTCTCTCGTTCTAGCCACAGCCACCAGCCCCATGCGAGCTCCAACTGACGTTGCCCAGGTGCAAGCTTCCCGCGAACTCACTGTGTGGCTCTCACTCTGCCCCACGGCTTTCCTGTTGACTCCAAGGTTTCAGAGACTGGGATCCTGACTGACATTCACGCTCGTGCCTTTCCCCAGTGGGAGGTGGGAACCAGGGGTTCAATGTGCTGCTCTTTTTCTTGCTATGTGGACTGGCTTAACACATAGATTTTAAGGTATTTTCAAAGACAGCTCTGCCAGACTGAGAACTACTGCACCTAGAGGCGGCCCATTCAGCAGTCCATCTCTGTACTGGCTTTCCCTTTGTTCCCACCTCCCGCACTCACTGCTCTGTCAGTAACTGCCTGCTGATGAAATAGTGCATATATGCCTTTGCTTTGGGCCTTGTTTTTGCAAACTACTTGTGCTGCCACAGAACCAGGAATGGCTTTGGACAGAACACGCTCAGGATAGGGTTTAGGAATTGGGTCAGTCCCCTGACCAACAGCAGTGAGGATCAGATGCATACTATAGCATCGTAGTTACCGAGACTAGGATGAGGCGCAGAGGGAAGCAGAGGTTAGGATTCTCAGTGGGGCCTGTCTAGACTTCCGCACCCACACAGATGGTGCAATGTTACATTTAGCATCTCCCTCTGCTAAGAAACCATTAGGCTTCTTTGGCTTTTGGAAACATATTTCAGAATATTTTTCCAAGCCATTTCTTGATTTACTCGGAAGGTTGCCAGTTTTCAGTGGAGTTCAGAGCCAGAAAGGCCGGTTCATCACATGGCTGGGTGCAGGCGTTCCTGAGTCCAGAGCAGTGTGACCCAGCAGGTGTGATGGAGCCGCAGTGTCTGGTGTGTAAGACCTCTGACTGCGGACTCTGGAAAGCCCTGGTAGGAATTCTGCAGGGCAGAGACGTAGCAATCTGGGACAAGTTCCTACCCTTTATGGAGAACTGCTCTCCATTTTTAAATTACCCCGAGCGTGATCCTGGCCTTAGGGAATAATTGTTGGAGCCCAGGGCACAAAGTGTCTGTGTGGCAGGAGCCACCCTTTGTGAGCTGGATATTAGTAAACATACCAGATCATAAGAGGAGGTGCATGCACAGCAGTGCACTTTACGGGGGAAATATTCAGGATCAATTCCTGACAGGTATGGGATGACCCCAGACGTCACAGGACAGGTGGCACAGATCCCCACATCCTACATCTTTCTTGCCCTGGCACCTTTGTTTCAACCCATCCCTGTGGCCTAACGGAGGATTCTCTATGACCAACTAAAGGAGAAGAAAACGAACCAGGTGTGGTTCACAAGTCTGTGAGCAAGATATGTCTCTGCTAGTCAGAGTGGACATCTGCCACATTACAGCTTCACTCATGGGTGTCCCTGAAGGACCAGACAAAGAAAAGTCTTCTTAGTGATTCAAGTTGTTTGCCCAAGGCTCTGCTTTCTGGGGTAACACAGGCTAAGATGCTTCCTTAAGGCCTTCAGAGATTTGCATACCTTTGTTAACCCATCTACTGACTACATTTTAAAGTCACTTCACCACCCTTTACAGCTCTCAGTAATTTCCTAAACCTTTGATCAGAGCTGCCAGAGATACTATGCGTTACATTTCATGTCCCAGTTCGGCAAAACATGTACATTCATGCAAATGAAGCCTGGTTAAATGAAGTTCAAAGTCATGTCATCTTAAAGGCCAAAAGTGGTTGGAAAGGCAGAAACAGCCTGGGCAGTGGGGATGTGAGTAGGGAAGTGACTTAACTCTGATGGGGTAGGCAGTATGGTTCCAGGATGATGGTGTGTGTGTGTGTGTGTGTGTGTGTGTGTGTCTGTCTGTCTGTCTTAAAAAAACAGTTTGGTTTTAGTCCTGAATGGGAGAGCCTCCCTCCTCACCTCCAAGCCCCACACTGTCCGGCATCTGGAGTCGTTACCTGGAACCTTCAGGAGAGAGCACTGCCCCCCGCATGTAACCTCCTGGTCTGTCTGATAACCAAATTACTCTTGCCATTCACTTTTATTCTGTCATAAATCTACCTAACAGCCCACTAGTCATCATTATTTAAACTAGTGTTTCCTGTAGAAAAGAGGTCACAAGAGATGTTCAAGAAAATGGATCTTCATGGTCATATGAGTTTGGGAAATACAATGTAATATGTCTTCCCTTTTGAAAATTCATCAGGCACATTTGCATACTAAAGGCTTTAAAAAGAAAGTAAAAATGCAAAGAAAAGACACTTTTGTCCTTATTGAATTCAGCAATTGCCAAACGTATGGGCCTGCCCAACTCCAGTTTATCTTTGTTTTAACCACTCTTTCCCTGCAAATGTTTCATGGCCTCCTCTTCATTTAGGAGGGAAAAAAGAGAAGTGATCACAATAATTTTGAAGTATTCATGTGGTACATTTTCGTTCACAGAATTTCCCAATTCAAAGGGACCTTAGAGAACATCTAAACTAGTGGTTCACAAACATTTTATCACGAAAAATCATTTAATTTAACTTCTCCCTGTATACCCAAGTGTTAAAAGAAGTATTCCTCCAATCATTTGGTAAATGATCATGATTTCTCCTTTTTTATTCATCAAAGGGTTATTTAGCAACGTTTCAAGGCCTTTGATGAATGTAACTTAGATATTTATATTGGCGTGTTAGTAATACTTTCAGCAAAACATCAAAGGATCTTGATAGTTTAGTTGGCAAATGTTTTAAGTTTTTAGAAAAAAATGACTTCTCATTTCTAAGATCTCCTATGTAGGAGATTATATTTTACCCTTGCTCCATTACTTACTAATAGCACGCTTTATTTTCAGAAAAGTTCCATGTCTTACCCAAGGCCCACTGCTCTTGGTAGAAAGAGACTATAACCCAGAGTTCCTAAATCCCTGATCAATAATCTTCCTACTGCCTTTGATGTTTCTCTACAGCAACGGTTGGTGGACTCTTTCTATTGAAAGCCAACTAGTAAATATTTTAGGCTTTGTGGGTCATGCAGTCTCGTTTGAAACTACTCAGCTTTGCAGTTGCATGACTGTGTTCTAATAAAATTTTATTTATTTACAAAAACAGGTGGCAGGCTGGGTTTGGCCCAGGAGCTGTAAAGTTTACCAGCTCCCACTGGAGTGTACCCAGCCATACACTTGCCTACTTCCAAGAGTCCCTTGGGGCGAACTACAGATTCCAGTGTCTCTTCTATAATTCTGGTTTACGATGAAGTCCAGAGGTGTTTCTTTTCAAACACATCCGGTGATTTTTTTTTTTCCCTCCAAGGGACAAGTTTGGGAAACATTGATCTAGGGTATAGTTATTCTTCCCTTCGTAATATTAGAAAGCCACAAATATTTATTTCTAGTTTGAGCTGATTAAAAATGATTTTTCCAGCTGTATGAGTTCAAGGGTGAGTTCAGAGAACCTTAATATTTGGCTTCAGCTTGGATTAGCAGATTAATTTGATTCACATCATTGATTTGTGGTTTAATTTACATTCCTGATGTAGATATGAACTCTTAAATGATTTATTCCTGGTTCTTTTGTGGTTCTTCCATCACAGCAGCTCAAAAAAAGATCGAGAATCATCCTCTAAAGGGCCAGATGCTTGCCTAAGAAAATGTAAAAAAAAATGTATACATATATATATATGTCACAGGAAAGATGATGATTAGTCAGAAATGGAGTTTTTTAAAGCAATTAAAAAGTAATCAACATTAATGTGATTACTTTTTAATTGCTTTATGTGGACAAGGTATTATTCTCCCTTGATATTTATAATCCTGGGAGGTAGGCAGCTGTCTTCATTTCATAGCTGAGAAAACTAGGGCTCAGATCACAGAGCTGGTAAATGGATTTGGGACCTAAAGCCCAAGACTTTTACAATTCCTAGTTCTGTGCTCTGTCGCCTGCAGTGGCGGAGGTGGGAGTAAAAGAAAGACGGCAACCGAAACTAGCAAAAGACACGTACAAAGAAAAGCCTTTTATCATAGTGTCTATTTCTCCTGCTGTGTGAATTGAAGGAAACCCAAGACTCTTATGGGTACTTCTCCACTGTCCTGGGGGAAATCAAGAACCAAAGTTAGAAAAATATCTCTAAATGTCTTCCAACCCCATAACTGTCTTAGAGCAAATGCTTCAGAGCAGTGGAGGACCCTTTCTGCAGCTTGAGGAACCAGGTCAAGAGCTGCACTTGATGGGGGTGCAGGAGGGGTGTGGGAGGAAGGAGAGTCCTGTGAGCTCCGCAGAGCTGGCTGGCTCCCCTCCTGTCTCCTTAGAAAGGCTTTCCCTCGTCACGGATTTGAGACGACAGGTCTGTTGACTACTTGTGTGCACTGTCCTCATAGCCCCTTTCTTTACCTGTCCTCTTAAAAGACACTATGGGATCCTAATGAAATGCCTTATGTATTGTTTTATTCCGTACCAGTTAGGGACTAATCAAAGCACAATATCTAATGTATAGTAATGACAAATGAATGCAAGAAAGAAGGAAGAAAAAGAGGAAGGAGGGAGAAAGGGAAAGGAAAGGTAGAGAGAAAGAAGAAGAAAAAAGATGAATGCCAATGGGGCACAAGAGCGGTATCTGCATTATCAATTGACCAAGGTGTACCTAATCAAGTTTCTCTATCCATTATAAACTATTTCTTTCCTGTCCCTAAACTAAGCAAGAGTAGAATTATCTCCCCCAATGTCCCTTGTTCTCTTCTGCTTTTCTTCTGAAAATATTTTTTATTTTGTATACAAAATGGATCCTTTAAAAATCATTGCTATATCTGATCCAGTTGGTCTCTACTTTGTCATATTATTTTTTGTTCACTGTGTGCATTACACTGACCATTTTTCTTCCTCCAAATGAAACCATTCCTTTTCTCTTTTTTTTGAGGGGGTTCTTTTGGGAAGTAATTAGAAAGGTTTGAATTTGTGTTGTAGTTGTAATATACAGTAACTAAATATACTAAACACTCAAAATAAATCCTTTGTTAACATTTCTCTGTATTTGGATAAAGCTCCTCCTCTAGGAGATTCCTGAGGACATTATTTTCTGAATTTTTTTTCACGTTTAAGATGCATTCCTATGGCTTTTAAAGTTTAAAGACCTTATACGGTTTCATTCTTTGAGTCTTCAGGGAACATTCCATTATTGTCTTATTTTCTATTTTGTGGTTGAGAAATCTGTTTCCAAACCATTTTTCTTTCCTTTATAAGTGACTTAGTCTTTTTACCTGAGAGCTGAAAGACATTTCTATTTATTCTTAAAATACATAGTTTTACTAGAGTATATCTAGGAATTGGTGGCTTTCTCAAACTTCCTGTTCACAATAGACTGTTTCAATATATAGATTCTAATTTCCTTACTTTTGAGCAAGTTTTCTTAGGTAAATATTAGTCCTGTTCTGTTGCTTTCTCTTCTTCAGAGATTCCAATTATGCATATCTTAATTATGTTCTTATTTGTACATCTGTATCTATATTTTCTCCATATCTGTTCCAAGATTTGACATTCTGGTGTTAGGCCCTTGCTTCAGTCTTGTCTGCAGTCACCTGTTTGAGAGTACTAAATGCAGATATGGCATGGTGTCACAGTTTTCCTCTGCCTTCTGGTTATTTTTTAAGAAAATAATTTTCACCAGCTGATACGTCCCATCTCTTTTTCTAATTTCTTCCTTTAGTAGCTCTATATGGGTGTTGACTTGCTTTTCATTCATTATTAAAGACTGCATTTTCCAAAACATTACAGTGAGAGCAGGGATACAGGCACTGACGAGCTTCTTAGGCTTGATTCCTCGGGGCCTGTCCTTGTGGGTGTACATTGGGTGGAGGAGGCCTTGTGGCTGGACGTCTGCTCATTTAACTCTCTTTGCATCTGTAGGAATACTGCTTTTTTGCCACTTGCTTACTTCTTTTGCTTTACCTCCAAACCTCTAAGAGGTGCTTCCCTCCCCGCAGGGACAGGGTGCTCATGACACTGTTCCCTCCAGTCCTGCACGCTCTGAAGCCTTTTCCTTTTGATGCCTCCATATTCAGGGCTCTGTCTACCTGGTCACAAACCCAAACACATTATCTGTTTTTTTCCTTCAGGCTGGGAGCCCCTCTCTTTCTGCAAGTGAACCACACAGTCTGTGTCCACCCCTCTCTCCATTTGTGGACTCCACAGCTGGTCTTCTATTTGCAGATGGTTTTCTGTTTTAAAATATATACTTGTAAAATGAGGTGTATAGCACTGTTGTTTCTGGCTATGCTACAAGCATGTGGTTTTATTTGCTGCCCTGGTTGAGGCATATGATGCAGGATGTGTGGAAAATAAGGCAGCCACTGTCATCTTATAGGAAACCGGACATCCCTGAGCCGCCAGAGATTCTGGTTCAAAGCACATCATGTCCAGCAGGTGATTATGGAACTACACGAAAATGTGGACAGACTGAGCTGTGAGATTTGAAATGCTACCAGGCTGAGTAAGACACCTCAGAGTTTAAGAAGAGGTGTGTGTACATGTGTGCACGTGTGTGTCCCTGGACTCCCATAAACTTTTGGGCAGAATGCATGGAAAGGAGGAATAAAAAGCATTCAAAAGTCCTCAGTAATAGGGAAATATGTCCCCTACTGGTTTAAAGACTGTTCTGAGAACTGAAGTCCCACAGTTAGCTCCATGCCATCAGGATGCGAATAACTGACAGTAAGGGTGGTAAGGCAGAACACTGGCTGAGGGGCCAGGGAAAGCCCCTCTCTGGCTGCAGGCGGGAACATGCCAAATGGGACTCTGCAGGTGAAAGCTGCCGTGAGCACCTCCCAGGGGGAATCGGAGTGAACTTATCTCTGCTCATCTGTTTGTATGCTGCTGTATTTTAGAACCAGTTTACAGTGACTAAGAGGCTATCAAATACTGGCTTATGTTTAGAACCATCATGAAGCTGGACACCTCATTATTTTCTTTTTCTTGTTGAAAGAATACACTTTTACCTTTTACTCCACAGATGTACAAAAGGCAACCAGGGCCACATTCACGTCTTTGTGAACACTTGAATTCCCTACAGTCATTTACTATAATAGTTGAGGGGATTATTAAAAAGAAAGAAATTCACAACATTATTGTGCTGAATATCAGAGTTTTTGTAAGTTAAGTGCAAACCAAGATTATGATGTACTATGTCCTGACAAAACAAAGCAAAAAGCACTTTTCCTTTCTCTCTTCCAGTGAAGGATTGACAATGTTTTCAACATCCATTATTGAGCATTTATGGAAATGACCTCTTACCAGGGAACTTAAAGATCACAATACATTGTTTATTAATATCTCTAGAATAAGGAACAGAATTGTAAGATGTGAGGTATAAAAATATATGCCCTGAACGTCCCCTCTTAACTGATTGGTGGAACATTCGTGCCTGGGATTCAGCAGTCCTGAGCGGGCAGCTTATCTTTGGCTGAGCGCCAATCCATGTTTGGGCCTAGATAAAGTTTATAGAAAATAATCAGAACAGCCCCCTGTTCCCACCTGCAGTAAAATAGCTGTTTATGCAATTGGGAGCAGTGGTAAATTATTTTTTATTTCTTGATTCCTATGTAGAAGGTCAAATCCCTAGCCAATTGTGGATGTACATTATGAAAAAAAGTCTATAAATTAGAGAGAACATGAGCTGAATCTCACAAAAAGAGAAAGAGAGAGAGAGAAGCGTGGTTTGTACTGCTGAACACATAATCCCACTGGATATAATATTATTAGAGCATAGCATCCAGATGGCCTATTCTTGAATCCTAATCATTTCCTAGCAAGAAAGTTTCCCTGACTTCTCTTACCAGCCACACAACTTCTCATTTGAGGAGCCTGTGTGTCCTTCTGTAAGAACACATCCAAACACCAGGCACAGAGGGACACTAGTATTTTTTTTTACACTTGTCACTCATAAAATGTAAAAGGCTCATCTAATTATAGAAAAGAAAAATAGGAAATCTATATTCATTCTTTTTTAATTACAAAAAGGCTTTTCACAAAGCCATTGTTTCTACAATGAAAACCTCCTAAGAGAAATAATCCATGACTATATAAACCAAGTCGCCTTGTCAGAAGTCTATAAAATGATGCACTTCATTTTATCGCTGAATTTCCACAAATCCACGGCAATAATGAGGAAAAGGGACTGTTAGTTTGGGATGGGTCCTGTGCTTTCATCCTTTCCTGCCAGCGGTTTGCCCACTTCTTTTAGAATGAAGAAACTTAAGTTATCAGCTCAAAAGATAATCTTAGAGCTTGGCAATTAATGTATATTCCTGTGAGGAAATTCTTCTGCATAACTTCTTTTTAAATAGTTGAGTCACCAGAAACTGTATGATTGCATAATTAGAGACTGCATAAACAAATCAATTGAAAATGGATTTGAACTAATGAGTTTAGTAAAGTGGCTTGATAAGATCAATATGTGGAAATTAAGGACTTACTTATAAATAAGCAATACATATCTAAAATAGGTAATGGAAACAAATTATTTCCAATGACAAATTCCTATAAAACTCCTAAGAGAAAACAACCTGACAAATGTGCAAGACCTTAATAAAAAATATCTAAATCTTTATAGAACATCAAAGTTGTCAAATCTTCCTATATCGTCTCTTCATGTAATGCAATCCCAATAGAATTTTCCAAAAAATAAAACTCGACTACTAATCCTAAAGGAGATCTCTCATAGAACAGCACCCTTTTAGAGAGTTCCCTAAACGAAGCTTAGAGGCCCAGACATCACCATGTAGTGAGTTTCCTTTCTAAGAATAGGTATACATATAGGATTAACACTCTGTTCCTATTGTCTGTTGTTCTTGGATAGAGTGTCCATGTAACAGGTAGCATGTGGGACAATAATTTCCCTATAAAATTCTCTTCTTGTTAAAAAAAATTTGGTTGGTTGATTTCATGTCTCTGTAAAGAAAATATAGGGAATATGGCTTCTGGGCAAGTCGAAGACCTTAATATACTTATAATTATAATAAAATATACTTAAAATGGGAGTTTCAATCTCTGAGCTAGGAGCTAGAGGGATGAGAACAAGTACGATGAGCCCCAGGTTCTGTTTATCCTGGATCTGCTGTAGAAAGTGGGCAGCACCTTATTCATGCCCCACCGCAGGGGGAGCCATGCCAGGCACAGGAGGGAACGATGCAGGAAAAGCCTGGATATTACTTGATATGCATGCAATAAGGAATTAAAGAAAACTGAAAAGCTTTTCACAAATTTAACTCTTCTTGGCTTCCCAGATTTTCAGTGGTATTTCGGTAAAAGCGCATCAAAAACGATTATATCCAGTGAAGGGAAGTGGCCCTTGGTGTTGAACAGGAATAAAGTTTCAGGTAACGTAGGGTGAGTAAGGTCTAGAGTCCTGCTGTACAATGTTGTGCCCGTAGTTAACAGTACTGTGTTGTTCACTTAAAAAGTGAAGACACTAGAGCTCATGTTAAGAGATACCAAATTAAAAAAAAAAAGAAAAAGGAAATATTCGAGAATAAACAAGAAAATTGTGAAAAAGAATGAGAGGGAAGGGGAGACTTTCCCCACTGGATATCAAAACATACTATACCCATGATTACTAAAACTATGTTTTGAGAACACAGGAGGAGACAAACAGGCCAGTGACAGAACGAAGAGTCCATAAAAGACTCATGAATATTGGAAACTTGGTTGATTGTGTATGTTAGGAAATCTGTTGATTTTCCCTTAAATATAAATCCATAATTTATTTAGGCATAGAATCCTAAACCAAAAATAATTTACTACATATATATCATACATATGTATATATATATGTGTGTGTGTGTGTATATGTATATATGATATGTATTTATATTTATTTATGAAATGAGAGTTTCGCTCTTTTATTATTATTCATCTTTTTAAAAGACATCCAGCAAATTCATGTGTCTATTTAAAGGAGAAACTATATATAACAAGAAATTTCTTTTTTCTCTTTTAAATTGAGGATTTGACATAACATTATATTAGTTTTAGGTGTTGAACTTAATGATTCAATGTTTGTGTATAATGTGAAATGATAACCACAATAAGTCTAGTTAATATCTGTCACCATACATGGTTACAAAAAATGGTTATTTTGACCTTATAATTTTAAAGACATTTCTCCATTGCACACTTGCTTGTAATGTTGCCGCTGAGATATCCTAAGCCTTTTCTGAAAGGTGATCCTTGTATGTGGCATAGTTTTTCTCTCACCAAATGATTTCTGAACCATTGTATTTGGTTCTAGGGTCCTCAATTAATGCCTTTGTTATTGGGCACTTTTACATTTTTCCATATTATTTATATGAAAATTTCCTGTTATTTTTCTCAGTTCACTGATTTGGGGACTTCTACTAATTATATATTGAGCCACTTTGACAGAGAGTCTAATTACTTTTTCAGCCTCTACTTTTACCTCTTGGTCTACTTGTTTTACTTTCTATAAAATATTGATATTCTTAGTTTTGTCTTCCAACCCCTTAATTATTTTTTTTACTGCTGCCATAATTGTTCTTTTCATCACCAAGTGGCTATTCATTCTTCTTTGATGTGCTTTATGTACAACCTCCTGCCCATATTTTACTCACTGCAGTGTCATCAGAGAATGCCCTTCATCAGAGAAGTAGTTAAAATTGAGGTCCATTCAGTATGGAATACTCTCGAGCCACACACACTCATGAAAAAAATAAAAAAAGAAATAGTCCTGGACTCAGTGTGCATTGATGTATATTGTCTACCAACAAAAATATACTGCTGATAAACAAAAGAGTCTCTTCTTTTTTTGCCACAGAGACCACAGAAGTCCTCATTCTAGTGTACTTCCCATTACAAAGTAAACACACACCTGCACCCATCCTCTCCGCTAAGCTTCTTGTTATAACAGAGGAGCCAAAATAAGGTCAGATCCTACTTGTGCTCTGAGTCTTGCTACCTGCTTGCAGCACAAGGAATTTTTCCTACCTTTTGTGTCTTTTAACTCATGTAAACCTAACTACTCCGTCAAACCTGGCTGTTTCCCATAAGGTTTTAGGTATAGTCAAATTCTGTGCACTTTTTTTTCAAGACTTGTATCCAAACTTTCCTATCAGATAGTCCTTATCCGTATCCAATTCTCTCTGAACTTGCTTGAGAGAATCGGCCCCTTCAAATCTATTTTCTGTTGTGTTTCTTCACAAAAGAACACTAAAAAATCTCTCTGTGAGCTGCATTTGTTAAAGAAAATAAATATTTTGCAATCATTTTAGTATTCAGAATGCAGTTGATACAACAGAAAAAAAGGAGTTAGAAGTTAGCCTTAAAAAGGACTTGATTTAAAAACAAAAAGAACAAGGGGAGAGTGGCCTCTGATCACCGTCAATGTCCATGTGATGCTCTCTGCTCTGACCTCCTTGTGCTTTGGCTTCCACAGGTAGGGAACATGTATTCACCCACATCATATACATATCGTGCATAACTGGGAGTGTTTTCCTTTCACCGCCACGGAACATCAGTATGAATAATTTTGCTTTCAGCTCAATCCATAAAAAAAGAAGGGCTAGGATGGAAAGTGAATTCTTAAATAATTTCTAGAGAAGCTGCTTTTTAAACTGACACTAAAAATATAAGAAACACATATCTCATAAAATCTGGAATCAACTTTCAATTTTGTTCACATTTGTTTTAACTCTTGTTTTTGAAAAATGAACATTCCATACAAATATGAGACTTTGACTCACATGGGCCCACATTTCTTTACAAAAAAATGCTAGTATGTAAAATACAACAATATTTTTTACTACATAGCCAAGCATGAAGGAAGCAAAGATTTTACTCTAGCTGCCAGAAGCTTCGAAAAGATCTATTTTGAATATTAAGAATAGTGGTTATACGCCAGTCCATGGTATTTTCAGACTCATGTATATTGCATAAGGATTGATGTCTGTATTTCTAAAGATTTACTAGAGAATTCTACTTTTGGCTATGTGAGATTAGATTTTTCACACCAATACTCCTGCTAACAATACATATAAACAATGGATAATGTGTTTTTGAAAATCATCTGTTTGAAGATACCTGAAAAATAAACATGTCAGTTGGGTTTAGAGGAGCCAAAATCCAGAATAGAAAACAAATGAATTTAGGCAAACCCCGACTTTGAGACTACTTTTACTCTTGAAGTTTTTGCCAACTCATAAGTAACATAGGTTCCAAAGGCTGATATGAAGGCAGAAAGAAGAGTATGAACAGATAGCTGAGAAGGGCTTTAGACAGTCTCATGCATGGAATTAGAAGACAAAAGTTGGAGATAAAATAGCTACAAAGGCAACCAGGATTTTATCTTTAATATGATTTGGATTTGAGGGGACAAGATCCTAGAGAGAAGGAAGCACCAAGAAGTAATCCTGACATTTGACCACTTTGCTTCACAGGCACCTACTGATGGTTAAGTAGGGTTTGAGAAGCCAGGCTGAACATGGGGCTAGGAGAGCTTTCAATAGCCTCATGACACTGGGCGTCAAATTTGGATGTCAAGGTCTACCAAGGAAGAGGTGCCCTTGTAAGCATTCCAGGTTCTGGTGGGATCTGAAGTTCTATATCCCAGGAATAAGGGCAAATTTTTTATAAACCAGTCCTGGCAAAGACAGACTGAGTCGCACACTGAATACATTTGGTATGTCTCAATCTATTTGCAAGAAGCTAATCAAATCCTCTCTGGACAAAGATAACATCAAATTGTCTCTGTAGTGTATCATATATACGTTTCTGCATTCAATCAGGTATTACCAATCATACCAAGAAAAGGAACCAAGAGAAAAAATAGTCCATAGAAGTAGGACTGTAAGCCAATATTGGAGTTAACTAATCTATCCACACAGGAGTTAAAATAACTATGATTAATATGCTCAAAACTTGGAATGACAAGACAGAGAACTTCAGGAGAGGACTGGATCCTATAAAAAGGAATCAAGTGGGAATTCTGAAACATTACAAATAAATTTAAGAATTTAATAAATAGGTTTAATATCTGTTAAAACTAGCTGAAAAGTGTATTAATGAACTTAAAAATAGGTCACTAGAAATATAGAGACCAAACATAGAAGAAAACAATAAAAACAACATAAATAAGAGTAAAATATGGATAAGATGCAGGGAAAAGACCTAACATGCATGTAACTGGAATTCTAGAAGTTAAAGAGAGAAAATGTCTGTGCAAAAGAAACATTTGAAGAGACAATGGCTGAAAGTTTTCCAAATGTGACAAAAGGTTTCAAGGTACAGATTCAAGAGTTATTGAGCCCTGAACCAGGGGTGGACACACAGAAACACACATACACACATAATTGTAAACATTAACAGGCCAGGAACTAGGACATTGACATTGCACCAACACAGAGGCAGAGGCCATGGACTTGAATTCCCTGCATAAAATCTGGATCTTCAAATGCTCTTCCCTTCTCAGAGAAAGGAACAATGCACCTTGACCTGATGCTCTGAGAAAGCACTGAGAAAGAGCACTTCTGTCTCAAAGGTAGGATGGAAAAGAGTCATGCAAATGAAGGCTCACGCCACGTGTGAATGCAATGTACTAAAATCACTACTTGCATAAGGGACAAATTCCAAGCTGATATTGACCTCAAAACTCACCCAGACTTGCTCACTGCTCTAGGGCTTTGAAGGAGGCATTATTGAAACTGTTTTGTTCAGAGGATTTAAGAATCTCAGGCTTACGAGATTCCCAGAGGAGAGAAAAACTTTCTGAAGGTGAGTTTACAATAAAATGGCAAAACTACGTGAATAAATCCATGACAGAAAGTTAACTGAGAAAAAAGGAAATTAGCACCCCCAGCATTGCAAATAATAGGAAAAGTTTAAAAAATATATAAAATAATTATACTTACAATGAATAAATATGGTAAGAAAGAAATAGACATGATAATAGAAGGGCATAAAAATATTAAAAAAACAATATATGTAAAATAAACTGCTAGAACTTTTATCCATATTTTTTAAAAGCCATTAAAAAGGAAAGGGTTCAATATAATTATACTCTCTGAAATTACTAGTGAATTAGATGAATTGGAGAAATCAGTGCAGCACAAAATATGAAGAAATAAAAATACTAAGAAATTATTCTAAGATATGAAAGATAGAATTGAAAATGTCCAACACATGTCCAACATATATCTGATAGCATATCCAAGGTAAGAATTAAGAGTGAATAGATGTAAAACTGAGTAATAGCTGGAAAAAAAATGAAGAAAGACATATCTTCTAGTGTTACATCAAGCCAACAAGTGGACACATTATGGCAAATGTGCAAAATTAAATATGAAGTGAAAAATCTTAATAGCAGTCCCAAAGAAAACCAGACTACTTTTAGTAAGAAATGACAGATGATAGATGACTCATTATTAGCAACAATAGGCAGAGGACATTAGAAAACTGTTTTCAAAATGCTGGAGAAAAATCACTGTCAAGTTAAATTATCATCCAAGGGTGAAGGAAGAAACATATTTTCAGAAATACAAAAACTAAGGAGATGTATTAACCTAAGTCTTCCCTGAAAAAAGTACTAAAAATATATTCTTTAAGAAGAAGACAAGTAAAAGCAGAAAGGAAGGGGATGTGAATGGCAACGCAGTAGCGTGGTTAAAGATGTGGGTATGAGTCAGGCATGCTGGGTAACTAAGAGTAAATCACTTCACTTCTCTTTGCCTCCATTTCAGAAGGAAGGTTTGACAAAATGGTCCAAAAAATTCATATCAATATAAACACCTACCTGGTTTCTTAAAAGCGATCTCAAATTGGATTTAAAAATCTAGTTACAGACTTCTTACAATATAAATGCACATAAAAATATGGACCCAGAGTGATAGAAAGAAAGGAATGGGAAGAGAGGACTCTCACATGCCCACCTTTCTCTGTTATATATTAAGCCTCCTTTTCCATTAATTTGCCATTGTCAATTAACGTGGGAACAGTGAAGTGCCTCATCTGCAAGGTTGTGCCTTCGCAGTTCTGTCCTGTACCTGGAGACTAGGGTAAAGGCTGCCCCTTCCGCCTGGTCCCAGAGGGAGAAAACCTGGAGCGGAGCTGAAGCTGACCTGCTCCCAACAAGGTCAGGAGCAAGAAACCAGCCTTTCTGTTGCAGAAATCCTCTGAGAGAGCAGGGCCGTTTCTTACCACAGTGTAATCTAAGCAAAAGTTGGTTGATGCAGAAAAACATAACAGAAAAGCACAAACCAGAGAAAGCTAATGGAATGGAATGAGACTTTTGAACTTAAAATACTTATTAGGAAAAGAATTGAAGAGCCCTTAGCCCTTTACACCTAACGAAAGAGTCTCAAGACAGAAGCCAAATGTTGATTACATTTTTAGATGTCAGACATTACGGGGGGGGAACTGACCCAGTCCATGAGGGAAATGACAAATCCACGGACGCCACGGGAGATTTGCGTCTACATCTCATAAGTCTGGAATGAGTTCTGGAATTCTCTCTGACTCCAAATAAAAATTAACTGGACCCTTTTGTCCTGGATAAAGCATTGCCGGGGGGCTAAACTCCAGCACTTCACATGCTACATGTGTGCCCGGCAGCTTCGTTAAACCTTGGGCCTCGGTTACATGATCTGTACAGCTGGGAAACTAGAGACCAGTGCACGGCACTGGGAGGATGCTTACATGAGGCAGTGCATGCATTCTTAGGGCGGTGTGGGCACCTAGTAAATATTTTACAAATAACAACTGTTTTCAACGATTAGATTAGAAGACATCAAAAACCACTACTACTAATTACTATTGTTTTTATTATTTTATTATTATTATTACAGTTCATATTCATTTCATTTCAGAACAACACGGAAAAGACATGAGAGTCGAGAGCTGCCTTTTCTTTATTAATTTTCCTGATCAGAACCAGGCGGTCCCTCTGCTTCCTCAGCCCTGCTCCTCAGTTCCCAGGAGCACCTCCTGTGTTCCTCCATTTATTGCACAAATCGAAACAAATGTTTTGCTGGTGTCTGTTTTTTCCTTCAGTATTCCAGAATACAGCACAAGCTTATCGAGAGAGATCCAGAATGCTTAACTTTGGCACATAGGATTTCTTTTTCCAATAAGGAAAAGGGTTCATTGGCAACTGGGTTTCCAATAATTCATCCGTCTCAGTGTTCCTGGTTGACGCGACAGCAGCTGTAGAGCCAAGGCTGCATGTAAGGGTGGACACTGTCCCTTAGCAGACTGTAGCAGAGACCAGCTCTGAAGAGTCGCAACATGCGTCTGGCTAATTCCCTCATGAGGGATCTGTTTTCTACTCTGCACATTCAGAAACGCATTAAAACCAGTTGCGCACCGTTTGAGAACTTTCTTCCCTCTGCAATCAAGTAGAGCTATGTAAACATTTCATCACCGGTCTGGCTCTGCTGCTTTTGAAGCCAGAGGCGAGGGGGTGGCCGGCACCAGAGCTCCCGCTGCTCCACTCCCAGCCCCCTCGGCCCCTCGGAGCTCTCTCTGCTCTCTCTGATTTGTTCAGAAGAAACAAGCAGCATCCAGCTTTCCTATTGCAGAAGGGGATTTTTCAAAAATCACTGTCCACATCCACACGCGATCCTCCCAAGGAGGCACAGTCAAAGCATTGAGAAAAAAATAGTGTCCAATAAGGTAGGAACACATTAAAACGAAGGTTACATGTCGTTTTACAAAAGATGAATCACGTAATACTATGTTTCTGCATGGTATATTTCTTTGTATTTTATTTAGGAATGAATTCCCTGAGAAATTGGACATTGATCACATTTACCAATGGAATTTTGTCCATTAAGCAATCTGAGATAAAGTCAAGGCCATTTTGGACATGAGCAAGCAGGTCGTTAAACATGATGACTGGAGGAGGACAGTGATCATGTGCAGTGACTAGGGTTTTCCAGCCGTGATGCGCTGTGGAATGTTTTGGAAAATAGCTAAGAGTCCTTAATCTGAGGAGACCTGTAATTCTTTGCTAGGACATTATCTCTCTTAACATTGAGTAAATGCTAGATTTTAAATATTGTTAGATGAACAAGCAGAAATCCTGGTGTTTCATTCTAAGCGGTGAACCATAGAACCTACTGATGCAAATGATTTGCGGGGGTCATAGCTTTGCGGGGAGAGCAGGTCCCTCTGCTGTGCCATCTGGCTCCCTCGTCAGGTCTGGTTGGAAGGTGCATGTCAGAAACAATCAGTCATAACACTGGCCGAGGGGTCCCTGTGACTTCCTTCCTTAACTCTTTTCACATGGTTTCTGTGCTTCTGAAACAAAACGCTGTGCAGGTGGCTTGGCATGTGCCTGAATTGTTCATATTAGTGGACATAGACTTTAATCAAAAGTCTTTGTTTCCTTTGATATGTAGATGAGTAGGGTGTGAGTTTCTCTTTGTATATTTATTCAAATAAAAATCCATGAATGTATATTCACCAACTTGTAAATTTTGACTCTAACATATATCATACAAATCTCAAAGAGGTGACCAATTTGTCTCATTCTTTGTTTTAGGATGGTATGTGCTAATGCAGGATATGGACAATTTTTTTTCAGATTGGTCTAATGCAATCACTAAAATAATTTCATATTTCTTTCTCAGGTGATACATTCATCAGGACTAAAATTTTTTCAAGGATCCCTCCTCAACTTAAATTGAGCAGATTTTGGAGCTTTCACAGGGTCCTTAGAAGCAATACATTCTTTTTCCTATTTATCCTGAAGCTATCTTATTAATCCATACTTGATATTTCTTACACTTGAGTTGCAAGTGCAACTGAGGAGAGAATAGATGTAGAAAGTCTAAGAGATAGAAATGGCACAATAAAAATAGAAATGGCACAGGAACAAATAGTAATCAAATAGGGGCAACTATCCTCTTTTCCACTCAAGTTCTAAACAAACCCAGAATTTAATCTGCCTGATATCAGTACTTGGATTCAGAACTCCAGAAGCTAATCTTCATTTTCTTCTATCTCCCCTCTCTTGTTTCTCCCATAGTTCTGTCTTGAGACTCTCAAATTTTAATCAGGATGTACATTTCTCTTAGACACTTATAGCATGCTTGCTTTGTTATAATTTACTGTTTTCTTTACCTCCATTTCTTGTAAACAAGTCTCTGTCCTTGAAAATGTTTTTCTCCCACCCTACCTATAATACACTCCAAACCCTAGGATCTTTCCCTCTTGTTTATTTGAGTCTCTACCTTAACATCTTTGTTGAGATGTGGATATTGTCTTTGAACAAATACAAAGTATTTGAACACAGTTTCACATTGATCCATTTTAATCAAGCCAAATTTTGCATGAGTGTGCAGCCATAGATTTCCAATGAGACTTTTAAAAGTCAGCTTGAAAATCTGGACTTTAGAAGAAAATCAGCTATGATCCATAAATAAGCAGAATGGTAATGATTTCAAGATTAATCTCCTGTACCTTCCTAAGCACCACTGTCCTATTGCCAACTCTACAATCAAAGAGCCATCCTAAAGTGATTGCTACAAAACTGATCTTCAAGCCACGCTGTTAATAGCTGCTTTCATAGAAATACTTACTAAGGACAAATGGCTTGAATCAATAGGATAATTCAGCCTTCAGGTGACATCTCTCATCTTCACTCCAAAGCCAAACCATCTCTAAGCTGTTCAGAAATGACTTGGTGATATTTCCTTGCAGCAGTGTTTCAGTTCCCAAGGGTCTTAAAAGGTAGTGCAGTTCATCACAAAAACTAGGGTGTGAAAGTCGACTTCTACCTATAGATTCCACAGGACAATGTGTTCCTCTTGGGGACATAGTTAAGAGCTGGAATGGGTCGACCAATTCCTTCGGTCCCAGGGAAATCCCTAAACCATGCTGTACTTTGAAGCCATTCTACATTCACCCCATCCTGCAGGTTCTGTGGTCCAGGTCCATGATTTCTATAGGTTTATTTTAAGATCTTGCAAGAGAAATTAGAAATAGCAGGTCCTTTGAGAAGAGGAAGTCACTCAACCCAAAATCCACCTGGAATATGAAAAGTGGGTTCCATTGAGAGAGAATAATTGAATGGTCCATGTGTGATCCTCAGGCTGATGATGAGAGAAAACACAATTGTGAAGCACTGTTGATGGGAAAAAATTCAACGGAAAAGTTTTGGAGATGTATAGTTCTAAAAAACATCAGGGAATTTTGCTACTGTTTTTTCCCAGGAACGTAATGTGTTTTGCACTGACTACAGTGAAGCTTTTAATTCAATCATTCTTTAATACTGGGCAATTATTTCCCTATCAGTTTTCATCTGGTAAGCTCCCTTTCTAAAATTCTTAGTAATTTAAAAATTATTATATTTGCATGCTATATGTTAAAGAAGGACATTTCATTTTTTATCTGAATGTGACTAAAGGATATGGAACCTGGATAGCAAAAAAGAGTGCATTTTGGGGTTTTGATATTTTTTTCCCCTGGTTATTGCCTTCTGTGGCACTTTGTCAAATTCCCCTTTCTTGCTCTGTAACCAAATCATGATTTCCAGTTCACATTTTGGTCTTAGACTTAGACTTGTATCGCAGATCCACCTGGGACTTCTCTCCCTCTCCCTAGCTCAGACCTGAGGAATGATGGGGCACAGTCTTTCTATGGTCTCCTCATCCCCAAAATTCTGGATGCATGCTTGTATTGAGTCCTAAGAAAAGGAAGAGTAAAAAGGTGCCAGCACCTCTTTGGCTGGTCAGCCTGGCTGCCATGCTGTCTGGGATACCTGGGGTCTCTGTGTGACAGGCTCTTTTGGGGGGACTTGTGAGCCCTTTGGGAGGTGCTGGAGATGCCCCCTCACTGCCCAGACCCGGCTGTGAGTGTAGATGTGCTTCAGCCACCTGCCTTCTGCTCATCTCTCTTCAGAACTTTCAGTTGCCAGCCAGCTCCAGAAGGCACCCCCTTGGGCTTCAGCAGGGTCCATGTGGGACACACTAAGTTCTCCTACCTCTGCCGTTCAGTGTGTGGGATGCAGGCCTCCCCACAGTGCCACATTTTGGTCTCTTTCTAGTCTTCTCCTTCCCCTCATCAAATTGACAAGATGCAGCCCAGCAAGTCTTCTGCGTAAGCAGATTTCCAACCGGGAGTGACAATCGTCCCCACTCCCTGTGTGTCCTAGAGACCCTCCCGTCTCTAGCTCTCTTGCCATGCTCTCCTCCCCACACATCTACACACAGAGATGCATACAAACACACTTGCCCTTGGCTTGAGGGATGGAGAGTGGTTTCAAGCCTTCTCTTTCAAAATTAGGGAGAGAAATGGCCATAGTTCTCTCCCTGGCTGCCTAAACTGTACTCAGATCTAATTGCCTTTAATTGTTATGGCTGTTATTGTTTACTTCAGCATATATGGGAAGGAATTACAATAAGAGAAGGCAACTAGCCTGTTCTTATACGCCCAATTTTATCCGAATTTAATGTGAATGAGTATGGTAACTCACTTGAGAATGTTTTTAGAATGTGGGGATATTTAGTTCTTTTCAGGTAGTAGCTTTAGCTGGATCTAAATGCAAAAGGACAAATCCTACTTAACTGTATTATAAAGTTGACTTCAATAGATTTTTTATATGAAATACATTTCCAATTTAGCCCATTTCATAAGCCATTGATTTAAAGGAGGATTGGTCAACAAATGCATTTTTAAATAAATTACTATGTAATATTTGGATTGGGGCACAAAGGTGAAATAAAATAAGATTGTAATTTAAAATATACCATGCATCAACAAGGTATAGTAATTAATTTCACAATCAATTTGGAAATCCTTGTACTTCTTTTTTTACTTGAAAATAATCAGTTAGGTTTTTCATAGCTTCTGTATTTTTTGTTCAAATCATTACTAAGAAATCATTTTCAGATCCATCTAAATACTTTTATGCAAATAATATATTATCTTTATTCCTAGTGAATGGAAAATTAATTTGAATATAATATTTATTATATGTTCTTATTTTGATAGTGGCTTTTGAAAAACATCTTTATGAGTTACATAATAGTTAATGATCATGTGAATAGAACATACAAATCTTGACCATCATCTTGCTGCAAAATTATTAGGATAATCATCATTTTTAGGCTCCTCATTTCTTGTATTTTAACACCAGTGGGCCTTGTGCTTTCTTCTTTTATGAATGTATGAGTAGAATGAAAGAAGAATTCCAGGCCATAGAAGAGTCAGAATCACTGGTGTGCCCTTCTTAGAGAGAAACAAAGATGCTCATTGTGTTCATCCCATCTCTGAATTACAGGCAGTGCTCATCCTATATGCTCTCAGAGTGGCTCAAACTGTGTGTAATTAAAGGGAACGTTGTGGGAAATATTTTATTGCTTTCTCATTCATTCAACAAATACTCAGTGTGCCAGGCACCAAACTCCAAAGAAAAGAAAGTGCCATTTTACCATATGCCTAAAAGAGGATCCAGCTACCAAGTATACTGTGCAAAAGACTCCCACTCTCCCATGCTGCTGGTCACCAAATATCCATTCAGCCTTATTCCTAAGCACAAGATGCATTCACTCCTCCCCGAAGCACAGAGCCAGTGTCTCATCCAGTCCTGACATCCAGTCGATGTGCAGTTGTCCCTACAGCAAGTCCAGATGTGGCTCTTCATGGTGGAAACTGATGCCCTCCCCACACACACCCTCCACCAGTGCACAGGGTGGCATGAGACAAATCCTGGTGCAGAGCCCTCCTACTGTGTGGAATGAGGCCTTTTACTGGATCAGGTACCAATTTTTCTCCATCTTAGTCCATTGTAACCTGAAACATATGCTCTCACTTTCTGGGAGTTTCCTGATTTTCTTTCATCTGCCCTGACTTGACATCTGAAGTGAACATGGGGTATATACCTTATAAAGAAAAGTTCTATCACAGCTTTCTGCCCTAGAAGCTCGAGTGATCAGGGATCTAAATAGCAGCCAGGTTTGAGGGAGAGGCACCATTGGTACCTTCTCCTTGAGCCATTTCTCCAAATGAACAGATACACTGAGCAATGCACCCTTGGCTGGACCTTTACTCCAGGAATTGTCAGCCAAATTATTGCAGGTGACATTTTAACTAAATACTCCATCTCTGAATAACAGAGATCAGCAGATTTCCTGGGCCCCGTGGAAGCTTCTCTGTCCCTTGCTGACTGACCATGAAGACAATGACATATTTTAAGTTTTTTGTTGACAGAATCACGCATTTCCATTTTTTAATTCCATTTAATTCCATTTACTTTTTAAAATTAGGCCATCTAGGAGTATAACTATAATAAACAAACCCAAAAGCTGTGTCTTTACCCAACAAACTTTTTTTTCTCACCCACACTGTGTGAATCTGGAGACTGGCACTGTTAGTCATAGGCGTGGGAATCCAGACTGATGCAGAGACTCTTTTGTTACTTGCTGTTGTATCACATCAGTGAGGGAGGATAAAGAATTGGGAATGCAGCTCTAACAAGTTTCATACACAGGTGTCATAAGGAATTTCTGCTCATAGCTCATTGGTCAAACCAATGAATAAACCAGATTTTAGTGGGTCAAGGAAGCACCATCATACTGTAAGCCCTGAAGGGAAAAAACTGAAAGACTTGGTGAATAGCACTAACTGCTGTTACAGAGGGGGTGACTGAAAGAAAGAGAGACTTGTTAGGATACTACTTTCTGTAGTCCAAGCAAGATAGGATAATAAAACACGCAAATGTTAGAAAGTATGGAAAGGTTTAAAATGGGAAATAGAATGACAGCATCCGCTTCCTGCATCAGTGTTTCATGTTAGAAGTGGTAGTGATGGCTGCTATAGGAAGGCCATGAAGAGACTTTCCTCTTAGCCCAGCACTAAGAAGGAAACAGAAATGTAACAGTGGGAAGGGGGAGGAGTAATTTCTGAGAAATATTTTAACATTACATGGGACAATGGCTCCTCTATAGATAAGACTTCCTTGACTCTAAATGAGCCACCACAAATTCCTGACTCTGTCACTCCCTAATTTAAATCTTTCTACTGCTTCACTGTCCATTTCCATTAGAATATAAGCAAGAAAGAAGAGACTTTGTTTCTCTCCAGGACATTAAATGGTGCTTTGCACATAATGGGGATACAAATTTATTGATTGATTGGATTGGGTGATATGAGATGGAAGGTATGGGATGAGTTAGATGACAAAAGTCAAAGATGACCCCAGTGTTTGTCAGATTGATTAATAAATAACTGCCTGCTGATGGCCCAGAGTCTCCTCTAGCAAAAATCTGGAGGAAGACACCGGTTTGCTGTCCCTGTCAATAGGGATTAGCTTTCACTCAGAGTGAGACCACCGCATGAGGCCTCCGTGGACAGTAATCAGGAAATATCTCACTGCCTTGGGAGTAAGTCTGCCACCTGCATGCTCCTCCATCAGTAAGGGCCACCAGGAAGCCCCAGACCACCACGTGCCTCCAGGAAGACCTCCCGACCCTCTCTTCCTCTGAATAATCAATACTCTCAGCATGAGGCCATCAGGACTCATTTCCACATGCCCTTTGTCTCTGTCATGTCAGGTGCCTCAGGAAGCATATAGTCCTTGGTCATCTCTAGCCTCCAGAATGTAATCCCCCGGGAGCTCTGTATATGGCACTCTTACCTCCTCACCCTCCTGCACAAAACCTGATACCCTGTCATCATGCCACCAGAACTAGTTATCAAACAAGTCTTGATGTCACTTCCCCTCCAGCTATTGTGCCATCTCCTTCCCTTTATAAACCAAAAAACTTCTGAATAAAATTGTCCATATTTACTGACTCCAATGTCTGTCTCTTCTGTTTTTTCTTGCACCTATTCAGTCTTTTGTTTCTACCAATTTAACAAGACCTTTCCTTATTAAGGTAACTAATGCCTTTCACATGGGTAAACTTTGTAGTCAATTTTGCATTTCACCTTACTTAAGCTTTGCTGTTACTTAAAACAGTCATGTGATGATGTCTCCTTGTGGTTTTGATTTGCATTTCCCTGATGAATAGTGATGTTGAGCACCTTTTCATGTACCTGTTGGCATTTGTATATATTTGTGTGTCTTCTTTGGAAAAATGTCTATTCAGGTTCTTTGCCCATTTTTTAATTGGGTTATTTGGTCTTCAGCTATTGAGTTGTATCAGTTCCTCATATGTTTTGTGTATTAACCCCTTGTTGCATATGTAGTTTGCAAATATTTCCATCCATTCCATATGGTACCTTCTCATTTTGTTGATGATTTCCTTTGCTGTGAAGATGATTTTTAGTTTGATGTGATCCCATATGTTTATTTTGTTTTGTTACCTGAGTTTTTGGTGTCAAATCCAGAGAATCATTGCCAAGACCAATGTCAAGGATATCCTCTTTGTTTTCTTCTAGTTTTAAGGTTTCAGATCTTATGCTCATCTTTAATCCATTTTGAGTTGACTTTTGTGTACAGTGTAAGACAGGGCTCTGGTTTCATTCTTGGTGTATGGATATCCAGTTTGCCTAACACCATTTATTAAAGAGACTATCCTTTCCCCATTGTATATTTTTGATGCTTTTGCAGAAAATTAATTGACCATATATGCAATAGGTGAGAGATAATAAATGCTGGGCAGGATGTGGAGGAAAGGGAACCCTTGTACACTGTTGGCAGGAATATAAACTAGTACAGCCACTATGGAAAACAGTACGGATATTACACAAGAAGTTAAAAGTAGAACTACCATATGATCCAGCAATCCCACTTCTGGTCAGATATGTGAAGAAAATGAAATCATTATCAAAGTACCTGTACTTACATGTGCATTGCAGTATTATTCATAGTGGCCAAGGTATGGAAAAATCTAAAAGCCCATTGATGGATGAATGGATAAAGAAAATAACACTTAAAAAAGAAGGAAATCCTGCTGTTTGTGACAACATGGGGACCTAAGGGCATTATGCTAAGTCAAATAAGAATATTTCATACAAGCAAGACAAATACTGCCTGGTATCTTTAAATGTGGAATTAAAAGAACAAAAAGTCGAACTTAGAGAAACAGAATGAGGAAGGATTGCCAGGGACTGGATGGTGGGAAAAATGAGGAGAAGTTGATAATAGGGTACAAACTTTCAGTTATACGATGAATAAGGTCTTAAGATCTAATGTACAACATGGTGACTATATAGTTGATAATACTGTCTGTATAATTGAAATTTACTAACAGAGTAGAACTTCATCGCTCCCATCAAAAAGCAAACAAAAGATTAAACATGTAAGATAATCAGTGTTTTAACTTGATTATGGGAATCCTTTCACAATATATTGTCATCATTTTGTATACTTTATATACATTACAACTTTATTTGTCAGTTATACCTCAGTAAAGCTGAAAAATTATTATTTGTAAAACAGTCACTTGAAACACTTGTCCTTGGCTTCCAGCATATTATAGATCTTTGATTTCTTCTTCCTTGAATGTCTGTTCCTTTCCAAGCCTTGGTTCCTCTCTTATCCCAGACCTCTTACTGTGGAAGAAGCCCAGGTTTTAGCCCTTATGCGTCTACTCTTTTCTATATACTTAAACTAGGTGGTGGTCTTATATGGATACATGGCTTTAACTAATATCTATAAGCTGTTGACCCCACAGTTACAAATCCAGTCTGAACTTCTCTTCTGAACACCAAACTTCTATATACAATGACCTACTCATCTATCCATTTCTATACCTAATATGCACCTAAAACTTATTTCTAAAACTGAATTCTTATTTTCTTCCAAACCTGTTTATCCCCCAGTTTTCACCATCTCACAAGAAGACCATTCCATTGTCCAGCTGCACAGGCAAAAGTCTTTATATTCATATTTAATTTTGCTCTTTCCCTCATACTCCAAATACTTCAAGCTACTAAATGTCATAGGTTCTTCGGAATAGATCCTGAATCTAAGCAATTCTCATCACCGCCATGTCCACTCAACTGGGACATCGGTCCAAGCCACCGCTACCCTTTGCTTGTTACCCATCTCCACTACTTCTCTCTGACCCTTTTTATTTCTATTTTTATGACAGTTCTATATATTCTTACTTTGGCCAATGCCCCTTAATAGGTTTCCATTTGAGTCTATTCTTCCTTTAGCACCTGGTGATTTATTTTTCTTTTCTGAGCTAATTGTCTCTTTTTCTTCCACTTTTTTCCCAGATTCATTCCACTCTTAACTTCTCCTATAGCTGATTTTTTTTTATATCCACAAATGCTTGCTTGAATATGTTAAATTATTTCTGGGGTGTACACTTACCATTTTATTCTGCTTTATGTTATCATTTTTTGGTAATTGGGTGAGGTCAGAGGTGATTTTCCTAAATTGATTTTAATTTGTCTGAATTTTCATGTCTTGAATTTCTGCAGTAGTTCTCCATGGACTTTTATTTCCTTTGCCGATTCTTAGGAATGGGGTGTTTTTAAGACTCCTCGTTCAATTCTGTTCTTTGCTGCTCTTGTAACAAGGTCCACGTAGCATCCCAAGGGTGTGTTTGTTTGTGTCGGTGGCAGGGGGAGGGATTCTCTCATGCTACTGCTACCTGTGGTCTCACAGAATCCTACATTTTCTACTGTTTCTTCTTTCCCTCTCCCCGACCCAGTTGCTGAAGTCTTCCTTTCTGCCTTTTTTCTCTCGCAGAAGCTATGAAACTGAAAGACTGTCCCTGAAAATCACTTTCGCTCCCTAAACCCACGGTGTCCTTTTACATCACACTTGCCCTTTATATGACGTGTGGCCCTTTCCCGGGCGCATCCTTTCCTATCCCTGCCCCGAAGATGGCACACCCGGCTGCCCAGGCCTTCCCTATTTGAGATTCGAGGCAGAGGTCGTCTTCCCGGTGATTTCGCTCCTGCCCCCTGCAGACCCCTCTGCCTGCCTCTCCTCCATCCGCCCTGCTGTTTTCCTGGTTACCTCTTGCAGGTTCCATGTTCTCTGTCCTGAGACTCCCCACCCAGTGTTAACGATGAGTAAATCCTTCCTGATTATGTAATTTATTGAGCTTCAAGCTGATCACATAGTGTTCCATGTATATATATATGTCCCCCAACCAAGGTTTTTTTGGATCACATCCCATTAAATTCACTTGCTTGCTTAGAGGTTTTCCTAGTAGAGGGGAATAGACTGTTTAACCTTTGTGTTTGTTCAGTTGCTGATATAACAAATAGCCATACACAGCAGCTTTAAACAGCACAAATTGATGACCTTACAGGTCTGAAGGGCAGAAACCCAGCACCAGGAAAACATTAAGATGTCGGCAAGCCTGTTTTTCTTTCTGGAAGCTCTGGGGATGAATACGCTTGGCCAAATTCAATCCCATACTCAATATGAGCCATTGTCAAATGTTCCTGTCATAAATCTGGCTATGTGTAGAGAAACGATTTAGAGCTCTATGCTTTTACACTTAGTCTTAGATAATATTTTCATATTCCACCACACATCTTTCCTCTACTCATTTCCTTTCCCAATGAGCCCCTCCCAAGCACCTCCTGGTTGTTGCATAGAAAGGAATTGCTTACTGGCCTTACAAGAACATGATTAGGAAAAGGTCTTGACAGCAACTCTTCTTTGGAAAGTTCCCTGCTTTGTAGTTTGCTCTGTGAGAACCTTAAAACATGTGAATCAAATATTCTGTTGGTATCGATGAATAATTCCACACATTGGAAAAATTCCCATCCTGTTGGTGGCTTTTCATCACAGAAATGCACCCTCTCTCAGCTGCACTTGCAAAGCATCCTTTCTAATCTTGCTTTTTTGTAATATTTTAATACACTGTTTCCATATCCACAACATACACACACACACATATCATGCCATCATTTTTAGACTATTTCTAAGTGTTCTTTCTTATTTTCTCCAAATTGTTTTAAGCTCTTGAGTCACTTATTAACCTCCATATTAAAGCATTTGGCAACAAATTCCTGCCAGGCTAAAGAGCACCACATTTGATGGTTCTGTCATTTGCTATTTGTCATTTGTTACGAGGATAAGCAGGAGCAGTTTTCTCTTTGGTTGCATCTGAGTGCCTAACCTTGCTGCAGAGTGATGTGTGCTATGTTGAATCCAAAAATGTATGTATCAACCTACTGTTAAATTAAGGAAAATAAGTTGTGATTATGTGCATAAAATAATAAACTTAGGTAGTAACTCATTTCCTTGGCTCTACATTGACCTTTCCCTAACTTCCATTGCCATGCCTGTACAGAAAATAAAAATTTGATCAGGTGTTTATCACATATAGAATCAAAGGGAATTTACACAAGACTTCCATTTTGGCATAAATACTACTAATCAGGTAAAAATAAAAACACATCTTATTAAAATAAGGACCTATTGAATGGGTGATATTTTAGAATTACTGAAGTTCAGTAGGGAGCCATATTTGATATTTCTTCCTTCCTCTTCCAATTCAGAGATCGCTTATCTAGATAGGCCAGCTGTGAATAGCAGAAGTTAAATGGAGATCCACTTAAATGGGGATGAATAGAGACTTCAAAACATCCAGCAAACCACTATGCCCCAGATCATCTGCATTTGATTCTAAAGTTTACCTTAAATTTCTGGGAATTAATTGCATCACATTCTACTTATTCATTCCACTTTTATTTATTAGTTTACATATCCAAGTGCTGCGCCAGGCCTGGAAGAGACTGAACCGTATCTTCTGTGCTCTTATATCTTAAATATATTGGTTGGGAAGGACAGGCAAATAGCTTGATGATATATAGGCACTATGATAAAAGTATGCACAGAGTCTTGGGGAAATACAGAGGAGAGACATGAGTCTAAAGGCTAAGTTATGAATGTCATATTTGAACCAGTTTGAAAGGATTAGAAGGGGTGAGGGAATGTGAAAGGGAAAGTGAATAGATGGTCTCCCTCCTTGGAGAAGAAACCTGAATGTCCGCCACCTGGAAACTGACCAGTCCTACCAACCTGACTTCAACAGGTAAGGCCCCTTCCTGTGAGCTAATCAGAGACACGCTCCTGCCATCTTTGCTGAAGCAAGTGGTTCAGTACTAAGAATTTCTTGTCTTCCTACTACAGAAAAAGTAACAGAAAAAGAAAAGTCCATAAAACATCCACAAGGCCAGTTAAGCAGCAAGTATGTGCCAGTTTTCGAGAATGGTAGCCATCACCACGATGTCTATAAATTCCAAATGACAATAGGAGAGACCTGCACATTCTTTGAGCAATAGCGTGCATGGGGGTATACTTTTCTTAACTTTGCAGTAAAGCATGTATTTAAGAAGACTCTAATAAACATAAAAACAACATTTATCGCCAAATCATAGCAAATCTGTGTAGAAGATAAGGATTAGGTATACTTAAGAAGTGCAAGTTTTGTTGCAGACGAAACAGGATTATTTTGCCCCAATTTTCCTAAGGTTGTTAATAAAAGCTAAATCCAGTGAGGACTAAATACAATAATTTCTTATTGCCACACAAAACTAGTCATGCCTGTGTCTTACAATCGATTAATACAAAATCGATTCAGTGCTCCTTTTATATGATTTGGGCTGATAGCCTGTTCTCTGTATGTGATAAAAATTTTTTCACTCTTTTCCAACAGAGCTCATTTTGGACCATTTAACTTCCATGTCATTATCCTATGGCTTAAATTTAGTGAAAGTAATAAAGCTCTAATCATTTATTTAGCAAGCATTTATTAAGGGCCCACTAGGTAAAGACTTCTTATGATGCAAAGGAATATAGCCATCCTTCCCTAGAATTCCTTTAAAAGGGTGTGGAAAGACACTCAGAGAGGGGCCGCCCACCTCTGACTGTGTTTCTGTTTTGCACGACGGCCGCACATCCTTCTCCCTTTGATTTGTCTCATAACTCACTCATTTAGTTTAGTCTCTCTTCCCCCTTTATTCGGTTATTCCCAAGCATCTTTGAGTTTCTCTTTTAGAAATTACCTAATTTCTTCATTTAACTAATCCTATACATAATGAAAACTGTATTTGGGTTTCTGTTGTAGAAAAAAAGTGATTTACCTGAATTGAGAATTTGAGCATAGCTGCATTCTCTGGAAAAGACATCTTCACGAACAAGCACTTCCATCATGAACGGGAAAACAGAGCACATCGCAGAGCATTTTTATGCCTTTAATCCTCCACAAAGAAATTTGATTATTTACACACCATGTGTAGTAGAAGTTTGAAAGATAAAAGACAAAAGGCACAGAGCTTATGGGAAGATAAATATTTAAAAATACAGTGGATTCAGAATATAGCATTTGTGTTTAACCTCCTTAGTTTACAATATGGAAAGGTGAAAGGTGAAATGTAGTTCAGAGAAAAATGCTAGTTAAGTAATAAAGAAACAAAATAAATTAACACGCAATAAAGATTAAAGGACTTCAATATTTAGAGTTTGGTATTGAAAAGGACTTAGTAGAGTTTGCCTAAGAAAGAACAAATACAAAGTCTAGCTATAATTTTTTGAAAGGCGACTATCAAAAACATATTTTAAAAAACCAAAGCCTAAGTGGGGGGCCTGATGAAGTGGGGAGTTTAGTAACCATAATGTTGCACATGTAACTGTAGATTAATGATACAAAAAAAAAAACCCAAAGCCTAAAGCCTAGTGTAATACTCAAACAAGTTCACTTTATCTGCAGCAATATGGTTAGATCAAGTATGCAGACTACAGAGGCTAATACTTTCGAGATGAAGCTTTGGGGCTGATCTAATTGAAATAAATCATACACAGCCATGAAGACCGCGGGCAGAGTGCTGGCCGCCTCTCAGATTTCACTACATGAACGCGGGGCTGTTCCCAGGAGGTTCCTTTCTGCCTCAGCCCCTCAGTCCAGCCGGTTCCTCTAACACACACACACTCACAGGTAGACACCCTCTCACTAATACACACACACTGAAACACTGACACTGATACATAGTGACACACAAAACACACTAGCAAACACATTCTCACACACATGCAGACACACACACACACACACACAGATAGATACACATGTATTCACACTGATACACGTTCCCCATGCACATAGATACATACACAGATACACACTCACATATTCACACTCATACACCACCCCCCGGCCCAGCCTTCCTCCTGCTTGCTCTGCAGGCCTGTCAGGTCCCTTCCATGGTGCTCACCCTTTGCCAGAGCTCCCAGTTCCTACAGGCCAAGCCAGCTGCCCTCCAGACGCACCTGCTCACTTACCAGACTCTAAGATTATTGAGAACAGAAACGGTCTTTTCCATAGACCCTCCTAGCACAGTGCCTGGCTTAGAGTGAGGGCACAGTGAGTGTTTTTTGAAAAAGAAACCAACACTAGTGAGATCTGATTTGTACGGATGTGTCCCTCTGTGTCTCCCTCTCTTTCTCCTCCCTTATTGTGTCTTTCTCTCTTTCTGAAATAGTTTACAGTTCAGTCGTTAATATGACTATATCAGCTCTATTTTTATTACTCTTGCTATTTCTATTCATATGTGCTACTGCATTATGAAAATGCGGAACATGGCGATCGTAAGACTGTTGCAAAGGACATCTTGCCCTGCTGGTGGGAGCCCACGAGCACCCTTCTTAACGGTGGTGGGACACTTCCCCAGAATGCCACCTGGAGCTCCCTGTGAGGGAGCTGGCCCTGACATCCCAGAAGCCGGTCACTGTGTCATTGTTTTCTCTGTATCATTACATCCTGTGACAAAAGAGTTAATAGAGGGAGGGAGTGACATATGTCTTTAACCTCTGGGCATGCACTGACTTAGTATTTAAAGGGAACATTGGCACAAAGGGGCTTTGTCATATTTAACATTTTTATTTTTACCCCAAAGAGCCTATGAGATATTTCATCTCCATCTACAGAATACTGGAAATACCATCAGGCAGAGTCATGCAGACGAGATATAAATTGCACATGAATTTAGTGGTGATTTTTAAAGTGTGGAGTCCTGAGAAATACTCAAAACATTAAAATGTAAAAAGAAAACTTATAGTTATATCATCTCCCTTAGCAGAATGTCAAGGATTTCTAGAGACTCAGTTTAAGATTTTGATTTTTCTGTTAGAAAAGCTTTAAAAACTTTTATAAATTTTACATATCAAATTGATTCATGTATCTGATGAAAGTTATTTTCAATATATGCTGTTGTTACTCCTGTTAAATTTTCCTGGGAAGGCTGACATTCCCGCACTAGAAGAAAAAATATTCTTTGGAAAGCTGTGAGCCTCAGCAAGTGCCTTCTATTAGGAGCCTTGTGACTGGAAAGCATTATTTTCAAGGTTTCTAAAGAAATGCCTAATCAGCCAGCCCCAGCTTCTGACTTCACCTGAGCATGGGGCCAGGCTCATGTGAGAACTCACTTTCTCCTTGACCCAGCTAAATGGAGTGTCTCTCATTACTGAGAATATAACCCTGAAATATGCAAACCATACCTTTTGTAAAGAAAATGCCTTTCATGATTGGAATATGGAGACTATAATTTTCATTAGAATAGCATGGCAGGGGATGGGCAAGGACTGCATGCTCTTTCTCTTTATTTTCTAACAATATTTTATGGTGTTGATAAAACTAAAAATAAATGACAAATTTGGCTTGACATCTCATTGATCAAACCTATTTTTGATGCTAAAGCAATGTGACTAAGCACGAAGAAAACATTACCCAGGTTTGATGGTGTTGATGGTTGAGCAGAGCAGTTGGTATTCAAATCCCTTGAGTCATGCAAACCTGTCACAGAAAACTTCTTATGGGGAGTTTAAAATGCCAAGGCAGAGGTTGGAATGTCATCATCCATGGAGAGTAATGAGAATTTGACGGAAATCTATATTAAGCTGTTCTAGTTCAGGTTTATGCTACATGGAAAAGCCAGAAATTCCTCTGAACAGGCGTCAGTAGAGAGTTCTTATCCATTTTCTGTACAGCAATTTGGGGCTTGGCCTAAAATTTTCAACCTCGTACTTTTTTCAGATCTCTGCATATTAAAATACCTAGAAGATCTGGGTTCTAATTCTTTCTTGGTGCTGAGCAATGATACGATAAGGGTCCCAGGTACAACACTAACCCTTAGCCCCCTCAGCCACACAGGGTTAGGTTAGAATCAGATGCACTTATGTTTGTGAAAGCATTAGATACTACAAGAGTCTGTGAGATGTAAGATATTCTAGGGTTTCATGCAAAGAAAACACCTGGGAATATAAAGAAGTGGGAGATAATCTGAGTAAAAGGAATAACCGAATTAATATCTTAGGTAATTGGAGTTTTCTAAAGGGGAAAATTACTTTAAATATCCTATCCTCAAAATTTTTTAAGTAAGGATAGCTCATTTTTGATGCTTATGAAAGAAAAATGCAATTCAGAATGACTTGAGGATCAGTCCTTCAACCCACCCAAATCTATATCACATTCAGGAAACCATTGACTGGTTTATTCTAGTCTGACATTTTTCAACTATTCATTTACATATTTTAATTTTATGTTTAACTGTTTTTTCTCAGTAACATCCCTCCAAAATTTAAATCTATCTAGAATATGCTAGTCAGGAAACAAATACTCTCAGACTCTTATTTGTAAAAGAGATCAAGTACTTTGGAATAACTTTAAATCACTTTAAAATAAAACATTACAACGTCAAGCTATGGAAAATAATTATGGGGATTTTTTTTTTTTAATCAGCTTTTTTGTTGTCTTAAGGTGGATTTTTAACTCTTCCCATTGACCTGGGAAAATGGTTCAGGAAGCATTCCTTCCCTTGGTTCTTACACGGTGTCGCCTGATTTTGATGACCTGCGCTTCTTTGCAGAGCTGGAGGCGGAGGAGTGGTGCAAGCACCTCTGCATGGAGTGTCTGGGGACCAGGCTGAACGACATCAGCCTCGGGGAGCCGGATCTCTTGGCGGCAGGAGTGCAGCGGGAGCAGAACGGTAAGCGGGAGTTGCCTTGCTTCATTTTAAAGTGTACCACGGGCTGTAGAACTTTGAAGTTGGAAAGGACCTCAGAACTGTTGCAGTCGATCGCTTGCGTGGCTGATCTCAGGTCGCTAATTTTTGATGACGCGATCGTGATCTTGCTGTGACTCATGGTGCTCTCACCACCACCACTGCCTCAGAGCCCATCAAACAGTACTATTTTTTGTTTGCACCAGAGAAAAACAAGTTTTCCTCACTGACTGATTATGCATATATATGGGCACAAAATATTGCCTATGTCCATAGTTTTCAGAAAGTCACAAAGGTGTTTCCGGGACCCTTTTCTAGCTTCCTTGCGAGGTTCCGGTTCCTCCCACACTCTTGGATTCATCTCTGATTGGTTTTCTGAGAACTCTGCTAAGTACAGAGCATCCGTAATCGCGCTGCTTAAAGAATATTGCTCATTCTCAGGTTAAGAAAAAAAGGAAAAACCAAAAAACCTACTGGTGAACATTTGTCAAGTACTACATAAAGGAAATATAAAGAAAGCGAATAAATTAGGCTGTGGGTGGAAGCAGGATGGGTGACTCGTTCAGTGTGAATTATATGCTTTAGATGGGCTGGTATATGGTTCCATCCAAATGGGTAATGTACTCCTTTTAAAATTTTTAATTTGATAGTAATTAGAGGTACTCTAATTTCCATTTTAATTTTATAGTAATGTTGAAGTAATTTGCCTATAATATAAAGGGATATTTTTTCATGTACATTTTTTAGTATAGGACGAACACAGAATTAAATGCCAGAGCCACAGAAGAAGTGCAGTCAGGTAGCCTGTCAAAGAGACTCCTCAGGCCACAGTTTGAATGGAGGATACTCCCCCTAATTAGCTCGGACAAGTTACTCTTCCAATTTGTTCCCTAATATGTGAAAACGAATAACCTTCTCAGGGTGCTGTCATGATGGTTAAATGAGATAATATAAAATAAAGACTCACTCTTACACTTGGTTCAATTATTTTTAAAAGCACAAGGTTTTTTTAAGACAAATAAAAACAAAGAAATCAAAAAATAATTCCTACATGTGCTTTAGAGAAATTATATATAACATCCAGTGCCATAAATACTACTCTTAGAGCATTTTGTTTAATAATCCTAACTTCATACAAAGGGATATATGTGCTTTTAAAAATGTATATTTTTTAATTTTACAAGGAATTATTTAGTTACAGAAGGTAGTAGTTCATTCATTTAAATGAACCCCTGAAAGTACAATGTACCCTGTAGGAAATTGGTGGTGTTACTTAAATACAACACAGACACACACACACTCCTGATGTTTATTTAGTATTAAAAGGAAAATCCTTGGATGGAAGGATTACCTTTCCCCAGGAATCTCCTTCCTCTTGGGTTGATTTCTCTCTTTGAACACCAGGGCCACGTCCGTTGCCCCAGGCCCGTCCAGTCTGCCTACACTTTCTTTAAAGTGCTTCCTTAGGTCCAGGTAACAATGGCTTTGCTCTGCTCCTCTTGGCCCATTGAAGGCTAAATAAAACTTATTAAATAGTCATGCATACTGTAGGAGAACAGGAAAAACATACATCTCTACAGAATATCAAGCAGACTCTATGACTAGCTCAAAAATTCTGGTCTATTGTGTATACATGCTGCCTGGGAGAGACACACACACACACACACACACACACAGATTGGCATACTTGTTACTTGTATACCCCATTTCTCACTTCCTAATAAACAGACTTCTCCCATAAATATGAGAATTCCATTTTAGGGGTCCCTGAAATAAGTACACTGGTCTGTAAAAATCCATGGTGAAGACAGAACACTCTTTAGCCAGCTTGATCCCTTGCCCAAACCTGGGCCCTATCTTTGCTCTGGGGACACATCTGTTCCTTAGACATTGTAACCATTCATTTTATTCTGTGTAGGGAAAATATTTGTTGTTTTAGCTAGCTAATTTAAGCCTTTTAAAAACAGTATTATCTTTTAAGCTGTCCTCTCATGGCTTTCAATAACTATTTCAGGCTCTTTGAAAGTAATGCCTCCTAAAATAAACGAAATCCTTCACTTCCTAACATGTTTGAAGTCACTAATATGTACAGACTGGAATAAATCTTTTTTGAAAGATTTGTCATTACAGATTTAGTTTCTTAAAGCATTTTAATATTAAATTAATGTAATTTATTCCTCATCAGAGACATTATTTTACTGTTGTGTCAATGATGTGCTTGGCTTCAGCTTGAAATTTCTTCTAAGAGATGCAATACATACACGTGCGGAATTGATATGATAAATTACATTACCATGTGCTGATCTTGAGGTATCCTATCATCCCGGAAGGTCTTGGGGCTCAGTCTTGACCATACCGTTTTTTTTCTTTTAACATTCAGAACTGCTACTTCTTCATGAATGTTGTTCTGACCCTTCACACCGTTTGCACTTATTTACTCTGAGACTAGCTAAGAATAAACATCTGTGCAAATAATTTTTAAAGGCAGAATGTGTGTTGCAGAGATAAAAGTGATCATCGATTAAATTCTTCGCTGTAATCATCCTTATCTAGCTCTGTCAGCTGCTTTCACACAGACTCAGCATCCCACACGGTACAGAGGAAAGTAAGATAACACGAGTGCACACACCCACGCAGGCACACACGCTTCTTAGACAGATACCACTGCCACAAGAAAGTAGACATTTTGAACGTTAAATTCTTACAAATTTCAGAATCTTTCAGCACTTCAGATGGCCTACACTAACCTTAGAAAGTATTGATATATGCTGTTATAACCATAGTTATTTATAAAGGATCCATGATACATAATGGCACTTCTAGAAAACAAATGTTACATGTTAATCATTAACAGCAGAAGTAAGCATCATAACCAAGAAGCAACTAATTAGAAGGAAATTTCTGCAGTTGCCATTGGATGTGGACTCAGAGGATATGTCCAATTTGTTACTGATACAAGAGATCACTATCTGGAACAATATGGAAAAGTAACCTCAGACTTTGCCATCCAGTTAATGCAGAGTCAGATCTGAGTGTTTGTGTGGGACCTAGTGTGATGGCCTAGAATAGACATAACTCTTACTTTTAGCTTAAGAATGTGTATAACCTTTCTCCAGAACCAAAGCAGTACTCCAGTGTTATTTCTAAATCATTCACCTGAGTGGCCACAGTAACCATGCCCCAAATCCCACTCAAACACCCTAGTATGTCATTCGCTCATTCACTGTCTACCCATCAAACATTTCTGAGGCTATGATATATAAGAACTAAGCTGAGGAAATACAGAATTATACAAAATATGGTCATTACTTTTAGGAAGCTCACAGAGTAGTGAAGGAGACAAACCTGAACAAAGTGTATCAGTCATTGTTTTTTAAAGTAATGCTGTGTTCCTGGTCAGAATGTCAGGAGCACGGACCTGGAAGCATATCTCTATTGTTCATGCATAGGCGGGTGGTCTAGGATCCCACTCATTCAGGCTGGATGCTGCTGAGATTGGCTCTGAGCTCCAGGGGTGTTTCATGTCTGTTCCACGTGTCTCTCATCCTCCATCTATGAACAGCTACCCAAGGTGTGCTCTCAAATAAAAATGCTGGGCAACAGCGCAAGCCCAAACTTACAGCACAATTTAAGTCCTAGTGTGTGTCATGTCCACTGACATCCGATTGGACAAAGCAAACTATGGCCAAACCCAAAGTCAAGGGGCTCGGAAGTACATTCTACCTGTGAGGCCATGACATGGGTTAGAACATATGAGCTAATAAAGAGAGGAAGTGATGAATTGAGAAAATGTGATCCCATCTACCATATGAGGTATAATAAAATACAGGTTAAAACAAAAATAAAAGGAAAGCATTGTGGTATAGGTATGATCACTTCTAATCAGAGCAACCTATGATGTTTTTGTTTTAAATTACTTTTCATTCCCCCATATAAGCTTTCTCTGTCAGGCAAGTCTGTAAGTCTTAATTCCTTCAGTAGTTAAACCCAATATTAGCAGAACTTTACTCATGTGGAAAATGACCATTTAATGACAAAACAATAACAACAGAAAATATGGACCTCTCTCTCTCTTAAAGATCTTTTCCCTAGTTTTTAAAAAATGATATGGAGTAAACCATGTTTACTCCTGTATATAGTCTTTACAACCAGTAATGACTTTTTCGAAGTTTATTCCTTTGTCCGTAGGATAACACTGAAGACTAACTTTGCGTGGGGAAAAGAACCTATGCACTCCTTTGTTTGAGCTTTATGAGGACATGCTCTCTGAAGTGAGGGAATCAGTGGAGTAAATTTAATACCATGTCACACTGTTGTGGGTTAAACTGCTTCTCCTCCAAAAGAGATACACCAAAGTCCTAACTCTAGGTACCTCAGAATGTGACCTTCCTGGGAACAGGGTCTTTATGGAGAGTATCAAATTTAAATCCTATCATTGGAATGAACCTTAATCCAATATGACAAACAGTATGTCCTTATAAACAGGGGAAATTTGGACACAAAGACTGACACACACAGAGGGAAAACAATGTGTAAACCCACGGAGAGAAAAGAGCCATGTGATTGTAGCAAAGCATCTACAAGCCAAGGAAGGCCAAGGATTGCCAGCAACACCAGAAGTTAGAAGAGGCAAGGAAGGACTCTCCTGCTAGAGCTTTAGAGAGGACGTGGCCATGCCAGCACCTTGGTTTCAGACTTCTAGCCTCCAGAGCTATGAGTTTTAATTTTCTGTTGTTTCAAGCCACCCAGTTTTTGGCCATTTGTTACAGCAGCCCTATGAAACTAATAACCCTGCCTCATGCTCACAATATACATGAGCGGGGAAAGCCACTGAGAAGTCCTGGAGTAAAGATCTAGTTTAACTTTGTATAATGCAACATTTTCCAAACTCACTTTACCTATGTGTCTCTTTCTACACATAACACCTATTCATATCCTTCTTTTCCATGAAATACATGTTTGAAAATGCTGATAGAAGCAACGGGCCTGAGTATCTCTACAGGGAAAGCTGAACGGGGATGGGGATGGGGATGGGATCCCCTGGCGGGAATGAGATGACATCCATGGATGTAGCACAAAATCTTGAATGGGCCAAGCTCTTTGCGTAACCTTGCGCTGCACTGCTTTAACTTTATTATTTGATCGATGAGACACTGCATATAATTAACAAACCAGTTTTCCCATGTGGTCTCCAGTATGCCCTACAACAGGATAAAGGTGGATGCCATATGGCAGTAGGTGCTGCAGGAGCCAAAGATACTTTGTGATGTTTTTCTTACCATTCTGCCAAATCTAAGCGATCCATGTGTAATTCTAACCGTAGCATCACAAAGTGAGATGCACTCTGGAAGAAACAGTTTGAAACACCAAAGAACATTGCCCTAAAACAGCCTCTATATGAACATACTGAGAAGAAACATAGTAGTGAGAAGAAATACAAATTTGTGGATTTCAGAAGCATGCCTAGTTATGTGAAAAAAAAGGCCTGGGGGAGGATGCTAAAGCCAACATTACTGATCCCTGCCAGCTGCAGGGGGGAAGAAAAGAATGGCTGTGAAATTGAGTTTCAGAGAAAGCAGGAATAGCCTTTCCCTTCCGCCTTCTGTGGAAGTTTCGGTGGACACAGACACTCGCTTCTGTCTCCTCACATAAATTGGAGGTTATGTCAAGAGCAAGGACTAGAATTTGATCGTCCAAACTGGGTTTGATAATGAGCATAGAAAGAACAGTGGAGAGATGTCAGTAGAGCCCAGAGAGGGATAAGAAGATAAGATAGCCTCAGTTGTCCCAGAACTGCATGTGGCACAAAGTGGGTGCCTATGCTTTCTATGGGCCCAGACCAGACCCCAGATGCTATCCGGGAGCAGAAGTTGTCATATTCACAGAAAAGCAAAGTGAAGTAACTTGACGGGGATCTGGGTGCATACAAACTAGGTAAGAGGACACACATTTCCTCTGTCGACTCCTGTAACTGTAATCAGTTCTGCCAGCTTTCCACTCAGCCTCCATGTAAAGGGCCTGAGGAAGCACAGACACTGAACTTTGGCCAGAAACTGGGTTACACGCGACCTCATTCGACAGAAAACAAACATACACACAAAGAAAAAAAAAGAATCTTAATTGAATTCCATATATAATACTGTGATGTCATTTTTGATACACCCAAGGTTTTGATGATCTGTGCTCTCCCGCTACAGTAGAACAAACTATAGTATAGGGCATGAAAGTCAGACATGTAGTTTGACGAAACAAAAGTTGCCAGACAAATTTAATCTATCATGAAGCTTCCTTCCACGTACAAGCTATGGGGCTGTGGTCCACGGACTGAAGTTCCCTAAATCTCAGCTTCCTACTCTTGAGGATGGTAATGGCTGCACGTGTTCATAGCATAGTGAGGATGAAAGAAAATGCAACATGGAAGCAGGGGGCACAGTGTCTGACAGGGAAGGTGGCATTTCCCTGGGATGCAGGTGAATGCCTCCATCACATTCACATCAAGTGCATGTTAGACAAGAACATTCTTGGCCCCCACCCACATCCACAAGGTAAATATCTCTGGGATGCTGGGCCAGGCGTCTATAGCAACCTCAGTGACCCTACTGTGCCCCCAGTTTTGAAAACCTGAGGCCATTAACTGACAGTTATAATTGCCTTTGAAAAATCTACCAGCGATTTTGGGAATTTGATCATTTTTTTGTTAAAAGTTTAAAAAGTTAGATTCATAATTATTGTGACATAAATTTAATCACAGTATCCTTTATTATCTTAATACTTATTTATACTGTAGTGAGATCCACTTTTTTACTTCATATAGGTTATGCGTGGCTTTTTTAATCTTAATAAAATCAGAGACTTATACTTCTTTTCAGTATGTTTTAAATTATATTATTTTCTGCTGTAATTCACTTACTAATCACTCATTTTTGGGTTTATTTGCAGGGTTTTTTTTCCAGATCTCTTGAGGTGGATATTTAGATAATTAATTTTGAGCTTTTCACATTTAAAATACATTTTGTAAAGTTCTGCATTTTTCTTTCAGCACAGTTTAAAATCCTAATGGTAACAATATCATTCCCAGAGCCCAGATTATAACATAATATATGTTAAAATTGGAGGGGAAAATGTTTTTAATTTACATCTGCCATAAGGCAAAAAAAAATTGAGATAGTATCTCTGATTATAGCCTTTATAAATGAAATCTAATATTGAATTTAAATTTCTGAGGTTCACTGGATAAAAATACTTGAAAGATAATAAAATAAATGGTTAGGAACCATACAAAGTAAAACAAGGCAATAATTTGAATATTTAAAAGAAGGCATTAATAATTTTATAATAAATTGATAATTTTGAACAAATTAATGTTTATGAAAGCAGTTTTTCTCAGACTGGGTTAAAAATAATCTAATTTTATGCCATTTAATAAAGACTCAAATTACCTAAACTGACTGAAGAAAAAAATAGAAAAATCTATCTGTCTCCATTAAAGAAGTTAAAATTATTGTTATGCAGCTTTCCATGCACAAACTCCAATCCCATATAGCTAGCTGTACTGTTGATGTCTATCAATCACTGAAGACTAATATGTCTATGCATAAACTCCTTTTAAAATTAGAAAATAGAATACTAAAGCATTACATAAAAAAGATAATACACTCTGATCAGTGTTGGGATATGTTTGAAATGCAAACCATCTTAGATATCAATCAGTATGTCTCACTGTATTAAAAGATTAAGGGAGAAAATCATATGATCATGACAATTGATCCATAAAAAGCATTTATGATAAAATACAACATGAATTTATGGAAACAGCTCTCAAAAATCTAGGGGTAAAACAAAAAACAAAAAAAACCTTGTCAAACTGATGAAACACATCAGTGAAAACCCTTCAGAAAATGTTATTCTTGGAGATAAAATAGTGAATGCTTTCCTCATAAGATTGGGAATAAGACAGAAGATATCCTCTTTTAGCCTTCTATTCAATGTTCTACTTATTCTACTTATTGCCCTAATTTGTATAATAATGACAAGAAAAGAAAGTAAAATCATAAAAATTGATAAAAGGAAGTAGGATGCTAGGATTATGCACATGAACAACACTAAGGAATCAGTGAGAAAGCAACACCAACTAAGTGAATTCAGTGATGTTATAGGATAAAAAGTTAACATGCAAAAATGTGTATATGTGTAAACATTATGTAGATATAACCTAGACAATTACTAAATGAAACATAAAATTTTCATGTACAGTACCATAAAAAAAATCACATACTCAGGAATAGAATGGGCAAAATTTATAACCAGACCACTACAATAAAAACTAAATATTGCTGAGAGAAATTAAAAGAGATGTAAATAAATGGAGTGATAAACCATGTTCATGACTGGAATATTCAATATTGTTAAGATGTCAGTTCTCCTCAAATTAACCTACAAATTCAGCACAATCCCAATAAAAATCACAGAAGCAAGACACTTTCTCTGGAACTTGACAAGGTAGTTTAAAAATGCATTTGGAAGGCAAAGGATTGAGATGAGCTGAATTATCTTGAAAAGGAAGAACTCTTCCCTAATTTCCGGACCTCTCGTAAGTGACAGCAATCAAGACAGAGGATAGATGAAATTGTCAATGGGACAGAATAGAAAAAACAATGATCCATACATATATGGATCAGTAATTTTTGACAAGCCCTTTTTCATAAGCTTATTGGAGAGAAAATGAGAATTTCTTTAATACATAGTTTTAGAGTGACTGGATATCTATTTGGGAAACAATGAACATCAGTCCCTACCTCACACAATACTCAAATACCAATATCAGATGGACACAACTTTGGGATAAACTAAGATTTCTTACAGAAACCACTGAGAAAGAAAATTATGAAAAAACATAATTTGGGCTTCATCAAAATTCAATCTCATGTTCATCAAGGAAGCACCATCAAAAAATTAAAAAGGAAATAAACAAAAAACAAAAATGGAAAGCTACAAAACAGGGAAAGATTAGTGATGTTCTGAGGCTGGATGTTACCAGATCGTAAGGGCCTACTAGAATAGGCAAAAATAACCTACAGTGTTAGAAATCAGGTCAGTGGTTGCTTCTGTGGGCATGGGCAGCTGGGAAATGCATTAGGGAATTTCCTGGGTGACAGAAAAGTTGTGTCTTGATATGCCTTTGTCAAAACTGAAAGAGCATTATAAGTAAGATAATGGGCATTTCATTGCTTCAGTATAGTATATAGTTCAGTATACCAGGTAGTATAAAAAACAAAATGCTAAGACTACTGTTAGAAGAGTAGGATAATTTTAACCTTCTTTCAATAACAAAAGATTCATTAGAAAAATTAAAACTATTTTCCACTTTCTGGACTTAGATACAATCACAAACAAAATTAAGGAAAATCTGAGATGAAGTATTTGTTATAAACATGGTAAGAAAAGTTCCTAGTATATAGAATTTTCTCAATCAATAAGAGATACAGTAAGTGCAATTTTTAGAAAAATTTGGCAAAGGTACTTATATAAATGAATATAAAAAATCTGTATTTTAATTGGAATGTATGTTGGTAAGGAATTTCTGGAATCAATTTGGCAGTGTGCAATTTTAAAAGAACTTATGGTATTAATACAATGATTCAGATTTTAGTGCCCAATGTAAGTTAATAATCAAAGATATTAAAATGATCTAAAATTTATAGACCAGAATAAAGTAAACCCTATGACTCAATACAAAATGAGTGAATTATTCAGCAAATTGAGCTGAAAGCTTATTATTTTATTACAGCCTAATTTATATTAGACAAAAGTTGGCTTAACTTCAGTATTCTTTGAATAGGTAATTATTAAGTAAAATATGACATAGCTATACAGCAGAATATTACACATTCAGTAAAAATTATATCTCCAAGGAATATGTAATAGTATCTGAAAATTCTTATAGTAAGTGCAATATGATGGATTCAATACATTATATTAAGTATACAATATTAAGTGTAACAATTGCATGTGAATATATTTATATATTAAGAATACATTGTATTTCTGTAAGGCATAATAACAGTTGAATTTATTTTTTTTAATGATTTTCCGCATTTCCTACAATGAACAAGATTTAGTTGGTCATGCAGGTAAAATGCCGTCAACAGTCATTTCTCGTAAAAGGAAAGAAAGAAGAAGAAGAAGAAGAAAGGGAAGGAGGGAGGGAGAGAACTCTATAGGGATTAAAACATTACTGGTATTTTTTTTTAATGCTGTCAATTGATTCAAGAATGGCCAGTGTTCCAAATCACAGTGGCCAGTGAGCCGATGGCACCTGGCAACTGAATTTATGGCTATCACCCCGTTTGTAATAAAGTAAATGTTGACAGATTTCAGCACTGTGGTGGAAATAGAATCACAATTTCTGAAGAGCTCCACAAGTTTTGACAAGCATAAATCATGGATTATATGATTGGTGGTTTAATTGAATTACACAGATCTCAGGATGTGCAAATACTTGCTTTCTCAGACTCCATTTCTGAAGTTGCTAAACTTGAAGGCTGACCACTGCACTATCCCAATATTTTACAGAACTTTGGAGATAAGAATATAAAATTCAAAATGATCTTGAAAAAACTTATATTTATCTGGATACTATCTGGTTCTATTTAATTCTAAATACCTGGTTTTATTTCATTCTAAACGTTCTAAAATGAGTTTCAAAGATAAACTAACTTTGTTTCAGTTAAAAACAAAGCAAGTAATATCAAAGGATGGGGTGGACCTAGTTTCCAGATTGAGATGAATTCTCATTAATAAATTCCAACAGTTATGTTCAGTTTTTCCAGTACCAGGTTCTTGTGGACATATTCATTAATGCTTAATACTAGACCCGTGACCCTGGTCCTTTGACTAAACAACATTTAGTAAACTATTGGTTGATTTAGTATTAATAATAAAGTTTCATATTTTGAATTGTGCTGCAACAATTGTCAAATAGCACAGCATGGGACTGACTTTCTTGCTATCTCAGAGCAATGGATGATGGGCGAAAAGCACCATGAAAGTCTTAAGAGCAGGTTGGAGGATTAATTGAAGAGGATTCTTGGAAGGTTTTCATAGGAGAGGGCAGACAAGAGGGAGCACATTCCCTCTGAAGCACAGTGAAAGGGGACAGGCAGAGAACTATCACAGAATTTGGACCGTTTGCCACACTGAGACTCTGAATCTCAACGCACCCATGCTGGTGCCCAGGTGGTACCAGAGCAGTGAGATTTGGGGACAACTTTGAGTTTGGAGATGGAGTGACTTCAGTTCTCATTATGCTGAATCCGAGGGCAGGAGGCAGCCACGGCTGCTGATGATGGCCAGATATGAGGTGAAGGTTGCCAGCTGGACAAGATACACTTCCACATTTGATGGGACAACCAAGTTTGGGTCTTTTAATGAACTAGCTGAAGTAATCAATTTAATTTAAGCAGCATCTTCCACAAATATTGGATTTTTCTGATCACATGACATTTTGAGATTTAAAAAAAATTGAACTCTCTTGCCAGAAGATAATCTCAGTTGTCTTAAAGGCAGTTTTGGCTAGTAAATTTTGTATAGAGTCAGTCTTACTTTATGGAATAACTGGTTGATAAACCCAGCTAAGTGAAGTTCACAATTATATATGAATTGTGAATTCATATATTTGTGAATTCAATTATTTACAGCTATTACTAATGATTACATAACCAGTTTATATTTATATAAGTATAATATAGTTGATTATCATGAAATAGTTGGAATATACATATCTTGAATTGTAAATTATCTTTCATATGCTTCCTTTCTTTCTAAGCCTCTCTTCCTTACTTTGTTCTAATTGGCATATGGACTCTTTCATGCCAAATCAGTCATGAGTCTCCTGGAGGGGATTAGTTTATTGAGCAGAGAATAGAGCATTCCTCATGGTTCCTCAGGGCTGCTGCTTCCTTGGCAATATTCTAAAATGAGTTTCACAGGTAACAGTTCTCAAAGTGTGGTCCCCAGAGGAGCAGCATTATCATGTCCAGAGAACAAGTGAAATGCCAATTATCTGGCCCAAGCGAGGACCTCCTGTATCAGTAAGAGTGGAGGAAGCCCAGCAATATATATGTTGTTTAAACAAGCCCCCTGGGGAATTCTGATACCCACAAAGCCTGTAAACCAGTCCTCTAGGCTGTAACCACCACATGTAGATTCTTAAATAAGAAAGCGGCGTGATTAGAGAGTGGTTTAAAATTGCCGGAAAGAACTACTTCACAAAGGTAAGCATTTTAAAGTCACTTGAGATGAGCCATATTTTCCTATTCCATATTGAAATGGTCTTCCAATGGAGACCATAACACATTTCAGTTAAACAACATGTTTTAGTTACTCAGGACATCATATAACTTATTTAAAGCAAATGCAGAAACCATCCTTCTATTATATTGGAATTCAAAGAAGTATAATTTACTAGCTAATTTGATATACCACCCTCATCTTTATATGCCTAATTTTGTGCTGAATTAAATTAGCCTACTTTTTAATTGAACTTCAAATGTTTGGAAATGAGCCATTAGAGGAAAATGGATTTTTGAATATTTAGAAGTTGAAAATAAAGTTTCTTGGAATAATTCCTTTTGTAAGATGCAAGAAATAGCTTCAAAAGGAAGGTCGGTGCTTTCTAAACCACAACCAAGGGGGCTTCACTTGAGCTGCTAGGTCACAGAGTGTGTTGAGACCAGGAAAGTGGAAGGAGGGCAAGAGACAGGGGACATCACCCCTGCTGTATTGCCTAGATCTGGCCCTGGAAGGACTCTTCAGGGCAAGTTCTCCAATCACCTCGTATTTCTTTGTAAATGTGCCTCAGTGATCTGTTAAGCTCTCTCTCTATCACGTGAATCTTACTAAATTCACCTGCTCATTGTTTCCCAGCTTTCTCCAAAGTCCACTGGGATGGTTACGCTCCTTCTCTGTTTATTATTGCTGTGTTTTATCTGCTAACATTACAGCACCTGGACATCTCAGTGAAAATGTAATGGCTCTTCTGCATCCTCTTAATACTCTGTAGGTTATATGTAATGTTTCCTGCACCATCCATTTGAAGGACACTCAGTGTCAGGATTATTTTCTTACACATTCTGTTTTTTTCCCAAAGGCCAGACTATGGGTGTGACTATCAAGGGTCAATGTAGCCATACGCAGCAGTAAGATTGGTTAAAGATGTTTATTTCAGTATTTTAGAAGAAGTGTTGTTATTTCTTGGCATTTCACTAATGACCCTTTGATTGCTGTCTTAACACTCTGGAACTGATGGAAAGGAAGGGATTTAGAGGAAAGTTTTCCTTTCTGCTTCTATGATGACAATATTTTCCCTATGCACAACTGACATGTGATCAGTGCCGAATGCAGAAGCTGCATTCCATCAAAAGGGTTTTGACTAAAGAAAAGAAGATTACTGTTCAGGCATTATCGATATTCACGGGTCACACGTTGGGCCCAAGTTTCATTCATACTGTTAAATGAGGTCATGTCCCTTTGATTTACTACGTGTAATCCCATTGGAGTGGGAACTGCAGTGGCGACGGAAGTGATGAATTGATGCTAAATGTTGACACCTGACTTGGTTGCACCCGACTTTAACATTTATGGATATATACATATATATAACATATACATATATACATATGTAATATATACATATATATACTATATGTATGCATGCACACACATATATACACACATATATATGGTTTTATTGCAGGTCATTAATGAGGCAATGTTCTTCCTTCATTTTTTAGCTAGACAATTTATCTCATTTTGTCCATACACATATTAATTTCATGGGTCAATAAGTAAATAATGAATCATTAGATTATTTTGATCAAAAATATCAAGGCACTTGAATATAAGTATTGTCTATGTGGTTACTAAATTTTAAGTTGTCATGCTCCAATTAAATTTAATCTATTTGGAATCTGAATTTTTTTTTTTTGGCGTCAGCAAGCCCTTACTCTGCAAAATATATGCCACAGTAAAGATTCTGTCTCTCTATTGTATAGACAATTCCATCTCAGCACCAGCAAGCATTTGGTGTTTAAGATCATGGCATTTTGATGGATGATAGCACATCCCTAAACATATCAGTCCTCTCCCAACTGCAGCTGTACCATATGCCTCTCAAAATAATTAATTCAACACTGCCTTGAAAGCACTATTTACAATTAAATTCAAACTCACAAAGATGTATCTGCCAGTAATTCTTAAGCCTGTTGTTATCATGATCATTACTTTTTTGTAATTTCTCAATTCTTGCAGCCCACATTCATCATGGAATATATCTATTTCATTCATACAGTTAGCCAGGATTTCTCGATGACTTACTATAAACCAAGAATATGGTGCTTGGAATTAGGGATATTTTATAGGTCATACCAAGTTCATTACCTCCTGACACTAAGGACTAACCTTATTTTTAAAAATACCGTGCATCTAATGCATTTAAATGGGGATCAGGGATGCAGAATTTTGCAGTAGCCTTTGAGATATACAAAAAGTTATACAGCTAGGTTTGGAATCATTGCCTAATCATTGGGTTTTCAACATAGAGTATGCAGGAATGAAAGCCGTTTTGTATTTTTATTTTGCTTACCAAAACAATATCTAAAGTTCTGCAGAAGACAGTAATGAATATCTGCAATTATTGTAGGCTGAATTTGACCTTGAATACAGTGTGCCTTGAGAGTCAGACTGTGCATTAAATACTCATTCCTCAAAGGTGAAATTGAGTAAATTCTTGCTTAAATTAAATAAGACATTCCTTGCAGGAGTTGTATACATAATATCCACTTAAGATGTGTGAAGAAGCAGACAGTAAGCACCGTTTGTACAGAGACCCCAATTAGCTTTTACCTTTCTTTCCATTGTACAGCTTAACCATTTAATCCCCACCATAGAGAATGCATACAACAAAAACTTGTAGAATGAGTGAACGAATGAATTAATGATTAAGAATATTTTAATCAACTCCATTCCTTGTACACCAAATGGAAAAAGGTAGTGTATTGCAGTGTATACTGATGTTACCAAGGCACATGCTTTTTAAAGGCTGTAGACAGGCTTACAAACTAATACAGTGCAACCATAGAGTCATACCTCTTCACTTAATTTTCTCCTTTCTTTGTTTCTTTGCAGAGAGATTCAATGTATATCTCATGCCTACCCCAAATCTGGATATTTATGGCGAATGCACAATGCAGATCACTCATGAGAATATCTATCTCTGGGATATCCACAATGCCAAGGTCAAACTGGTGATGTGGCCTCTCAGCTCACTGAGGAGATATGGGCGGGACTCAACGTGGTTCACCTTTGAGTCAGGAAGGTAAGCTCTAAGTGCCAGGAGATGTGTGACACATGGACTCCCTAAAGGAAAGGGTCTGTGCACTGGTGCCCATGAGAACTGCTGTTTTTAAAAGGAGTAGAAATCACCAAATATGTAATTTCTTCATATTCTTGTGGATAATCTGAATAAAAAGTGTTATTTCTATGGCAGGTTAATTACCCCATTAAAAAATTTCAGTCTCTTGCACTGGCATCAAACTTGGTTCTTAATTACTCCAATCATGCAATATATTTTACAATATTATTGCAATACTATACTTTTGGTGTAACCGACAATATTTTTGGTGCGAGAGGATTCCCACAAAATCCAACATGTGTTCGCTGGCATTATTTTTGTGAGTTTTTTATAAGCAAACAATTTTGAAAGGAGTTTTATACAAAATTGTTTCAATATTACTTTTTAGGTTTGAGATGTTTACTGCAATATTCATTTACCCAGATGTTTATGTTCATAACAGTAGTTAAGTATAAATATTAATTCAGAATGACTCAAGAAATGGTAAATCTGTAATTTACGAAATGTGTAACTCAGACTTTACACTTAGGTCAAGGCAAATACAGTGGTCTCTTCATCACAGCATATGGTTGGAATCCATAAATCTGAAATGGATGCTTGCTTCATGAGTATTATTTACAGACCTGGGCTTAGACACGAGCTTCAACCAGCTCGATCAATGTCTTTGGGCTATGACACCTTTGTGATATTGTCACACATCCAAGATAAGACTTAAGTTTGGGGATTCTATATACAAGATGTTTGATATATTAGTCTTCACACTGGGGACATAATTGATTGCATTCTGAAAATGAATCTGTGGTATTATAAGGTAATTATTGTGAAGTTTTTGTACTTGATACAGTAGTTTAAATTTCATAACTTTCTTCTTACAAAACTATTAAATATTAATTCAAGGTCAAGGCTAGACTATATGTCTTTTTAAATTTTAAGGAGAAAAAACAAAAAACCTGAGCTGAAGTAATTTTATAAGTTTGGAGCCCTTCTACTCCAAGGTAATATTAAAGTCTCCACCGCACTGATTTCTCTAAGAACTTCCAATCCTGTTTACTTGGTGGCTGTGAGTTCACTCAGCTGTCTAATGTTGTCTGTCTAGATACTGAGAATGTAACAGTAATTACATTCTAACTAATGAGTAGGAACTTAAAAGTCTTATAAGAAAATTAGTATTTTAGACATATATACTATAAAAGTATATTGCTGTGACAAGGGGATTATAGCTTAGGGATTCACTGACCTAAACTTTATACTTTTTTTTTTTACTAGACACAAAAGTTAGTGTATGTATTTTAAAAAGGATGGTTTATTTTCTTCGTCAATGAGCAAGATAACCTCCCAGAATCCCTGCCCCTGGATCTTTCTCCTGGATGCTCCAATTTTCCTCTTTTCAGTAAATGAGTTTAACTAGCAGGTCTTTTACCTCATTTCAGTAGGGTCTACTCAGGATTTTAAATAACAAGGAAGTTTTTTTTTTTCTTTTACAGTGGTTATTGCAGAATTTTCATTCTATTTACACCTGGTCATATTAGTTTTTGCCGATTTCTTGTTCCTTCAAAGTCTCTTAGGGAACAACTGGCTTGTCACCAAAACATCAGACTACCTGCCCCATGTGCAACTTGGTTTATCTGACAGTCTTAACTGGTCTTCTATGGTTTTGATGATTTTGAATAATTTTAAGATACATGAAAAAATAAAATATACCAGAATAGATAATGCTTATAATCCTCAAGGTTTTTCTGTTTTTGTTTTTGTTGTTATTTTTGTTTTGTTGGTTTAGGATGTAACTTTTTCTTTGTCAGAATAACTTCTTAAAAAATAATGTCTAAAAATCATGTGACACCCATACTCCTGTGTGCCCCAGGAATCAGAGAGAGCTAGATTTAGGTCACAGCTCTGTCACTTATTTATAATTCAGGAGGGATCATGTGACTGCTCTGGCTTTCTGTTTTCTTCTCTGTAAAGGGGAATTATGATCTCTAATTCTTAAAGATTGGAGAGACTGAGTGAGTTTGTGAATATAAAGCAGCAAAGGGTGCAGTATGTATAGATATATATACATATGTAATGGGCACTTCAGAAATCATGATTACCTGCTCTTTCTCAGAAATTATATAGTTTGCCTTTTTCTAGTGTGTCTGAATGAAGCTTCTATTTATCTCTGAAGAGCTGTCTTCCTAGAAAACTCTGCTAAAGTATATCTTCAGCAAAAAAAAAAAAAAACACTGGAAATGTGGGGATAGATAAACCAAGCAGAAAGCTTGGGAGAAGCTTGCATTCAAATGCTGAAGAGATTGTTATGTGCTTGATGTCTAGAAATAGAAATCAGTGTTACCTGTCATGAGTTAGGAATATGAGGGCAGGTGCAAAACGGGTTGGTGTAGTAAGATTTTGGAGTGCAAATAAAGGGAAGATACTGACTGGCTATTTTTACATTAACTGGTGCTTAGAGCATAATTTCATAGGTTAGTAAGTATGTATTTCAGTGAAGAATCAGCAGATGGACTAGAACTCTCTAATTTGTCATGTGTAATTTTTTGGAATGAATTTACACTCCAATATTACTGCCTGTGTAGAGCAATGAAATCAAACTTCCTTACCCTTAAAAATGGTGATAAAGGAATCTCAACAAAAAGCTACTAGAACTAAGAGGTGAATTTAGCAAGGATGCAGCATATATATGGTCAATAGACAAAAATTAGTTTTACTTTATATACCAGCCATGAACAATTGGAAGGAAAAATTTTAATACCTCTTATAATATCCTCAAAAATATGAAATATATGTAGGTTGATTTAACAAAATCTGTGCTAGGCCTGTACATTGAAAACCACAAAATATGACTAAGAGAAATTAAAGAAGATCAAAATAAAGGGAGTTATATACCACAATCATGAATTAGAAAACTCTATATTGTTAAGATGACGGTCCTCTCTAAATCAATTTACAGATTCAGTGCAATCCCAATAAAAAATCAACCAAACTTTTTATGAAGTAAATGACAAGTTGATTCTAAAATGTTTTTGGAATTACAAGACTTAGAAGAGCTGAAACATATTTGGAAAAGAACATGTTTGATAGATTTCCACCACCTGATTTTAAAACTTGCTATAAAGCTACAATAATCCATACAGTGTGGTTCTGGCATAAGGATAGACCTAATGATCAGTGGGATAGAATGAAGAGTTAAAAAATAAATACATACCTACATGGCCAATTTATTTTTTTAAGTATGCTGAGAAAATGCAATGTGGAAAACAAACATATGGTGTTGGGATGACTGGATACCCACACGGGAGAAAAATTAATCCCAGCTCTTATGTCGCTGCTATGGACTGAATCATGCCAACCCCACTACACCCCAAAAAATCTGATGTTGAAGCCCTAATCATCAATGTGATGGTATTTGGAAATGGGACCTACCATCAATGTGATGGTAATGGGAAATGGGAAGATGATTCAGTTGAAATGATGTCGTGAGGGTGGGACCTTCATGATGGAAGTAACATCCTTATAAGAAGAGACACCAGAAAGCTTGTTCTCGTTTTCTTTCCTGTCATGTGAGGACACAGGGAGATGGCCATCTATTAGCCAGGAAGAGAGTCCTCATCAGAAATGGACCATGTCAGAGCCTTGATCATGGGCTTCTAGCCTCCAGAACTGTGAGAAAATAAATTTCTGTTCTTTAAGCCACTCTGTCTATGGCATTTTGTTAAGTCAGCTCAAGCTGACTGATACACGTCTCCATACCTCCAGATGGATATGGACCTAAACAGAAAAGCTAAAATTATAAAACTCATAGAAGAAAATGTAGAAAAATATTTACAACGTTGAAATAAGCAAAGATTTTTTAATATTACACCAAAAGCACAAGCTATAGAAAAAATATTGCTAAGTGGGTCCTCACCAAGTTAACAATTTCTACTCTTCAAAAGACATTCTAAAGAAAAGGAAAAGGCAAATCATAGACAAGGAAAAATATTTACAAAATGTGTGCAACGATGAATTTATATTCATAATTCTTAAAGAACTCTAAAAACTCAAAATAAGAAACAAATAACCCATTAATATGATAGGCAAAGAAGATTTTGGACAGGTTATAAAAGCAGCTGTACTGATAAATAATTCATGCAAGAAGATTCTCACCATCTTTAGTCATGAGAAAATACAGATTAAAATCACAGTCACCAGTACATCCTCTCCTGTACTAACGAAATAAAACAAAAAAAAACTCTGGTAGTGTCAAGGAAATGGAGCAATTCTGACTGTTTCTCACAGCTGATGTGAACGGGAAATGGAACACCACTTCAAGTAATCGTTTGGCATTATTTTATGTGCAGCAGGTGACAGACGATTTTACTCCTAGATATTTACAAACCAACCACCCAAAAGCAACATGTAAATACTTGTGCATGGAGGGAGAGTCAAAGCAGATTTATTCATAACAGTCAAAAACTGTAAATAATCCAAATGGCCATCAGTCCATGATGGGATGCAATGGAATACTGCCCACCAATGACAGACAGGGTAGATGAATCTCAAAGACATTATTCTAAGCACTAAGCATGATTCCATTTGTGGAAAATCCTACAACCGGCAAGACTGAATTCATAGTGACAGAAAGTAAATCAGTGGTTGCCTGAGGTGGGGAGTTGGGAGAGAGGGGACTGCAAAAGGGAGCAAAGGAAATCTTAGGGGTGCTGATATTTGTCAAAAAACACGAACTGTTTTAAAACTAACTAAATATTAATATTATCATATGCAAATGATACCTCAGTGTTTTTAATGTGAAAAAAATGTGGGGAAAGAAACTAGGAGGAGATTTACTATTCTTATGTTACATTCTCTCATAGCATTTGAATGTTTGGCAATGAGCATTTGTTACTTTTATAAAAAACAATATTTCCTCTTGAAGAAAGGAGGCCAAGGAAGGAGAGGGGTTTTAAGTATGCTCTGAAAGCGGTGTCTTGAAGTGGATACAACCAAGCCTTTATTTCTTGGTAGGTACAGTAAGGTCAGAAATTTGTTTTCATAATCTGGAGAGGTGTTGCACTTTTTACATTTTCTTTGTAAATCTCCATTTTTCCTTAGTTTTGACATTTTGTTTAATACCTTTTATTGTATGATTAAAAAGTTAATACAGACTTTTGATGGAGAAGTTAGAAGCCTTAAAATCATGCATAATTTCTCCATCTTAAGATAATTGCTCTTAATATTTTGATGTACTTTTTCCCAAAATATTTTAAAATCAATATAAAGACATTTATCCTATATTTTCATTTAATATTATACTGAGAAGTAATCTCTGAGGCCTTGAAAAATATCAAGATTCTTGATAATGGCTATATGGTATCTGAACATATGGCTGTGCCATAATTAATTTAACATCAAGATGTTTCCAAAATGAACTATTATAAATAAAATCACACTGACCATCTGTGAAAAGATGTGCAAATCTCTGATTACTTTCTTAGCTAAACCTCTTAAAGAAGAATTACTGGGTCAAAGTATGTGAACATTTTCAAGGTTCACAATATAGCAAATTGCTTTCAAGGAAAGTAATATCCCTTACACCCTCTAATGGTGCAAAGAGAGCTCTTTTTGACCCCATAACCACAAACATTAAAATGATTTAAGATGTTTCTATTTTGATCACAGACTTTGAGATCTCATTTCTTTCTTTTCTCTTATTTGTTTCTTTACCTTTGTGATTGGAGGTTTGTCCTTGTGTATTCTGTTCATTTGTATTTTTTTCCTTGTCTGAATTTGGGGGCCCTTTGCCCTTTAAAATTGGGATATTGGCCACTACTCTGTCCATCAATTTTGTAAATTCCAAAATTGTAAAGGCAGCCAAGGACAGGTTTTATCCATACTTAATCCAGAGAAATAGAAGCAGGTCATTGTGTTCCTTGGGTCAGGGTTTGGGGGTTTGGGGTGGGGAGGAAGGGCATGAGTGATTTGGACAATTTAAAGGACAGATTGGCAGGTAAGATCTGGCCAGTCATCCTAGCAAACCTTGGGCTGAAGATTTTCTAGGTTTTAATTGATTAGCTTTTTGCACAAAGCATATCATTTGGTAGCAATTTTTAGCCATTTATTTATATTATTGCATGTACTGGAAAGTAATAAAATTGGATATGTCAAAATACTCTTTTTTCCCAGACAGGCTTTTTTAAAATGCATTGTTAAATTCTACTGTACCAATGAAATATAAAAATGAAGAGTACGAATGGATATAGATCATTCTTTCTGGAGGAACAAACCTTGTACGTCTTTATAAATATAATCACACACCATAAGCTTCAGGGAGCACACAGCGAGTGCAAAAACAGAGAGCACGGACCAGGAAGCTTTCAACGAAAATCATCCTCAGAGAGGCATGGCATTTGGGAGATGAATTCGTAGTCTCAGGCCAACTTAGAGCAATTGCTCTTTTACCATAACAATTGTTAAGCTTGCATTTTAAGAATAAAAACAACCAATTTTCCATGCAAGCTTATTTTCTCAAAAAGCCAGAAAAGATATGCAAACCTGCTGAGGAAGTCACAGGATTCATGATTGTGTGCAATTTTATCTTGTGAAAGACAAAATTACTTTTTTAACTTCTGATGTGGCATCTTCACTTCCTATAATCTCATAATATAGTTGGGATGAATTCAAATGACTGCATAACAAAATTCAAGTGAGCCCCAAATCTTTTTTATAAAATTGTTGTTCAAAAGATAACCTCCCTATTCAGCACAATGCTTAAGAAAACAAAATATGTGCTTAAAATATATGTTTTACTAACTTTGATAAATGCTTAGAGGCTGGGAAAAATCTGGTTACAGAGTTTTAACAATTGGAAATGTAAAACAATATTTAAATATTGCAATATGGTTCCTATGGGATGATGGTTAATGGAAGCAAATGCTAGATGCACTATAATCAAGGATTCTGTGATCTCATAGACTTAATTTATTCCTAAACCATTTCTTGTTAACAAATGACAAGAGAAAGCCTTCCTTTGCTAATGCATGACCAATTAGTTAAAAAGAAAGGCAAGACAGAGAGTTCTTAAATGGGAAACCAAAACATAACACTCAAACTTAGCTCTGCAAAAGACACTTTTAAAGGAATGAAAAGATGAGACACAGATCTGGAGAAAAGATTTGGAAGTCACATATCTGACAAAGTACTTGTATCCAGAAAATGTAAAAAACTTCAAAATTGAATAGTAAGAGAAAACACAGCTCAATTTTAAAAATAGGCCAAAGATTTGAGCAGACATTTGACCAAAGAAGATATATGGTCATAGCCACAATAAAAGATGCCAAACCTAATTTATCATTAGGGAAATACAAATTAAAACCATACTGACATACAACTATTATAATGGGTAAAATTAAAAAGATGACAACACCAAGTGATGACAAGGATGCATGGCAAATGGAACTCTTCTATAATGTTGGTGGGAATGCAAAATAGTAGTTATTTTGGAAACCAACTATGTCTTTTATATATATACATATAAACAACATACATTTAGTGTATGACCAAGCAATCCTGACCAATAAAATAAAAATATATGTTCATACAAGTATTGAACATATTTGTACATTATGTTTAACTTGTACATTAAATTTTATAGCTATTTTATTCATCACTGCCCAAAACTGGACAAACCCAATATCCTTCATTGAGAGGATTAACTGTGGAAATCCATAAATAAGAGTCCTACTCAGCAGTAAAAAAGGAGCAGTCAACTGATAAATGCAACAACACAGATATATCACAAATGCATGATTCTAAATGAAGGAAGCCAGATCCAAAACACAGCATGTTCTGACTCCATTTTATGTGAAATTCTGGAGAAAGCAAAACTATAGGGATAGAAGAATATTAGTGACTTCCAGAAGGTGGGCTATAGAGAAGAACTGACTACAAAGAAACAACATAAGGGGATTTGGGGGATAATGAAACTATTCTTTATCTTGATTGTGGTGGTGTATATGTAACTATACATTTGTCAACATAGGTGATCTTTGAGGTCATTATGCTAACTGGAATAAACCAATGACTGAAAGACAATTACTGTAAGATTTCACTTATATGAGTTGCTTAGAATAGTTAAGATCCTAACAGAAATAGGATGCCAGGTGGCTAGGGATGAGAAAATGGGGAGTTATTGTTTAATGAGTACAGAGTTTCAAATTATAAGATGAAGAGTTATGGGGATGGATAATGATGATGGTTGCACAATATTATGAATTTTAATATTATTAAGCCTATACCTAAAAATAGTTACAATAGCCAATGAAATACTGAAGAAAAAGAACAAAATTGGAAGACTGACACTATCTGGCTTCAAGACTTGCAAATTAAGATAGTGTGGTATTAGTGAAAGAATAGACAAATAGATCAATGGATCAGAATACATAGCCCAGGAACAGACCCCATATAAATATAGCCAACTGTTTTGTTTTGCTTTGCTTTGCATTCCCACCAGCAATGAATGATGGTTCTTCTTGCTCCACATCTTCGTGATTATTTGGTGCTGTCAGTGTTCTGGATTTTGGCCATTCTAACAGAATTAACTAAAATATGAATAAGAGACCTAATGTAAAATGTGAAGCTATAAAACTAGAAGATAACATACAATAATACCTAGTTGACTTTGGATATGGCAGTAGCATTCTAGGTGCAACACCAAAGGCACAATCCATGAAAGAAATAAGTGATAACCTGGACTTCATTAAAATTAAAAACATAAACTCTGCACGAGAAAATGCCAAGAAAATGAGAAGCAAGCCACAGACTGGGAGAACGTATTTGTGAAAGATACATCGGATAAAGGACTGTTATCCAAAATATATAAAGAACTCTTAAAACTCAACAATAAGAAAACAAAGCCCCAAATGAAAAATGGGTCAAAAGACCTTGAAAGACATATCACCAAAGAAGGTAATACAGATATACAGATGGCAAATAAGCTTACAGAATGATGTTCTACATTATGTGTCATCAGGGAAATCGCATATTAAAGCAACAATGAGATACCACTACCCTTAATATCATTAAGTGTATACCTAAAAATAGTCACAATAGCCACCTGTTAGAATGGCCAATATCCAGAATGCTGACAGCACCAAACGCTGACAAAGATGTGGAGCAAGAAGAACCGTCATTCATTGCTGGTGGGAATGCAAAGCAAAACAAAACAAAACAGCGTAGCCACTTTAGAGGACAATTTGGCATTTTCTTACAAAACTAAATCTACTTTGACCATACGATCTAGCAATCACCCTCCCTGGTATTTATCCAAAGGAGTCGGAAATGTATGCCCACACAAAAGCCTGTATGTGATATTTATAGTGGCTTTATTCATAATTCCAAGACTGGGAAGTAACCAAGATGCCCTTCAATAGGTAAATGGTTAAAAAAAATGTGGAACATCCAGATAATGGACGACTTTTAAGCACCAAAAAGAAATGAACTATCAAGCCATGAAAAGATATGAAAGAACCATGAACGCACATTGCTGAGTGAAAATCCAATTTGAAAAGGTTACACATGGTATGATTCCAATTCTATGACGTTTTTGAAAAGACAACATGAAGAGACAGTGAAAAAGAGCTGTGATTGCCAGGGGTTGGAATAGTGGGATGCGTAAGCAGAGCACAGGATTTTTAGGGCAGGGACGAACTCTGGATGATACCACACTGACGGATTCATATTATACCGTCATCGAAACCCACAGAATGCACAGCGCCAAGAGTGAACCTAATACAGACTCTGGACTCTGAGCAATAGTGTATATGTCAGTGTGGGTCCATCCATCGTGCCGAATGCCCACTCTGGTGGGGGGATATTGATATTGGGGGAGGCTGCACGGGTGTAGGGACAGGGGTTGTATGGGAGAATCTCTGTACCTTCCCTTCAGTTTTGCTGTGAACCTAAAACTGCTCTCAAAAAATTAAGTTTTAATTTAAAAAGTTACATTGTGCCCTTAAATATATATAATCTTTATTTATCTATTATACCTCAGTGAAGCTGGGAAAAAAAGAAATCTAGGGTCTGGAAGTGTTGGAATGTATTTTTGTTCTACCTTTTACGCTAACATCATTTCTGATGATCTAATACCTTTAAAAAGATTATGGTACATTTCCATCATCTATTAGTAATTCCCCTGGCAAGGACCAAGAAGAACCACCATTTTACCAAGCATCTCAGTGTGCAGGTACCTGTACTCAAGGCCCCAGCCCACATGGAATCCCTTGCAAGTCCAAGTGCAAGGGAGACACACAGGAAATGGATGCCTTTGGCAACACATTTTTTGTTCAGACATGTGGCTCTCTACCAGTATGAATAAGATAGGAAGCATAACATTATACTCAAATGTTTAGGCATGAGGGATACATTCTTTACATTTTAAGGTAAAGTCAAAAGTGCTGGAAATCCCAAATTATGCATTTAAGGCAGAGTGTGTAAACATAGCTCTTAGTGAAGAACTTCTATTCACCAACTGAGGTACACCTGACACCTCCTTAATCACACATAAACAACCAAGAGATACCTAAGGCGTGTCAACCTAGCATGCAGCAGGATCTTCACGTGAGCAATCCCCAACCCTGACTGCCAGCAGAGCAGGCCTGCTGATCCCCAGCACGCTCAGTGCCCAAACCTTCTTATCACACCCTCATGCCCTCCAGACACAACCCCCTTTGCCAACACAGAGAACTGCAGGGCCTAAAAGAATGCAGGGTGCAAAAGAAGATACAACACACCACCAGTACAACCTAAGAGGTGACGGAGTGAACAGGACAGAAATCTAATGAGCTGGAAGAAGCCACTTTATATCTGCTTCTGCCAGACAAAGGAGGAGTACAGGCTCTCACGAAGTCCCTAGTTAAGAGGGACTCCAAAGACATCTCTGAGAATCAGGAAGAAGCAATTATGGACTGGAAAGCAAATCTGAGCAGGTCACCCTGTTTTTCTTCTCTCCAGCTGTGGGTCTTGCTGAATTTCTCTGAACTCTCTCTTATCTGTACTGTACCCAATATGACCCCTCCAACTAAAGTTAGCCACCCAGTCTTAGCTTGGGAATGGAAGATGATGTCATTATGCTTGAGGGAACATTTTTTGGTGCTCAATTCTGAAAAGAATGTTGAGTATAAACAAAGCCGATTCTGGACCATCTCAGGCCTCTTCACAGGGTATGAGCGACGCTTTGGAAAACAGTGGTAATGGAAAGACACCAGAGGTGCCAGGAACAGAGCTGGGGGTGATCTGTGGGCTGTGGATGGTTGTAAGGTGCTACACCGTTCAACAAAGGAACATTTACCATACATGTGCAGCCACTGAAAACCTACATGGCACTTGGAGAAATCAGTTCATTTGGCCAAGTTAATAGTAGAAGAAGTACCTTTGGACTGTTTAGTTAAGGAGGGGCCATTGCCCATACAATGAAGTTGTTGCACCTGGTGATTTATAAAGGTGTCAGTCCCTCTAAAAATGTTCTGATCAAGGCAGTGATCAAAGTGGAGTTCATGAGCTGAAAAAGAGACATTGGAGAGAAGAGATAAATGCAGAAATTTGGGACTCCATTTGATTCTAACTTCTGAGGCTATCTGTTCTTTAACTTTATGGATTTGACCTAAAGAATCTGTAATTTTGAGCTCAGAAGGAAAATGACTCCACTTCTAGATTAACTCTGTTCTCCAAGAGTTTAAGTGAATCCAAGATCACATCAGGATTATCCTTCTCTAACTGCTTGCACTGTATCACTTTAACAAGTGCTTCTACAGCTGCACCATTCTCCTCAAGCTCTATACTATGTACTTCAGGTCACCTCTCTTTGACTTCTGAAGTCTGCTTCTTTCCACCTGAGAGGTTTTGAGGGAAAAGATTTTCTTTCACTTTAGGTTTATTCTTATCAGCCCAATACAGCAGAGACAACACACTTTGCATTTTTATCAGTCCCGATAACTGATCTCATTTCTAGCTGAAATATCTGTATAAAGATATGTGAAGAACTACATAGGTTTGAAATACACAGGTTTAAAATCTGTTTGACAGGGTAAGAGTTAAATATTATAAGAAGATCTAAAAAGGATAATTTCCCTTTTTGCTAGAGGGAGAGGGATGAAAAGATCCTTCCATTTACAGGTCACAACTAGAATGTTTCCCAGAGCGGAGTATGTGAAATAAACAAGTGAAGCAGGACTGCAGCACCTGGTCAGTGCCACTTACGGCGGGCGGCTATTTCTCAGTCCCTGCTCACTGCTGCCAGGCAATAGCTCAGGCCCAATGTCAGCAGACTGAATGTTTCTTTCAAGAGAAACTTGAAATCCATATTTAATGTGAAACTTCCCAATTTTAAATGTGGCAATCAATACAAAACTTATCTTGAAAACACTGCAGTCTGGTCATAACCCTAACAAACAAAAAGGGTCTGGATTTTCCTTTCCATGGTAAACAATGGTAAAAGTGGACAAAATATCCAAAGCAAAAGTTCTCAGGCATTGGACAACAGATAGCACAAGGCGATAATCCTTGAGAAAAAGGAAATACTCGAGTGAGTTCTACGTTTATCCCAGGTCTCCACACCTTAGCACAGGAAAGTAAATGCTAAAAAAACAACAGTGCTGCTGAGCAGAGGAAACAGATCACAGTTCAGGACTGCTAAGAAAGCTGGAATTTGCAGGAAAGGGCATCAGAAAGGAAGAATTCCAGAAATCTACACAGGGCTATCCTTACATCCTTGGCTGATTACTAACTAAGATGCACGTGTGCAGGCCAAGATTTGATAAGGCTGGCTAGGAATAGTTACTGGGTAGTTGTGAGTTAATATGGAGGTTCTGGAGGTTTTTCCCAGGGAGACACTGGAGTTCTGACCAGCCAGAGTACAAAGACCTCTCTGACCATCACACATTTAGTTGACACATCAAAAAGCCATGTCTGAGAAACAGGGCCACTGTAGACCAGCCCTATTGAAGATTAAAATCGAGCCTCAATGGAATTAAACTAATCTGCGAGTATTAACTTGTCTACTAGAAAAAAACTCAACATACTTTAAAGAAAAGACAAAATCCATACTTTTCACAACATAGCTTCTACAATGTCTAGCATATAACAAAAAATTACTAGACAAAAGGAGGGGGGCTCAAGATGGCAGCAAGAACCCAGCTCACTGGTGGGAGGAAAAGAATCTGAGTGGAGAGGGAGTGAAAGCACAGGACTACTAAACAACCAGCCCTAGTTATCTGCACTGGGAGCACAGACACACCTTGCATGATGTACTGGATATTAGAGAAACGGAAAAGTAAAATCCGAGATGGACACTGCAAGTGGGTCCCCACAGCCGGCTCCCCTGGGAGAAAAGAAAAGCAGGCGCTTTTTAAAAGTCTTAACAGGAACAAGGGCTGAACAGCTGGACAAAATTGTCCCAGCAGATTCATCCCAGCTGGCTTGGAATCTTCAGGAACTCCAGACTACCTAATCCCCTGGGGGGTAACACAGCCTAAATCCCCTCACAGTGATAAGCAGCCTGACATTCATTCCCCCCCCCAGCACTGGAACCAAACCGGCTGACCCGCCACAGCTGTGGAGCAGCGAGAGAACATCCCTGAGCACAGCAACCACACAGAAATTCCTCCCAGTGTGCAGCTAACCGGGACAGACAGAGGAAGCCAGAGCAAGGTCCAGAAGGCAAGAAAGGGTGCTGTTCTCACAGGAGAACACACCCAGCGCGTCTGCCACCCCCGGCAGTGCATTAGCCTATCCTGAGGGCCACCCTACCTATGGCAGCTCAGATTATCCCAGAGACTGCTCCCAGTGTGCAGGTAGACGGCACAGGCAGAGGAAGCCGGAGCAAGCTCTGGAAGGAAGGAAGGGGCGCCGTTCGCACAGAAGAACACACCCGGCGCATCTGCAACCCTCCACAGTGCATCAGGTTATGCCAAGGACCGCCCCACCCACAGCAGCTCAGGAGATTATCCCAGGGACTGCTCCCAGTGTGCAGGTAGACGGCACAGGCAGCAGAGAAGGGCAAGGCGACCAACAAGGAGGAAGGGACTTTGTTCTCCTAGCTGACACATGCACCACCTGCCTGCGATCACTTCTATCGCCATGAAAGGCGGAAGAATCTGGTCCAGTCAAAAATCACTCAGACAACCCCAGAGAGAGGGCCTGGTGAGATGGATATAACCAACCTTCCTGAAAAAGAATTCAAAATAAAAGTCATAACCATGCTGATGGACCTGCAGAGAAATATGCAAGAGCTAAGGGCTGAAGTCCGGAGGGAGATAATAGAAATGAAACAATCAACAGAAAGTCTTAAGAGCAGACTGGACGAGGTGCAAGAGACTGTTAATGGAATAGAAATCAGAGAACAGGAATACAGAGAAGCTGAGGCAGAGAGAGATAAAAGGATCTCTAGGAATGAAAGAATATTAAGAGAACTGTGTGGCCAATCCAAACGGAACAATATTCGCATTATAGGGGTACCAGAAAAAGAAAAGAGAGAAAAAGGGATAGAAAGTGTCTTTGAAGACATAATTGCTGAAAACCTCCCCAAGCTGAGGAAGGAAAAAGTCTCTTAGACCATGGACTACCACAGAACTCCCAACACAAGGGATCCAAGGACGACAACACCAAGCCATATAATAATTAAAATGGCAAAGATCTAAGACAAGGACAGGGTAATAACGGCAGCCAGGGAGAGAAAAAAGATCACCTACAAAGGAAAACCCATCAGGCTATCATCAGACATCTCAAGAGAAACCTTACAGGCCAGAAGAGAATGGCATGATATATTTAATGCAATGAAACAGAAGGGCCTTCCTTGAACCAAGAATACTGTATCCACCATTATTATCATTTAAATTTGAAGGAGGGATTAAACAATTTCCAGACAAGCAAAAGTAAAGGGAATTTACCTCCCACAAACCAGCTCTACAGGATATTTTAAAGGGAATACTCTAGATGGAAGCA
>JAVSCE010009977.1:0-185514 GCA_032199065.1 Smutsia gigantea
GGCCAGCTGCTGCAGTTTGAGTCGCAGGTCCTGGCACCACACTGCTCTGCAGAGGCTGGGAGCCCTGCCATGGCTGTGCTGGACCGGGGCACCTCCACCACCACTGTCTTCAATTTCCCCGTTTCCATTCCTGTCCACTCCACCAACAGTGCGTTGAGCTACCTTCAGAGTCCCATCACGACCTCTCCCAGCTGCTGAAAGGCCATGGGAGGTGATCTTCATGACTCACCAGGACTCTGGGCTCCTTGAGGAGAAATGCAGTAACTCCAGGGAGGGGGCTCGTGGGTGCTGGCCCTTTCATGTAATTTCACCCGAGTTCCACTGGGTTCCTCAGCAGTCATAGTGATGACCTAGTGTCAAGATGTTCACTGAACTCCACACATTGGGACCAGAATGTGGGGGTACATCAAGTTCCTCGGACGAAAAGGGGCAGAAGAGAAAGGACTCAGTGTGTGAGCCAATTTCTTTTTGTTTGCCCCTGTTTTTGTAGAAAGTTTGTGCTTGACATACCTACCAGTATTATCATTCCTGACGACACATACATATGAGAGTATACCTTATTTATTTTTGTGTAGGTGGGTCTACCTTCACAAATGTCAATGTCTACCCTAGATGAACCAGATACCTCAATTTTTGTGTTTTGAGTACTGTAATATCCTGTAAATATATCCTAAGCAGGTTGTTACCAGCACTGATGGAAAACACCAGTGTTTTTTTTTTTAGTTGCCAACAGTTGTATGTTTATTTATGACCGGAAATAATATATTTCTTCTTCTAAGAAGACATTTTGTTACATAAGGATGACTTTTTTTATACAACAGAATAAATTATGGCATTTCTATTGAGATATCAATGTTCTGTTTCTTGGGCAGCCCCAGCTGATTCCTCTCCCATCAGTGAAATAGAGAATCTGGACCAGGGCCTCCAAATGAGTGCTGGGATTTGATCTCACACTCCTTGGTGCCTATCAGGTCCCACAAGATGACTGGGTTGCAGCAGAGGTAGAGAAGTGTTATCTATCAGGGAAAACCAGGTGCTGGAGCTGAACTCATTGTATTGGATCCAGGTGTTCCCCCATGTGTCTGTACCATGTCACCCACGGACCTCAAGTGTCCCCAGGTCCAAAGCTAGGGAAAAATGGCCATTTGCTTGAGTTGCCTTTTCATTTAATACCTTCCTCAGTTAAAAAAAAAAAAAACTCCCTCCCCTCTCAGCTGTGCTAGTTATAAGGTTGATGGTTTGCCAAAACATTTGACATAAATGTGTCCTACTGCATGCAAGTCAGTGTGTGCAACCTGTCCCTAAAACAATATATTTTGCAAAAAATGCTGAGACCCAGCATCGCTAAGTGGCAGGGTGGGGAAATTGGGCCCCGCTTCTATGTAGTTTCCTAATTCTGTGTGCTTTGTACTTTATCACTTGCCTCTCACGTGGTTTCTTTTTGCCTTTGAAAAGTCCTTTATTTTTATGAAAAGAATCCAAGCAGTATAAGCAAATACAATGTAGAGAAATCACCTGAAATTCCCACCCCCCCAGCCTAACCATTAACAGTTTGGAACACATCCATATTGGCATCTCTGCATATATACCCAGCATTTTTGGTGGCTGTGTCCTTCAGGTCACTTGCTGCTCTGATTTCATCATTTTGTTGAAGATAGGCAATTAAATCTGAGTCGCTCTAGGGCAATATTCTGGATTTTTACTCTCTAGCCAAACAGGCTGAAATAGGATATAATTGACTGCCAACCTATAACCCATCTATAATGTTGGATTAAATAACAGTGAAGCTCTTGGGCTACTAGCACCTTGGTTCCTGTCCCCTTCACTTGTTTCTGACAAAATGCTATAGGAAGCAGACAAGGAAACATCATATTTGGCCTCCAGTAGTGCTCTGAGCAGTGGTCCTGGTCCAGTCCTGTCATTCAAGGCGTTCAAGGCCTTGACAGAATCAGTGTCCTTGACATTTCCCCACTGGTTCACCAGCTACCACCTGACATCCAGGGCCTGAAAGATCCCTGTGTTCTAAGAACTTACTCTGGGTTGGCAAGCTTGTTCCCTTGCCTGGGCTTCCAAGTGCAAGTATGTTCATTCCTTTCAAAACAAACCGTACCCATTGTTTTTATCAAACCCTAGAAATTTACTATTACAAATATCTCCCTTCGTGGAAATGTACTAGCGACTTCGAGTCCGTGGCAGATGCCATGGCTGACTTCCCCGTGGGTTTGGGCCATCACTTTCTGCTTGGCAGGCACTGGCTGAACCAAAATTAATCTCCACTGTGATCCACTCAGTGGAAAAATACAGCAACTGCCTAAAGGAACCACCAGCATACACAATTCACTCCTCCAGTGCAAGCTGCTCCACCTCCAGCCAGCCCTGGGGAACAGGGATGATAACCCTCATTTCCCATGTATCTCAGTTTTTGGGGCCTCTAGAAAAGGTCACTTCTGGCTCAAGCCTGTTTTTCTTAGACAAGAAAAATGTACCTCATAATGAAAAGAAAGATGCTTAAACTATTAAAATATTTCTCAGTGGGAGACTGGAATAGAGACAATTGTTTAATACTGATAATGTGATAATAATAGCTTAAATTTTAGAGCTAGCACAATGTGTCAGCCACTGTACTAACTTCTTAGCAACACCCATTTTAGAGAGGAAGAAACTGAGGCTCAGAAAGGTGAAGCAGCATGTGCAAGGTCATACAGAAAGTAAGTGGCATTGCAGAGATTGGAACCTGGGTTTGAATGGAGACTGGGACCGAAGTCCTAATTCAGTCCCAAAGACAGCTTGAGGGAAGGGGGAAAAGATGGTTTTTGTAGTCAACCATACATCACCATGGTTTTACCATACAACTTTGTGGTGGAAAAACTACTTACCCTTTGGCTCAGTTTTTTATCTGTAAATGAAGATAATAAAACCTGCTTCATGTGTGAGAAATAGGAAACAGGCTCATGAATGTAGAGCTCCTGTCAGGTAGTGGGCTCTGGAGAAACATTAATATTCGTTTTCTTATTCCTAAGGACCTTTGGCAGTTCTCTGGTGTCGGTTTCCCGCCCTTAAAATGACCAGCTTGCATTGGATCTAATAGGTCAAGTTCCTCCCAGTCCTCTAATTCTAGAGCTAGAAAATGCATCAATGGTACTTTATGCTTTCCTCTGGTTTCCAGGCACCCACTATTGCATTAGGATATTTCCAACCCCAGATGCCCCATTGCATCCTCTCCTTTCCTTGGCATTTTGCAAATAGCAGCTAATTTGCCTTGGACTTGCAGCCTCCGGCATCCTTTCCCTTCCCTCCCTCGGCAGCCCGTGGAGAATGACATCATGGTGTGTACACCTTTAAGATTATATAAATCTGTGATCTTACAGTGACCTCCATCCCCATGGTAACGCGGAGGAGTTTCCCTTTTGTGAGGGAAGCTGTTATGTCACTTCCTGCTGCTGACAAATCAGTTTAGGAGATTAAGATGAAGGGGGGCGAGGGGCGGGAGGCGGCCTTTGAGAACTGCTGGCTGCGGTGTTTTCTGGTTGCCATATACACAGAGGCAAACAAAGCCGAGGCCACGCGGGGTAGCCCCGCCCAGCGCCAGCCCCGAGCTCCGGCTTCCCACACCTCACTCGGCCGGTCGGTGGATCCAGGTCACCCCAGGCTGGTTTTCTCCGCAGGTGGCTTTCTGGGAAGCAGGTGGGAGGGCTGCCCACCGCTGGGGACTTTCTGGGGCCCTGTAGGTAGGGCAAGGCTGTCGGAGACCAGCCTCCGGGTCTCGTGGAACCTCTGCTGCCCTGTGCAGCTCAGGAGGTAGCTTTATCCTCCCAGGACAAAAGGGTCTGCACGTTACCAGAACCACAGCAGACAAAACTGTGCTAAGAAAAAGACCTTAAACCACCTTTTTCTTGACTGTGGTTTTTTTAAGCTAAGCACCGGGCCCACCCATTCATTCATTCATTCATTCACTCATTCACTCATTCATTCCACAAGTATTTATTGATTCTCCATAGGTTCAGGAATACTTTGGTGCAAGACAAAATTCCATCTCTCAAGCAGCTAACAAGGGGGAGGGTGGAGGGCAATGTATAAATAAGATAAGGATGAAAGCTATGAACGTGGGGTAATAAAACAGGGTCTCCTTTAGATTTTGGTGGTCAGGGAGGCCTCTCTGAGGGGTGACTAAGCTAAGACCTGAATGATACACCCAGTTGCCCATTTAAGAGGCAAGCTGGGAAGAGGGTTTCAGGCAGGAAAGACCTGAGGTTTGAGAGGGATCTTCAGGGACTGGTAGGTAGAGCACCTGACTTGGAGTCAGCTAGACCACTTATTAGTTATGTGACTTACTGTGGGTAAGTTACCAAACTCTTTAAACCTCAATTTCCCCGTCTGTAATATGGGTTCCATATGCCAGACCTTCAAAGACTCTTTAAGGATTAAATGTAAGGCAGTCACCCCCCTGGGAACCTGAGAGAGGCTTAGGAAAGGTTCATTGTCCTCTCACGACTGAGCTGGTTGCCGTCTGTCCCATTCTGTGACTTGAGCAGCAGCACCCCTCCTGAGTGCCCTGGTGAAGGCAAATGGGGAGTGGGCTGGCTTGCTCCATCCTGACAAACCCCCTGCACCTGCACTCAGGCGGAGCTGTCCTCTGGGCCCTCACAGCTTTGTTTAGGGATGGCCTTTGCTTGGAAACCACCAGCCCTAGCCCACTGACCGTGGGCAAGGTGTGTACCTTTCTAGGCCTCGGTTTTCTCATCTATGAAAAGCACCTGAATATCCTCCTTTCCCACCTGATTGCTGGCTCTGAGCCCTCTCCTCATCATACTGAAGGCTCTGGAATCTCTGGGGTTCATTCGGCCTGCTTCCAAAAGACAGGAAAGGAAACAGACACTTTCTGAGAAGGGGCAGCAAGGGGCCTTGGACTTTTAGAAGGCGAGCTGATATGATGGAGATGTGACTGGTCCTTGTGGAAATGGGTCCCCCCACAATGTCCTGCAGGGGTATCACAGACTCCTGGCCCCATTGCCTGCCCTTTTCCCCAATCCCAGGCAATCCTCTGCCATGGACCACACTGCAAAATTTGCTTTTAAAAGCTTCATCAAGGCTGACACCAATGGACACGTGAGGTTGGCTGCCTCCATCTGCATTCTTTGTGTCTTCATTCATGTATTCATTCACTCAGTAAAAATATTACGTACCTTTGGTTTGCAAAACACTCAATAGTTACCTCTCTCCAGCCCTTACTTATTCTCTTTTGGGATGTGTGAACTTGTCTACATGCTCCAGACCAGACTCACTTTGGCATGTAATTCAAGGTCTTCCAAGATGGGACCACTGCGTTCACTTCCAGCTTCATTCTCCCTATCCCCACTACTGTTCTTCATGTGTGTTTAGACCTGTAGTTCTCATAATACAGTCTGCTCTCTCTTGCTACCCTTACCTCTGCATATGCATTTCTCTGCTTGAATGACCTCCCACTGCTCAAAAGAGCACCAAATCCATGAAGACTTCTTTAACTTTTGAGACTTCCTTGTCTGTGCATCAGTGTCCTGAGTATATATAGCTTCATCCCACTGCTGGAGCCCAAAGGTCATAACCCAGCCAACCCAGGGCCAGGCAGATCACGTAATTAAGCACTGGGCTAATGGGGACTATTGTGACCTGGGAAGTTCATGCTGGTAGGAAAGCTCTGAGCCAAGGTGGATATGCAGGCCCAGTGTTACGAGAACTTCCTATTTTTAAAAGAAGCCCAAAATTTGTATTTTTTGTAAAATACCTTGATTTCAGAAACTTTGTATAGACCAAACCATCAGCAGACTGGACTTAGTCCATCGCCTATGAGTGTACAGCTGCTGCTAGCCATCTGTTTGTGAATCTCTCAAGGTAAGATCCCTCTCTTATCGCATCTCTAGGCCCGTGGGACTTAGCCCAGGGCTTATTGAGTAGCAGGTACTTATACACATCTTTTGAATTAAGGAGTTAGTGGCAGTCATTTATCCCCTACTGTCCTACAGTCTAGACAGTAGATGTTAGAATAATACAAAGAAAATTCTGAGATTTTATTCCAAATGCCTGGGACAAAACCCATAAACGACGAATATCTTCATGACTTTGGGTGGATTACTTCTTTCAAAAGCCTTTTTAGAGATTTTACATCCCTAAAAAGAGTGTGATCAAAGTATCTGCTTCACACACTGGTTATCAAGATTAAATGAAGTAATGTGCATAAAGTGTTTTATGCAGTACTTGACACATAGCGAACAATCAACGTTAACTATTTTAACTCATTTTCATCATCACCAGAAAAAGATGAAAAAAAAAGGAAATAAATATATTTTGGCAGCTATGAAAATTTAACCTCTAGCCTAGACTTCTAACTGCATGCATGCTGCATCGCCCCTAGCCTCCTTGACATATCCATCTGTTGATCAAACAGATTCTCAAATTGGGCGGTACCAAAAACAAACCTTTTATTTACCCCCAAACTAGCCCCTTAGGTCTCTCTCCATCTTGTTTACTGCCACTACATTCTCCCATTAGTGAAAGTCAAAGCTTTGGAGACATCCTTGACTACTCCCATTTTCTCATAACCTGTATTTAATCCATCAGTATTTTGAGACAGGTCCATTTTCAAAACACAGCCATTTGAAAATAAACCTACTTGTCATCACTTCCAAAATGACTCTCTGGTCCAGCTCCCACCACATGTTGCCTAGTGACGTCCGTGGCCTCCGAGCTGTTCTCCCTGCCTCGGCACTGCCCCTCTCAGTCTATTCTCCATCAGATGTCAAAGCTCTCTTTCAGCTTTGCACTTAGTACACATCTTATGATGATAAATTCTCTCAGTTGTTGCTTCCCTACAAATGTTTTTGCTTACTTCAACTATTGAAAAATGTTTTTGCTGGGCAAAGAATTCTAGTTTCAACCTTATTTCTTTAACTACTTTGGGAATACATTCCAATGTCTTCTGACTTTCACTGTTTCTTTTGAGAAGTCAGCTTCTGGGCTTATTATTGTCCCTCTGAGGGTAATCTGTCTTTTTTCTCTGGTTGCTTTATAACATTTTGTCTTTTTTTTTTAAAGCAGTTTTATCATAATGTCTCTGTAGTTTTCTTCCTAGTTAATTATGATTTGTGGTGGTTTTGAATCTGTGGCTTGATGGATTTCATTAGTCATGGAAAATTCTGTTATTACTTCTTCATTTCAAGGCTTTGAATATTTAGTTATTTTAATGTCTGTGACCAATAACTATCTGGATCCTCTTGTGTTTATAGCTATTGCCTTTTGTTTCCATTGTTTTTTTTTTAAATCATGGTTTGTTCATTCACTTGCCTGGCTCTTTTTGTTGTCAGGCATTGTGTATGAAAAATTTTAGAGATCATTTGAGAGTTAGGGTGGTGTTACCTTCTTCCCAAGAGGGTTTACTTTATTGCAGGTGGCTAGAGGACCTAGGATTCCCAAGCCACCTTAATGCAACCAGAGACTGAGATGGCTTGAGAAGACTTGAACCTGGACTTGTATCCATTTGGGGTTTCAACAAAAAGCTTGGGGTGATTTACTACTACTTACCCCCCGCCACCACCAGGCTGAATTACTTTGTTGGTACTATGCAAAAACCCCTGAATATACTAGATTCCCCCTTGGTGCTCCCTGAACTCTATTATTTGTCCTATAGATTCATGAATCTTTTAAAAGCTCTGCTCAAGTTCTTAGCTTTTTAGCCTCCTCTTTCAAATTGGCAGATACCCTTTGGGGAAAAGAGGCCCCAAAGTGTTATGCTCATCCCTCTGAGCATTCATCTTCTCGGTCTTGATCCCACAGTTCCTCACTGCTAGATGTCTTCACATTAAAATATTTAAAAATGTTTACTCCAACCTTCCTAGTCCTCATCAGTAGGGTGGTTCTGAATTATGTGGTCTGCCATGACTAGAAGGGAATTAGGTTTTTTAAACCCAGAGTGGAACTTCTAACACAGGTCACTTTTCTCCTCTATTCCAAACCCTACCATGGCTCCAATCTCACTCATAATAAAAGGCCAAGTCCTTACAAAGGCTATAAGACCTGCCATGACTTGTTTTGCCAGTATGTCTCTGACCACATCTTCTGCACTGTTCCCCGTCACTCATCTCTTCCGGCCAAGCTGGCCTTATCCCTCTTTCTAGCATGGGTGAACTTTACCCATGTTCACTCTTTCTTCAGGGACCTCTGCTTTTCCCTCCACCCAGACTGATCTTCCTTCAGATCTCAGCAGGGTTGACTCACACATTTCCTTCAGCTCTCTGTTCAGAAGTCATCTCATCAGTGGGCCATTCCCTGACCACCACCCCCATTTAAAGTAGCAACTACCCTGACCCAACCCTGGCATCCCCTTCTTTGCTTTTTTTCTCTCAGCATAGCACTTATCACCCCCTAATATTTATTTATATGTGCACGATCTATCTCCCAACTAGAATGTGAGGCCTTGAGGGCAGGGACCTTGTCTGTCTTGTTCCCTGGAGGATCTCCTGCTCTCAGAACAGTGCCTGGCATATTGTGGGCGCTCAATAAATGTGATGAACACATGAAAGAATTCTGAGCTCTGGACAATTCTCCTTTCTGGGTGGGTCCTAGGCCCAAGCTAGGGGAAGTGATTCTTTTATGCTTAACCAACCTCTTTCCCCTCCATATGAGGCAATTTCCCTTGGAGACTTTCCGGTAACACACAGTTGTGTGCAAATGAAGTACAATATATAAAAGCACTTTGTAAGCAGGAAGCAACATGAGGGGCCTAGCCATCTAAGACCTGCTATCCTGGGGTTCCATTATTAGGATCTGGGATATGATTCTGGAAAGATGATGGTGGGAAAACCTACTCAGGGACTTCACTCTGAGCCCCATCCTCCCACCACTTCCCCCTATATTTCCTCCCTCCCATCTGAAGCAGAATTCCCCATGGCGTGTGCTTCTAAAGGGGAGAATGGGGCAGTGGGTGATTCATGGGGAAGTCTGTAGGGCTGCTTGGGGCATATGACTCACAGCTTCTCATCCATTAGGAGGATTAGATATCCACAATGAATCTTCTGGAAATGTCTCTAGTGACCATTGGGGACTCTCCTTCTTGACACCATCACCCTGTAGTTGTGTATCTGTTGCTCACTAAGTACATATAGAGGGAAAGAAGGAAGCGAGGCAAGGAGCGAGACGGGGAGGAGGGAAGGGGACTCAGGAGAGGGTGTCTGCCTTCCCCACAGACTGTGGGCCATCAGGGGCAGATCCTGCCCTTTTCATTGCTGTGTCTTCAGCATCCAGGGCAAGGCTTGGCATACAGCAGGGGAAGTAGGTGGTTAAATAAATGAAGAAATATTTTGGGGGTCTTGGTGGACTTCATTCTAGGATATTGCCAACCTCGATAGAGCCTCGCCGCAGTGGTGGGTGGGGGTTGTCAGTGCCGGCCAGGTTGGGGTTTGGTGTCCATGGTGGATGGCGTCAGAGGGGCCAAGGCAGATGGTCATGGTGGTGACAGGTGCACTAGCTCCACAGCCCCTACGGAGCTCTAACTGGTGTCAGGCCCCGCCCCGGGCACTGGATGCCAGGAGTGGAGAAGGCATGATCCCTGACCATGGGCTGTCCCAGCAGGTGGCAGACACTGATGGGTGGGCCCAAGATTGTAGTGCAGTGGTCCAGGAGTCATGAGCAGGGTGTGGGCAGGGCAAACAGGTGAGAGATGAGGAAGAAGTAGGTGGAGGGGAGAACAAGAAGGGAAAGCTTTCTCTAAGGGATAACCCTTGAGCCCAGAAGTCTAGCAACACGGTACAAAAAGGACTCCTGTCCTCAGGATGATGAGGTATGATCTGAAGCCAACTTAGATTAATACATTTGTTGTTCAGTAGATTTTATGGAGGGAAGAAAGGCCCAGGACTTGTCCCAGGACTAACCTATTTGTCCTAGACGTAAATTCCCAAGAGCCCTCATGAGAGTTGCTGCACTTGTCCTACTCCTTACAGAATGGACCAGAGACCCGTGCCTCCTATGATGGGCATTTCAAAGCAGAGGCACTGCAGTGCCTCGAGTGAGGCCAAGGAGATGACCACCAGGGAACGACTGAGGAGCACAGCTTAAACTCTGGCCCCAGCTTCCTCTCCATGTTCTCACTGGATGAATTATTTAGGCTGTTCTGTCACTGCAGGCAGATGAAGGGTCTGCGGTAGGATCGGCTGGCCACCCTCCTTCATCCTGTCGTCATCATCACCATCAGCAACGACTCTTCCTGAGCAGGAGCTGAAGGCTTCAGGGGGGATCTGTGTGTTCTAGCCCCAAGGGGAGCATTTCCTTGCTGTGTGACTTTTATCAAGTTACTTAATCTTGCTGGGCTTCAGATTTATAGTCATAAAACATGGATAAGATGAACAGAGAGATTCACCATGAACCTGAAAGCTGCAGAGAGTGCAGCGCCCCATGCAGGTGAGATCACATTCTTATGACTGCCTTCCTCCAGCCCAGAGCGAGCCATGCAGGCTCCCACTCCCACTGACTTTGGAAATGACAGGGCACGGCCAAAATTCAACCCTAGTTACTCTGCATGAGCTGCTTCCCTGGTGTGAAAGGCCCTGTGGCCTCAGAGAGGCAAGACCTGGGGTCCCACTCGGGCCATTGCTCATTCTATTGTTAAGTCTCCAGGCCTGGAAGTGGCTTTATTTCCAATGTCTCTGGCCAGAGACAGTGCCTAATGCAGCTCCGGTAACTCAGGGTGGGAGAGGAATAAGGGAAGTCTCTTTATTGAGCACCTTCTATGACTGCTTGCTTTACATACATGATTTATCTAATGCTCCCATCTGGCCTCTGTGGCAGGGCTTATAATTTCATGTCATGGTCAGTAGTAACTGAGGCCTGGAAAAGCAGAGGATTAGGCTAGAGCCACAGGTTAGGCCTGAACTCGTTCAAGGCCCAAGTCTGGCAGGGTCTTTCCACTGTACCAGGCAAGACAAGGGTTAATCCCACCCTCACTGTGGAGCCCCTCAACCCTCTTTAAGATCGGGGAAGGTGGAAAGTGCTGAAGACGGCTAGTAGATGAGATGTCCCTCAGGCTCCTGGGAGGGGTTTTCTATATCCTTGTATCCTCAGCACCCTCAAAAACTTCACAGACCATGTTTAAACTGACCTCTTCAGGTATAGATGGCTGATTACCCCCAGTATTGGTTCTTCCTTTCTTCTGCAGCAATAGATTTTTAGCCAAATATATGTTCTACATTTCCCAGTTTCCCTTGCAGCCTGGTGTGGCCATTTGGATAAGTCAGGCCTAAGGTGTGTGCAACTTCCAGGGAGTGTCCCTAAAGAGAAGGGGAATGCTTTTCTTCCCCCTTTCATCCTTCTTGTCTGGAATACAAATGTGATAGCTGGAGCTGAGGCAGCCATTTAGAACTATGAAGCAACGTTGGGAATGATAGCAAAACAGCAAGATAGATAGAGTCTGGGTTCCTGAGCACTGTGGGGGGGCTAATTCTCAGTGAAATTTTTATGCCTCTTGTAACACCTTTAGATTCAAATTTTCAAGAATATTTGTGTGGCAAATAGCCTGGGAGAACAGAAATAGTGCTCCTTTTGGAACAGAGATGAGATTCTTTTCCTCACCAGGTTAATAAAGTCATCCTCCAGGGTAAATGTTGGCCAGCAGCCTCTTTGAAGATCACGAGCTTCCTAACCTCAGTGTGTCTCAGCTCTGACACAAACCCACTGTGGGATCAGCACCTACCTGGGCTTTCTGCACTGGCCCCATAGAACTCGGGGCCAAAGGGAACCAGTGTAAACATGAACTTCATGCTGCCTGCTGTGCTGTAACTGAGTTCTGACTCAGGAGCCCTGTGTCTTCTGAAAGCATCTGTGAAACTTCGATAGGCTAGCTTTTTAGTTTGCACGTAGGGAAAAAGTCTCAGACCCTTTGTGCTTCTAACAAAGACTTCCTGGAACAGACCACTACCATTAGCCTTTGTGGGCTTTTTACCCCCTTTTTTGAACTTTATTGGGGTAAAATTCACCTCAATGAATGCATCTATTTTAAGCTTATAGTTTAGTGAATTTTGACAAATTGATACAATTTTATTTATCTTTGAATTTTGGCAGATGTATACAGATGTATTTTACATCTACCAACTCATCCAAGACACAAAACATATCCATCATCAAAAATTCCCTCGTGCCGCTTCCCAATCAATCCCTAGTCCCTGCCTGAGCCAGATAGGGGGGTGCTTTTTGTCACCATAGATTCAGTTTGTGATTTCTAGAGTTTGAAATAAATGAAATCATGAGTATTCTTTCTGTTGTGGTTGTCTTCTTTCAATCAGCATAATTTTTAAAAGATTAATCCATGTTTTGTGTGTATCAGTAGTTTAAAATTTTTCTAATTGTGTTTTTTAGAGCAGTTTCAAGTTCATGGAAAAATTGTGTGGAAAGCACACAGAATTCCCATATACCTCCTGTTGTCCCCACACAGGGACAACCTCCCACATGCATTCATGAACACTCATGAACATCTGCAACACACACAAACGCGTACCCATACTCAAACACATATACATATGCACATATATATATATGCTCTCACATACACTCCTAGCTACACACACTCACATGCATTCATGTTCACACATACACACATTCACACACACTCCTTTGGGAGGCTGGCTTCTGCCCCTCATCTGGAGATCCTGCCTGACCACTTTTTGTAATGTAGCCCCTCCCCTCATTTCTCCACCTTTGCACCTTGTTCATGGACTTCACTCTCCACGATGGCTGCTCCCATGCATTAAGTGGAGGGGTGCACCAACACAGACCAAGCTTCTGTTCCAGGGTAACAGTGGGTTATTGTTGCTCCCTGTCTGCACCACAGGTACCTGTGATGGGGCAGGGACCATGTCGATCCTGTTCACAGTTGTATCCTCAGTCCTAGCACAGGTCGGGAACACAGTAGGTGCTCAAAAAATATTTTGGGGAATGAACAAATGAACAGGACCACAGGTTGTTGGAACAGGAAGGCATTCTGGGCAAACCACCTGTCAGCAGGAGCTGAGGTTAAGTGACAGGCAAAGACCCAGGTCAGACTGTGAACGGGGGTGCCCGACTGGGACTTGCCTCTCTCACTCCATGCTTGGGTCTCAGCAGAGCCTGGCATGTCTCCTTTCTCTGCTTTCCCACAGGGACAAAGATGTGGCCTCCTCTCCTTGGTGGGCTGGTTCCAGGAAACACTCCTGCTTCTGTTCCTCTCACAGAAGGCAGGCAGGCAGGCCAGGGGAGGCATTGGGCAGTAGCACCAGAGCACAGGCACTACTTCTGCTCCAGGATGTGGCAGTGGCCCAGGGGTACTGGCTTTCCAGCCCTGGCCCCTCTCCCTGGGCAGAGCCCCTTTCTGCCTTGCTTCCCCCTTACACCAGGGCTGTGAGGCTCAGGCCGGGAGGCTGGGCAGGAATCAGAGCCCCCAGAAGTGCTCTTGCGCTCCCTCTCTGCTGGCCTTGGGTTCTCACAGGCTTGATGGGAAGTAGGTCAGGGGCAGCTATCAAATCTTGGGAATAGTAATAGTTTGAAAATACATAGTCGACCTTCTTCTTTTTTTTTTTTAAACCCCAGGTATCCACAGCAAAAAGCAAGTTTGACAAAAATCTTGAGGTATGTTGGGGGGAGAAATAGAGGCAAAGGCATTAAAGATTTGGAAACATTGCCTTAAGAATTTGAGTGAAAATGAGATGCTTGTGTGAGGTGTGTGGCTGTTTGGTGTGTGCTGAAGTACACACAGGTGTAGGTAGGCAGGGAAGGGGCAGCTGTGTGTGCCTGCTTGTAGGAAGCATTACTGAGGCCCTCATGTAACTGCCTAGGTGTGAACACATGCAATATGCTGCCATGTCTGGGTGAGCGGAAGGACACACTATGGGGCAGAGGGACGTCTCTGGGTAGAAGGCCAAGGTGGTCCAGGCCTGACAGCTAGCCTCAGGAAGGTCTCCTGTGTCTGCTGCCCTCAGCTGGCTGGACCAGAGGAGCTTATGTTCCTTTAAGGTGCTGGCTGGGACACGCAGCTCATTGGGTGGCAGGCCACCCAGGCCGAGATGGTGCAGGCCTTCCAGGGGGGCCCTGGGAGCTATTTTTAGTGGCCTGGGCTGACTCCCAAATCCTGCTGATTATTTCTGGCACCAGAAGATTGCCCTGAAGGATGTGGAAAATTTTCATTTTAAGAATGTCTGGTTTCCCTTTGGCTATGCAAGAGCAGAGTAGGAGACCAGGACAAAGGGCTTGAGGCCCAGGGGCTTCTGGGAAAATTCAGCAGCACTGGGAACATGAAATGGCCAGCTTCCTGACCTTTGGAGAGTAGCATGGACTTCTTAAAAACACCAACACAGTTATGGGTGACCGTCCATCCTGGTTTGCCTTGGAGTGTCTCGGTTTTAGCACCGAAAGTCTGGCATCAAGGACATCCTTTGGACACAGGAAAACTGGGGCAGTCACCCAAGTTCCATTTCAGCCCCTTGTAGTTCTAGAAGTAAAACTAATAAGAATAAGAATTGAACTACAAGCATCATCTTCCAGAATGTTCACAATTACTCTGTGCAATTGGTACTGTTATCATATCCATTTTACACAGGAGGAATCTGAGGCACGGAGAGAAGCAACTTGCCTAGTGCAGAACAGTTGGCTGGAGCCAGGATTTGGTTTGTGCTGCTCTGGAGCCTGAGAGCCCTTTATGCTGCTGGGAAAAAGGTTGGCTTTCTACTCAGGAAAAGCTGAGTTCAGACACTTTCTAGCCCGGCACTTAACTTGGGATAAATAACATTTTAAAAAATTTTATTTGGCCAGGTTGTCATGAGGGTTAAATGAGAAGTGCCATTGCAAGAGGCCTGACACTAGCAGGTGCTCAGGAAGTACTGGCTGTGTTCTGCCCAGCTCGGCTCCTGCCTTTGGGAATGGCAAGGCCTGGCTGTGGAAATCTGCCTGCTGTCCTGAGACTTGCAGACTGAACCGCAGGACACCTGGTTACCAGAAGCCCTGAGATGCTCCCTTGCCAGGCAGCGAGGGAGGGAACCAACACAGGGTAGGGAAAGAGCCCGCGAGCCACCAGCCACAGGTCTGCCCTACCGGCCTCAGCGTCCTCCTCGCCTCTGGCCTCCACCTCCCTCAGCTGCAGAAAGGGCGAAGGAGCCCGTCCCTGTGGGCTGGGGGTGGGCGCAGGGGGTCACGGGCACCTGCTCCCCGCCACAAACCCCCTCCCCGGTCCCCACCAGATGCCGCCGCCTCCCCCCGCCCCCACCAGGCGGGTCCGCAGCCGACCGCGCCCGGGAGCCGTGGGGGCCGGGGCGCGGGGAGGGGCCGCCGGAGGTGCGGACGTGCGTGCGGCCGGCGGGGGCACGAATGGAATGCGTCGGGCCGGCAGAGACGCGCTGTTCCTTCCGCAGGCCGCACGTCAGCGCCCGAGCAGGAAGGGCCGGGCGGGCCTCGCGTTCCCAGTCGCCCTCTCTGGGCTGGGGAAGTGGCCGAACAATAGGGCCGCCCCGAGGGACCACCTGCGTGGTGTGTGTGTGTGTGTGTGTGTGTGTGTGTGTGTGTGTGTGTGTGTGTGTGTGTGTGTGTGTGTGTGTGTGGTCAGAGCCGAGATGGGGAGAGGTGTGTGTGTGTGTGTGTGTGTGTGTGTGTGTGTGTGTGTGTGTGTGTGTGTGTGTGTGTGTGTGTGTGTGTGTGTGTGGCGCAGGCACGCGTGTACCCTGGGGACAGCGGTGAGACAAGGAGAGGACCCCTGACTGGGTTTCCCGGGCGTGTCAAGCCGGTGGCTCTAGTTTCTCCTTTAGTACCCACAGCCATCCTGGGAGGGAGGCCCTAGAAACATCATTACACAGGAAACAGGCGCAGAGGGAGCCACTGAAGGCAAACCGGGTTTGTGCATTGCTTAGGGAAAGCCCTACCGGCTCCTGCCATCTTCCGGCGGTGGGTTTGGGGCTGAGGCTGGGGCTGGGGGAGAGGCTGAAAAACCTTGCTACGCCCTTGACTCCACAGTTCATAGAAAGCTTGCACGCACACATCCTTTGGTGAAGTAACTGAGCTCTCCCCACATACCAGAATAAGGCTCTGAGTTCACCAGCATACCCATTTTCAGGTGGGGCAACAGAGGCTCAGACTAATGTGTCTACACATACTGCAAGTACATATTTATTGTACCAAAAAGGATTTAAGCTCCTAAAGAAAGGGAAAGAATCACAATTAATTCCACCTTTCCTATATAAATGGCACCTCATGGTTATCAAATGGCTAACAAGGGAAATTTTCTATATGGACTTACAGTTGCTTACAAGTGTAGAAGGAAGGATAGAATTGGAGATTCATCCTTGTGCAACCCCTTAGGAATGAGCTGGGCAGCTGGAGTTATCATATCATGAAAAGCCAGATGAGGATCACCAGAAGACCAAGAGTGTTCGTTTCTTCCATGAGTCTTTTAATGGAAGAATACACACCACCCATGAAGTCATCTTGCCCAAACCCAAACCTGAATTTGATCAAGGCCCTCGATTTGAACAATTGACAGCAACTACAGGAGACAGAGGAACATGCCAAGTGGTACCTTGGGGATGCAGTCAGCCAACTTCAGATGGGGGAATTCCATGGATAAATAGCTGGTTTCTTCTACAAATAAACTGCAAGGAGAGAGAAAGACAAAAAACAGAAATAACAAATAAATAGGTAACTAAAAAAGTAAATAAATAAATAAATGGACTGAGAAATCAATAGATGGATGTGAACTTGATAGAATAAAGGAGATTTGGAAACATATCGACCAATCACATTGGTAAGGATCTCATTTAGGATTCTAAACGAATTGCAAAACAAATCTCCAAATAAATGAAAACCATTTATGAAAAAAGAAATTTGAATAGGTCCCTAAGAATCACTTGGCTGGCGGCTTGTGATCTATTCTGAACCAATGCTCCCAAATGGGATTCTTGGGGTCAGACAGCTTGCAGAGTCCAGACTTAGGGTAAAATGGGAATGGCCCCAGGGCACTGATGCCTGCCTGCCCCCTCCTCCTGGGCACTACTGGTTTACAGGACCTCACCAGAGTTTGTGAAAGGAGGGAGAGAGGGAGAAGGGAGAGATCATTTTCGCCTTTCTGTCCTCTGCTTTCAGGGTCATCTTTTTTTTAGTGCATGTGTCTTGTAGATAGCCAGGATCTGACCTTTTGTTCTGTCTGCCCAGAACCCAGTGTTCAAAATTAGACCCTTTGAGCCAGAGGCCACTGTGATTCTGCTCCCTGGGAAATGGTGTAAACAACAAGCTCCGGTTGCTGGGACATAGAGTATGTGCCCCCATCTGGGGTGGCCCAGGATAGTGACGTCCCACACCTCTGAGGGCAGCCCTGATGAAATCCAGCAGTGGCTTTTGGGTCCAGATCACAATGGCAGGCACTGTGATGTGCAAACGCTCTTTGTTCTCTTCTCCAGATGGTCTTTTCATTTTAAAGTTGGGAAATGGAGTTGCCATGAGCCTTGCCCAAAATTGGACAGCAAGTTTTTATTATTAATTCATACATTTCAGATTAAATTTTTTTTATTTAAAATGGTTTGCTTTCATATAATAGGTCAAGCCATGTCCATGGCAAAAGATTCAAAAGTAGCAAAGGATCTAATCTGTGATGAGTGACTTCTTTCCATACCACCCCCAGTCTCCTAATTCTTCATTTGAAGAACTGATGTGAACAGTTTCTCCTGTGTCCTTCCAGACGTGATGGCCAGCCTCTCTCAGCAAGATTTCACAGGAGAACTAAGTCTTAACACAAGATGGTTGTGTGTAAGGAATTAGCCTCTCACATCTGGAGTGGTACCAGTCATGAACCATACCTGGATGAACTAAGAATTTGTCCCTTATGTCATTTTCCATGTTCTGTGTCAGATCCTGACCCTCAGTGGGTCAGCTAAACACATGTTCCATACCTTTCTTCTTCCCTTACTTGATCTTGGAGATAGCATATGGTTAGCATGCAGAGAGCTACCTCTTTGTTACAGCTTGGCTGTGTGGGACTCCAATGTATGGACGCATGTAATTCATTAATCTGCCTCCTCTGATGGGTGTGTCATCTTTTGCTTCTATACATGATGCTTTAGTGTATATTCTCATTCATGTATATGAGGACATCTGTAAGATAAATTCCTAGAGGAACAGGCCCTTACTGATTTGCATCAGAGCTGGTCCTGGTGCCCAGGCTTCTTGGACAAGGACAAACAAGTTTTGCATCCATTCTGAGAGGAACCTGGCCTGGATGTGAAAACAATCTGAAAGTTAGAGGACGGAAACAAGAATTCCAGATGTTCAAGGAAAGGAATGAACAGTTATTATGGGCCTACTATATGCTAGACATCTCTGTGTTGCCTAATTTAATTCTCACAGCAGCCCTGTGAAGTGGGTACCTATGCCCACTTACTGTGGAAGGAGGTTTACTTATTTGCATGTAGGTACACAGTGGGTAAGTGGCAAAACTGGGATTTGGAGCCCAGTGAGTTGGAATCCAAAGCCTGGACCCTTTCTGGTCCACCACCTCACAGGCTGCAAATGTCCCAGAATGGCCAAGGGTCAGGATGACGGGTTGCCCGCCCCCAGGGAGTATCATTCACATTGAAATCTGGGTGCTCGGCATCCCGACATTGTGCAGTGCACAGTCTGTGAGGCTGTACATGGCAACCCTGCTGGGATGCCCATGCTCTGATCTCAACAACAAAAATCACCAAACATGAGCATACAGCAGCAAATCAGTTGAGTCATGATTTCTTTCTCCCATGGGTCCATTAAGAAGTTATTACTAGATACTAATAACATCAAAGTTGAGAGAGAGACTGTTTCTCACCTTCCAGAGGCTCTCAGTCACTGATTTAGCGGTACCTAGTGATCAGGGAGGAGGACCGGACTGACACTCTTGGGCTGAGGATCAGGGAAGGCTTCTTGGAGGAGGAGGTAGTTGGCTGGGCCTGAAGTCGGAGCAAGAGTTTACCAGGCAGGAGCAGGGTGAAGGTGGCAGTGAGGGAGAAGAAGGGTATTTCAGAGGAAAGAGCCGGCGGAAGGCACAAGGTGTGAAATAAGCACCCATTAGGAGCTGTGAGTGGGTCCCTGTGACTTGGGTGCTGGGAGTGAGGGAGGAAACGGGGGGCAGATGGGAACCTTGGAAGGGCTTGGAGCACACAGACACGTGTGGGCAGTGGGTAAAGAACAAGCCCTGGAGTCCCTGACTTGGATTTAGTCCCCATCCTCCCTGTATGCCTTTGGGCAAGGCCAGCCCCCACTCCGGGCCTCTTGTCTGTGTGTCACAGGAGGGAAAGTGCTGTGCTAAGGTCCGTCGGGGGTCCCCGGTTAGCACTGTGTGTGCTGAGCCCTGAGCACAGAGGTCACTCAGCTGTCCTCGGTGATGTGTATGTACCTCATTTGCCGTGACCCTCCCTCCTGAGGGCAGGTCCAGCCAGCCAACCTGGGAACTCCCGGGGTGCGGACAGGGGCATGGTGGGGCACGCGAAGGACGGGCTGGCTCGGCTGGTCTGGGTGCTGGCTGGGTCAGACGTGCAGACAGCTGGGCCACTCCTTCCCACCGTCTGTGGGGTGGCTCATCCCCAGGCGCACCGCTGGAGGGGTGGGGTATGGAGCGGTGGGAGTCAGAACCAGGAAGCCTGGCGCTGAGTACTCACTATGAGCCTGCAATCCATTCACATTGCCTCACTTAACTCTCACCGAAGCAGGTACCTTATTCCCTTTCCACAGATGAAGGAAACCATGGCCCTGTTGGCTTTAGGGAAGAGGTTTCAAGGTCATGGCCATCTACTCCAGAGTCTGAACTCTTGCTAGTCTTCATCTGTTCTTCACTAGTTTCTTTATCTCCACTTCAGGCTCTAGGGAACATGGAGGCTGGGGCCAGGGTTTTCTGCCCCATTGGTTTAGGTGCCGTCCAATCTTGAGATAAAGGGAGTACTTGGGGGATCTCCTCCAATCAATCTCTTGTACTCGATGCTCTGGTAGTTGCCTGTTTCAGGCCTCCATACCTTTGCATAGGCTGTTCCCTCTGCCTGGAATGTTCTGATTTTTCTTTTCTACCTGACAAACTCCTCTTCATCCGTCAAAACCCACATTAATCAGCACCTTCTTCTAGAAACTGTCCATGACTTTGCCCTAGACAGAACCAATTCCTCTACTCTCTCTGGATCACCTGTGCCCCTTATCATTCTCATGTGCCCCCTTTTAAGTGGTTGTAGTTACATGTAGGTGTGTCTGTCTCCACAGTTAAGTGATTAATAATCTATGGGGCAGAGACTGTTCTTGTTTATCTCTGGACTCTCAGCCCTCACCATTCCCAGCTTTCCCCATACACACAACCTATGTATTCTCCTCCTCTGCACAGCTAGCGCAAACTTTGAAAAATGTAAGCTGTGTCCTGATCATCTCTTGTGAACCCCTCCCATGACTTCTCATTGCATTAAAGAGAAAGCAAACTCTTCCCCAAGGCTGAGAAGGCCCTATATGATAACCAACCTCTTCCAACCTATCTTCCATTGGCTCTTAGGTGGGGATCATGTTGGCCTCATTGCTATTCCTGCCTCAGGGCCTTTGCACATGCTATTTCTTTGCTTAGACCATTTGTTTGCTGGATCTTCACACAGATGCTTTTTTCTCAGCCACTTCCCAGGTGAAGCTGCTCCCCTTGCTTCCCACAGCTAGAAGTAGCCCTTCTGAGTACTCACAATGATCTCACAGTGAGTGGTTCATTTATCTGAATAGTGCCTTTAGGTATTTTTTTCTTTCTTTAAAAAAAATTGTGTATCTTTTCATTGTTCCATTAGAGCAAGAGCTTTGTTTTGTCACTGTTGTGTCTCCAGAATAGTGTCTGACACATAGTAGGTGCTCAGTTAATATTTGCTAGGCACATACATATGAGTGGCTGAGGGGGCCGGAGAAGGGTTTAATTATGCTCATGCATTCACAGCTGGGAGGCAGACGTCTCCAGAAACAGCCGAGAGGTTTGAGGTACTCCAGCCGAGCAGTCCAGGCAGCTGAAACCAAAACTGCCGATGCGATGAGTCACCACTGGAGCCTGGTAACGCTGGCACCGAACACACTCTCCATCCAAACACATCACAACACCGTGGGCCCTCGTGTCGCCAGGGCCCCAGCTGGCAGCTCTGGTATTTGGGAGCTGGCAGCAGCGGAGCCGTGTGGGCACAGGGGATGGGGCCAGGGGTGTGGAATGAGCTAGGCTGAGGGCCTGGGGACCGGCAGTGACCTGGAGAGTGGGGGTGGCTCCTGAACACAAACCTTGAGGAAAGTGTCCTTGAAGAATGAGCTTAAAGCAGCTGAAAAAGAAAAATTCCACTCATAAAGCGGAGCAGACCACTGGGTTGTGAAATCCATTTCCATGACACTTAGCATGCTTGAAAGGGGAAATTCTCTCCTTTCTTTTTTATTTTATGACAGTTTTATTGAAATTTAATTCACTTACCATATAATTCACCCATTTAAAATGTATGACTCAGTGGTTTAGAGAATATTCAGTTGTGCAACCATCACCACAATCAGTTTGAGAATGTTTCCATCACCCCCAAAATTAACCCCAACCATTAGCAGTCACCCCCGTTCCCCTCTGCCCACCAGCACTATACAACCACAGCCCACTTTCTGTTGCTATAACCTTCTCTTCTGGACACAATGTAAATGCAATCGTATATGATCTTTTGTGACTGAACTTCTTCCATGTAGCATGTTTTTCAGATTCGCCTATGCTGTAGAGTGTATCAGTATTTCATTCCTTCCTATGGCCAGGTAATATGCCATTGTATGAAGAGACCACATTTTATTTATTCCTTCATTGGTTTATGGACATCTGGGTTGTTTCCATTTTGGGGTATTATGAACAATGCTGCTATGAATATTCAACAAGTTGTGCAGACATATGGTTTCATTTCCCTTGGGTATTTATTAGGAGTGGAATCTACTTTTTTCTAAAAGGCAAAAAAACCCAAAAAACCCAAGTCAGAATATGTCTAGAATGTAGTGGATTTAAAATGTCATTTGTGGCTATGATAGGACAAACGGACTTCATGACCGTGGGGCTACAGCAGTGCCCGGCACATACACAAACCTCAGTGAATATTTTTGAATGAATGCCCAAGTTCTTACTCATTCTGGTGTCCTCAGTGAAAAGTCCTGGGGATGGAAATGAGACAAAAATGGGGCTGTATCCATTCATTCATTCAATAAATATATTATGAATTGAATATATGAATTTCATCAGTAGTTCAGTTTCTTCGACAAAGATGGAGAAGCCCCAACCCAGGTGAGGAAGAGAAAACAGACAAGTGGTCCCAGCATCTTGGCACTCAGGGCACAGGAGGGAAGCAGGACGCTTTGCTGTCCCCTCACTCCTGGTGTTTCCTCCTTGAGCCAGTGGCACTGCCCCAAATTCCCAGTATGGATTCTTCTTGTCTCCAGGACAGGTGCAGTGGTGGAAGAGAGGCCCCACCTTCAGAAGGCCCTTGGTCTGCCCTTAAGGCCCCCCGGTCCTGGTCTTTTGTCTGATATCAAGGGCCTATCTGGCTGGTTTATGGAGTAGGGAGCATCTTGCCTTTTGCCTTTTTCTGGTCGTTGATGGATTTCGCCTGTACTCCTGAGTGCAGTCTAAGCTGTGCTGGACACCTTGGGCTCAGAGAGGGGCAAAGACAGCCCCTGTCCACCTGGACCTCCAGCAGGCAAGACACAGGGACCGCAAGCGACACAGAGGAATAAGAGGACTCAGAGTGGGACACAGCCCTGGACCGGCCTTTGGGGCTCATATCTGAGGACATACAACCCTCTATATCTCTTTAACTTGTTAGAGGCATTTTTTCATCAGTTCTGGGTATATTTTTGTTCTTAGCATTTTCTTGTGTATCTTTGTTTTTAAACATTCACTTGTTCATTTATAAACATTTGTTGAGGATGTAGTATGTGCCAGGTCCTCAAAGGGACACAGAGACCAGTAAAATTTTACCTTGGCCCTTGAATGCCTGACAGTCTAGCAAGAGAGAAAGATAAGTAAGTCACAGAGGCCCCATGTGCGTGCTGTAAAGGGAACTGTACAGGAGATAAGGTATTTTTTATTGTATCTCACATAAAGTTTCTCATTTAGAATATAAAAACACACACACTTACATATCTTATAAGTATTATTTAGTCACATATCTCACATATATTCTGTTCTCTGGGTGACCTACACTTTTGTACATAATTTTGGCTTTCAAATAGTGTACTTTTACTTTCCTTGTCAAAAATATTTTATATCTTTCCACTGTATCTTTGAGTTTCACCTTTTTAGCAATACATGTTATCTTTTTAAAAAGGTGTTTTCTTCTCATGATTTTAATAGTAGTGTGTTTTCAATGGGGGAAAATTTGGAAAACATAGAAATAATAAATACATAAACAAAAATTGCTCCTAATTTCATATCATCCAGAGACGGGAATGTCGACCTGTCACTGCCTCTCCTCCTAGTCTTTCTCCTAGGCTGTGTGTAATGTTATGTGTATTCTTACTAAGGCACATAGCGTCTGATATGGCATTTAATTCTAATGATACAGGAGGGGTGCAGGTGTCTCAGAGGATGAAGCATCTGTGCCTCCCTTTCCAGGGGAAAGCCTCGATTTTTTTCCTTTCTGGGTCACCCACTCACCCTGTTGTGACTCCTCAATTCAGAGGCCTGGGGCATAACCAGCCAACCCCATGATGGTGAAGATTTTTGGAAGGCCTGGGACTAGGGTTCTGAGGCTGCGCTCAAGGTTGGGGAGTGGCCCTTGTTCACCCCAGGGTGGGGGTTGAGGGAGAGCAGGTAAATTATTGTGGGTCTCCCCCAACCACCAGCAAAGGTTCTAAATAAGGCCCTGGAATCTGCTGTGTCAAGAGACAGCTGAGAATCCATGTGGCCCAGTGTCCCCTGCACCTGCCTCCAGAGCAGAGTGACATGTGTAGGGCAGGGGGGGCACTAGAACACCATGACCCGCTACCCAGTGTTCTGCTGCTCTCCAGCCTCCCTGAGAAAAGAAATTCTCAGAGAAAGAAAAGTACACAAAATACATGAAATATTAAACCCAGCCTGGGAAATGGAAGCCCAGGTTCCCTTTATCGAGGGTGGGGCCAGTTTTTCACCAAGCTAGAAAAGAAAGAATGACCGTGAAAGGTTTAGTGCTGTGGTCAGTCTCATGGAACCCTCACGATAGCTCTAGGAGGTGAGTCTCGCTGGCCCCTCACAGCAAGGCGGTCACAAAGGGTGGAAGGGACTATGAGACAGTTCGCTGTTAGCCCCTGGGCGCTCCGGCCCCTACCGCGGGCGATCCCACGCCCTTCTGTGGCTATCTTCTCCCCAGGCACTGAGGGTTCTGCAGGGTTAATTTCCCCAAGCTTCTGCTCCTCCGTTCCCCTCACCTCTTCCCTCCATCCTTACACAGGCAGGAAAGACAGGTTCCTCAGCTGGGCTTCCCAGCAGCCCCCCAGCTCTGGCCTTCACATATAAATATTTATCTAGCAAACTACTAAACACAGGGAGGAGGCCTGCAGATAAAACCAGGCTGGAGCAGAATCCTCCACCCGTTTCTCCTGGAGGTCTCTGCATACCCGGCTACCTGGCTGCCCTGTGTGTGTAGGGGGCTGGGCTTGTGGGGGCAATAAAAGAGTCAGATGACGGAGTGCAGTAATTTAACACACAGATTCCTGAGCCAGGCTGTCTGGGGCTGAGTCCCAGCCTCTTAGCTGGGTGAACTCGGGGAAGCTACTGTCCCTCTCTGTGCCTGTCTTCTCCTCTTTAAAACAGCAGAGTGGTAAATAGTGCATATCTCCTAATTAATGCAAGAGTGCTGGTACAGGGGCCAGCACAGTGCATGGGACAGAGCAAAAGTCTTTAAAAATGAAATAAAATATTTGGGAAACCAAGTCAAGGTTCCAAGAAGGGAGAGGCCACTTGTACCAGGAGGTTTCTCAGAGGAGGTAACATCTGAACTGCTGTGGGATTCTGCCTGAAGCCCTCCAGTGACTCCTGCTGTCCTCAGAACCAACACAGAGCGGGTTTGTTTACTGTTTCCCTGGCTCACAAGGCTCCAGAGGCTCTGGAATTCAAACTGACCTCTCGGTTTTGCCCCCGTGAACCTGCTCTGCTCACCTGTGTCCCACCACAGCGCCACTACCCACTTCAACCCCACAGCAGAGCTCAGCCCCAAACTCTGGAGCTGTTTTCGACTCCCTTGCTCTCTCTCCTACTTTACAACCTGTATCACACAGCTGTCCCTCTAAAATGTACCCTTCCAATCACCTCTCACGGCAGCCGCCAGCGCTGGCCTCGTGGCCTGGCTGTCACCTCTGCTTCTCCGTGGCAGGAGCTTACTACCTGAGTCCCACTTCCGCTTGCATTCTTGGCCCATAGGCTGCCATAGAGGCGCTTTCAGAACACATCTCTGATGATGCCTCCTCTCTGCGCTGGATGTTGGAGTAGCTTCCCATCATGCCTGCAAGAACCCCAAACTCTTACCTCTTCTCCCCAAGCCCCAGACCTCAGCATCTGGCTCCCAACCAGCCTCCTGTCCTCCCGTGTCTTCATTCATCTGCTTTAACAACACAGGCGTGCGTGCTGTTTCCCCCCAGAGCCTGTGCACCTGCCTCTCCTTCCCCCGACATGCCTTTCTCCAGATGCTCCCATGGAGGGTGCGTCCCCTTCCAGGGCTCTGCCCAAATATCAGCCCCTTAGAGCGTCCCTGGACCCCCATCTGCAGTACCCCAAACTCTCTCACACAATACCCCCTCATCTTCTCTTCACCCCTTTCTGACCTTATTTTCTTCAAAATGCTTATTCCCACCTGAAATGATTTTTAAATTTTATTTATAAAATATATTCACAATTTTTAACATTTACTATATTGTCTGTCTCTCTCTAAAGCATGAGCTCCAGGAAAGCATGAATATTGAAGGAAAGAGGGAAGGGGAAGGGTATTCAGGGTCAGATCCAGCTGGGTGGAGGCAGGAAGGAGGGGAGAGGGGAACCCCAGGCGTGAAGGTGTTTGGGGGGATGGAATATGAGGCTGGGGTATGATTTGAGGAAAAAATGCAAGGAGGTTTAACCACCAGAAAAGGGACCTGTGGAACCAAGAAGCAGAATTCAGTATTGACCCTAAAACCCCGTCCTTCTGACTGGAAGGCAGGTTAGCTTCTAGAAAGGACAGGGAAGGTCAGGCCTATAGATCATATTCCAGCCTTGCTCTGAGCTGCCCTCCCAGCCATCCCACTCAGGAGCTGCGGAGGGTGTGGACTCAGGATTTGCAGCCAAGAGGCCCTCACAGCGTCACACCCTCTGGAATGCTGTGGCTACGATGAACTCGCTCCAGATTCACACAGTTCCCGTCAGAACATGAAACCAGAGGAAAAAACCCACGAGGCCCAGCGTGATCAGTGCAGAACTTAGCAACAGCACAACAAGCTGCAGGCAGCCCTCTTCTGCAGTCGAGGTGCTTTCCACCAGGCCTAGGGCTTGGGAACTCGGCACTGGCTCTGCTGCCTGGTGGGCTGCCCCCCACCCTCACCCCACCCCGGCCATCAGGGTCGTGGAACTGGGACTTGTGGCTTAAAACCCCAGCACTCCCAGGTGCTCCCTGTGGGGAGCCTGAGAGAGAAGGCTGATCTCGGCCACCTTGGGCTCCCTGGTTCACTCTGCTGGCTGATGGCCTCTCCGGGCCATGCCCTTGCCAGCTGACAAGGGGATGGGGGACTTCAGAATTTCAGAGACATCCAGACCATCCCAGCATTTGTCAGTGAGTCACAGCCTCGGGTCTTCACCATCACATCTGGAGGCTAGGAGCTTGGCTGGCCCCTGACTTGGTTCCTCAGTCCCTCCTCCCTCCCTCTCGGCCAGCTTCACACTCATGGGCCAGCATGATTCTATCATAAAATATCTCAAGCATATGGACAAGTTCAGAAAATCATATTGCCCACAAGTACCCCTCACTCCTACTGGACCCTTAACGATTTGTCTTATTTGCTTCAGATCTTTCACTTTCTCTCTCTAAAAAAAAATCAAATGTATAAGACTTGTGTGAACACAGCCATGGTAGGTGGCAGTGGTGGGTGTCCCCAGGCCTCTCTGGGGAAATGAACAACTAGCAGAGTGGGAGAGAAGGGTCTGCAAGGGGAGCATGGCCCATAACAAAGCCCACTGGATCAATTAGGAAGGGTGCCTGGCAAACCTCTAATAGGCCTGCCATGGAGGAGGTGCTCAGGAAGTAGTGGTTGTCCTGGGATTGCCTGTGAGGCACGCTGTCTGCAAATGGGGGAAGAACGCCCAGACCAAGGCTCAAGGTCACTTGGCCAGGAAGGGGTCTAGGACTGTGAGCCTTTTTGGAAGCAGAGAGAGGATAGCCACCACCCTCCCAGGGCCGCCCCTTCCCGGCATTGCAGGGAGGAGGGCCATCTCCAGGCTGGGTTCCTCCAGGGGTGCTGAGAACAAGAATCCACTGAAGAACAGGGACTGCAAGGGAAGTCACCCTGATTTTCCAGACACAGCCATTTGGGGGGTTTGAAGCAGGTGCAGGAGTTTCTTCAGGGATGGGACTCTCTGGGCTTGCCCTGACAGCCTCTTTCTCTCCCTTTGTGACAGCTGCGACCTGGCCCGGTTGAACCTTCTGCAGTGGCAGGGACTTAGGGCAGATGCACCGCAGCTAGTGGGTGAGGTTAGAGCCCAGAAATGCAGCAGCTCCCATGTCGGTTTGCCTGACTGATGGGCCCCTTGACTTCGTGATTATGCAGCTTACCAAGGACAGTGCACCCAGCCTTGTCCTCCCAGGCCCCTAAAACTCCTGTTCAGAGGCAGGGCGGTGGGCAGGTGTCCTGGAGCCCCAAATCCCCGGGTGGAGTCCCTGCCCCACTACCAACTAGCTGCATGGGCCCGTGCAGGTAGTTCTCCCGAGCCTTAGTGCTTTGTCAGCCGAGCTGAGGGGACTAGTGACCAAGCTGGCACGTTCTTGGCACCCCACAGATGGCAGCCCTTATTGCAGTAAACACTTGGGCATTCCTGCCACCCTCCATACCACTGTTTTGTCCTAAAGCAACAACTCTCGAACTGGGTGTCCACATGCCCAGCAGCAGTGTCCTGGGAACCTGTTAGAAATGAACATTCCTGGTCCCACCCCAGACCTAAATAATCAAGGACTCTGGCCTAGTGGTCGGTGTTAACAAGCCTTCTGGGAGATTCTGGTTCCCCCTCCTGGTCGGGCACTACTCTTCTAGGGCAACCACCTGACCATGTCACTTTCCTGCTCTAGACGCTCCCCTGGCCTTCTGGATAAAGTCTAAGGGCTCTAACCAGTGTCCAAAGCCCTCCCTTGATGGCCCTGACAGGTATGAGGTGCCCATCTTTGATACAACACATCCTATTTGTGGGGGTTGGGGGCTTTTCAGCTATAAAAAAACAACAACACACGTTTCTGCATTAAAATGCTTGAATATGTAAAGTAAGCCCAAATAATAAAGACTACCAATAAATAGCTTCTCATCAGTTCAGGTCAGGCCGAGGCTCTTAGACATTTCCAGAAGACACTGGGGAGCCATTGAAGGATTTAGAGCAGAGATGTGACATGACCAGGGTGATGCCCTGAAAGAGCAGGGCATACATCAGAACCCCATGTAGGGCTTGGTAAACACAGACCGATGGGCTCCCTGCACGGTCACTCAGGCCTTATGGCTGCTGGTGAGGAAGGTGTGGCCACTCTCCCATTTTGCAGAACCTGAGGCTCAGGGAGATGAAATGACTTGCCCAAGTCCCCAGCTAAGTGGGGGTGGGGACTGGGACTTGCCAAATGAATTTCAGGGCCAAATTTACAAAAAAATCGTTTGGTTTTCAGGGAGGAGGTGCCCTCATGCTGGGCTCAGTGAGAGGCCCGGGAAAGAGGGAAGGAGCAAAGGCCTTGGGATCCCATGGTCTCTACCAAGTCTTGGCTGTTTCGCCTTAGCCACGTGACCTTGCCTCTCTGAGCCTCAATTTCCCTGCCTGCACATTGGGATCAGCAGTGTTCTTTGGCAGGGCTGAGCGAGACAACACTGAGACGAAAGGTGTTGGGCACCCCACAGCCCTCAGGAGGAGCAGCTCTGGGGCCAGCTCTGCTCTCTGCTGGGATGTCAGGCTGAGCCCCAGAATTCCCCAGCCCACACCCCAACGTGTCTGGGCCTGGGCCTGGGTCCCGGAAACGAGGAGGAGCCCTTCCACCCTGTGTTGCCCAAATATTGTGGAGGCCTGTTGGTATCTCTCCATGGTGATGGCACCTTGCGTGCGAGGGGGTAAGGGAGACGCTGTGCTGGGCACCCACAGGTGCTGTCCCCAGCCCTGGGACACTGCAGGAAACAGGCTGGCATGGCCAGTGCCATCAAATGAGACTACAGAGGTAGCCAGGCCTCAGCACCAGAGCTTCCTGGAGTCCAGCAAAAGGGTGCCCCCCAGCTGTGTGCTCCAAAGCTGCACTCGCCACTCCCAGCCTGGAAGCGGCTGCATTTCCAATCCAGGCGCTGATTCTCTATCTCTTTCTCTTGGAAGCCCCTTTTCCAAAGTTCAGTTTTCGCTAAACACCGCAGTGGATTGCAGAGCTCAAAGGTTCCAAAGCTAGAGGCTGGTTTCAAACCCCAGCGCCTGGTCAGCACCATCTACGTGATCTTGGGAGGGTTACTTGACTCTCTGTGCCTTAGTTTTCCTCCTGTAAAGGTGTTGACCTCCATCCTTCTAGGGACTCAGATCTAAACCTCAGAGATGTCCTTAACTCTGCTCTTTCTCTCTCCCTCACATCTGAGCCATCAGAGAGTCCAGTGGGCTTTACCTTCAGATATCCAGAATCTGATGACATCTTTCTCCCTCCAGCTCTACTCCACTGCTCAGAGCTTCCCCCGTCTCTCAACTCCCTGTTCTTTCTGCTGCCACGCTGGCCTCCCTGATAGCTCGTTCTCAGCACCCTGCCATGCCTGCCCATCTCAGTCAAAGAGAAAACCCAGTTGCTCCAGTGCCTGCCCCCATCCCCGCCATGGGGGGCTCCCTCTCTCCCCTTGCTTGCTCTGCCCGGTGCGCTGGGCTCCCTCCAACGCGCTGGGTCCAGTCCTGCCCTCGCTCCTTGACCTGGCTTTTCCCTGTCTGGAAATCTCTTCTCCAGACAAGGGCCTGGCTTGCTCTCTCCCCTTTCTTGGTCTTCACTTAAATGTCATCTTACCCGGCTCTAGTGTCTAAAGAGCTGCCCTGTGTCTCCAGGCCCTCTCTGTGCCCCTCCTTGCTTTAATTTTCTGTATAGCTCTGATCGCTACTTGGTGTATCCTGTGTTTCACTTCACTTGTCTGTCTTCCCCCAACTAAAATGTCAGCAGCAGAGAGCAGGGACTTCCATGTGTCTGTTCTCTGCTGTATCCCCTGCCCCTAGAACGGTGTGTGGCCTACAGTCAATATTTAATTAATACTTGTGGAATGAATGAATGAGAGAGTAGTGTAAACCGTTTCTTGTGAGGATTCGCGTGAAGGCAAAGCCCATGGAAAGAGCTCAGTATGGGTTTGCTAATGCTACTGGGGCTCCGGACCCTCCTGGCAGTGGGGTTCCAGACACCTGCTGGCAAGCGATGGCTTGTAGCACAGTGGTGGCAGAGGCAGGAGGATCATCTGGGCTGCGAAGGGGCCCGGGGAGCCCTGGACACGCTGCGTAGCCGGGTGAGAAGGTGTCAGGTGGAGGAGGGACAGCAAGTGAGGCCAGAGACGGGGCCGCTCCACCTCATGAGGCCCTGGGATGGCAGGTGAAGGGGTTGGGGGCAGTGGAGAGCCTTGGGAAGGCTCTGGGTAAGGATGGGGGTGGGGACTGGGACAGGGGGCGATGACTCTGAGAACCAGGACTGATGTCTCTTGAAGCCTTAATGGGGAAGGTCACGATCTTAGAAGCTTTGTTGCAGCAGTGGGGGCTGAGGACCTGAGTCATCCCTAAAGAGACAGTTTCTATTGCAGCCCCTCCTGCCATGACAAGAGTGTTCCCTCTGTAACACCCTACCCCATGCCTAGCCCAGTGTTGGTGAAGGAGTGAGTTGCCCAGCTCTGGCAGTTTTCCAGCAGAACTCCTGGGATACTCAGAGCAAGGGAGAACAGCTGGACTGTGGGGTTCCCTTACAGGCAGAAGGGGCACAAGCTGGCTCTCAGTGAGGGGAAGTGAGGCGGGCTCTGCAAGCTCGAGGTTTCTGGGGAGGATCTCTTCACTGATTCCCGCACCACGTGCTCAGTGAGCATGGACTACGGGCCGGGACCTTGCTGGGCACCGGCTGTGCAGCAGGACACAGAGTGGGCAGGGCCCCACCCTCCTGGGGCCAACAGTCTAAGGTGGGAGGCAAAAAATCCCCCCGAGATGGAAGGAGTTTCCTTTGGAACACAGGGGTACTAAATCGCATGGTATTTGGGAGTTATCTCCTAATAGCCCTGGAGATGACATCATTAATGTCCAGCTCAACTCCTCCAATAAAGTGATGAACTTGGAATTGCCATGTGCAACTCTTAAAATAATAATGTTAATTTTTTTCCTGGTCCAAAATATCATTAATGACAAGGTTGAGAAATCCTACTCTACACTGAACAATAGTAAATATTCTGACTCATACGCTTTAGTCTCTCTCTCTCTCTCTCTTTATATACATATGTATGTATTTCTTCGTCTTCTTCTTTGGCTTAACCCTTTGAGAGTAAGTTGTAGACACCATGACTCTTCACCCCTAAATACCTCAGTGACCCCTGCATAATCACAATACACACCTAATACAATACAATTCTCTTATATCCAGTTTGTATTCAGATGTTGCCAACTGTCCCAATAGTAGCCTTTATGGTATTGCTTTTTCCCACCCAAGTCCAGCCCAGAATTAGGCCTGTATGTAATTGTCCTGTCTCTTTCCTCTTCTTTAATCTCAAACAATTAGTTCCTCAGCCCTCTGTATCTTTCATGACCTTGACATTTTGGCAGAATACAGGCCCATTGTTTGTAGAACATCTTATCCTTCGGCTGGGCTTGTCAGGTTGTTTCCTTAAGATCGCATCCAGGTCCTGCCTTTCTGGCAGGCATTCCCAGCAGCACCACCCAGTCCTCAGCGCAGGTCTTCAGGAGGCGTGTGACATCCGATGGTCCCAGCTGATCTCTTGGCTAAGCTGGAGCCTGCCCAGTTTCTCCCCTGCAAAAGTATGCTTTCCTCTGCTGGGATGAGTAAGTAAAGTGGAGGCTGATGCTTTGAGATGGTGTACACATCCTACCCACCCCCAACACACCTTCCCCCTTTGATGATTTTTACCTAAATCAATTTTCACTCTTAGGGAGCCGAGTGGTTTTCTAACTCCATCATTCGTCGATGATTCTGATGTGATGACTCTCCAGCATCCACTCATGATCAGTGAATTAGCTTTTCCTGCAATGGTGGTCTGATGATGATTTTATACATCCACCATTGCCTCTTCATTTGTTAGTTGGCATTCCTCTGTAAGGAAAGGCTTCTTCCACCCTTCCTCTCTCCTTCCTCCCTTTCATCTCCTTTCATCTTTCCTTCCCTCCCTTTTTTCTCTATCATTTATTTATCAGGGTGAATTCATGGATTCTTTTTTATTCAATATGTTATAATCCATTGCCAACATCATTCAATGTTCAGTTGTCCCCTATAAGTCAATGCCAAATTGTTCCATAGTTGGGAACAGTGTCCTCTTCAAGCTGGCTCCTGTGTCCTTTTGACATGTTTCAGTCACTTTCACCATTCTTTGGTCACTTCCGCATTTTCTGCCAAAATTTGATCCTCCAGACTCATCTTGTATTTTTCCTGTTCCACCTTGGAATTATCCATTTCCCCAAACTACTCTGGTCCCTTCCACTGGGGAATGATATCTAGAAACTAAGACTTGAGTGGTGGGTGGGCACATTGCTCTTGTGGTGTCATTGATCCTGGACCCTTTCAGCAAAAAGATGCAGAAATCAACATTCATTCGTGTTCAAATATATTTAAATCATGAGCTCATGCTTAAAACTCCAACTTCCAGTCCAACACCACAGGCTTCCTTCCATTGCCCCTTTCCATATTTGTATCTTCCTTGCTGAAAACCCTGACTTCCAACCACATTCATGTATTTGCTCATTTGTTCAGTGCTACAATAACCACAAAAGAGTTTCAGACCTGGTGAACATCAGGAAAGCTGTTAAATAAAGTTCAGGTTTTCTTTCCAATTCTATTGCCTTTAGATTGAGGGTAACATAGTCCTTTGGCTATGTTAAGAGTTTGCTTGGATTCATTTTTTCCCCCTTTCTTTGGAATCACGATGACAGTGATATGTTACCAATTTGCAATATAGTTACTTAATTTGCTTATATTAGTATTTAATTTTAGGTTTTGCCTGTTCTTACTGAGTTACTTTAACACCTTGCTTAACTTCTTTCTGGCTCTGCTTCCTGCAGTGTTGGGCAGTATCCCGAGCTAAAAAAGCTCCTTCTGCTTCAGGGTTTCCCAAAGGGTAGACTGCACACTCCTGGCTCTAGCAGAGACAATTATACACAGACTTGGCATTAAATAACAGTTCATCACACTGTAAGAAACGCATTCTTTTTCTGGTTTCTCTTCCATTCTCTGATTACTTTGAGCATCTCAGGTTGGTTTTCTGCCTTTCCAGCACATACTGATCGCCCTTTGTAATGAAGAAGTAGAGACTTCAGGCACACAGCCTGCAGAGGACGACAATATTTAGAGAGAAGACAACATTGTTTGTTTGTTTCTTAGAGCCAGGCTACCTGATTTCAAATGGTGAACCTGCTGCTTTCCAGCAGTGACCTGGCGCAAGACACTTAGAGTCTCTGTGCCTCAGTTTTCCCATCTATATGTTTGAGATATAATAATTCCCATGATAGGATTGTTATGGTGATGAACAAGTTAATATTAGTCATGTGCCTAGCAGAGTACCTGGCCCATGTAAGCACCAATTATATTTATTTTTATGACAACCTGCAGATGATGGGAAATGACTCTGGCTTTCCATTCAGGTTAGTGGTGTCACTTTTCCTTTTAAGATACATTTAATTCAGTGAGCAATTAAAAACAAAGGTTAAGCTTAAAAATAACTGGTCTGCAGACTTAGCAAAAATCATCGATGCAGTGCAGTGTGAGGCGAGGACCTTTCTCTGCAGGGTTCTTTACTATCCCAACTTTTTCATGAAATAATGTACAGGAAAGAACACTGCAAATTGTGAAGTGCCCTTCTCCCTTCCTTTCTCTTTCCCTCGTGCCATCCTTCCTCTCCTCTCCCATCCTCCTCCTCCCTCCTTCCCTCCCTCCTTCCACAATTAATAACAAGGATTCCAGCTAGGTGCTGTGCTGGGCACCACAGCTTCAGAGGTGAAAAAGTCATGAAGCCTGTCCTCCTGGAATTCACAGGCTAGTTGGAGAGGCAGGCTAGGAACCAGACAATTACGACCCTGTGGGAACTGCCCTGGTGATAGGGCTCGGTATAGCATGTAATTGAAGCAGTGGGGAGTGGGGTTGCCTCACCCAGCAAAGGTGTGGGTAGGTCAGAGATGGTGCTGAAGCCAGAGTCAGGTCTTGAAGACCATGTGGGACTGCTGGAGTGGAGAAGACTGGGAGGCGTTCCTGACAGAGAGCTCTTCTGGATAAAGATGTGCGGCCTCACAGAGCAAACACTGCGTTTATTCCAGAAAATGTGGAAGCATATCAAGGGGGTGGAGTGGCCGGTGCAGAGCTTGGAGGAGAGGCTGCAGAGGTCACAGGGTCACGATGCCTGGAGTCGTGAGGACTTTCTCAAGCCTGACCTACAGTCCCTCTACCCTTAGCCTCTGCCCCCTTCAGAGTCTTTTGGGCCCATTAACTCCTGCCTGTGCCATGGCTTCCAAGAAGGAGGCCAAGCAAAGCAAAGCTTTGCTGAACGTGCTTAGCAAAGACTGGGCCACCGTGATCCAGGCGCCTAGCCCTGCTCTGCCATTGTTTGGCTGGGTGCTCTTGGACAGGCTGCTTCTCCTCGGAAGTCACAGTCTCTTCACTGGCACCATGGGCAGGACCCACCTGCTTCAAGGGCCACAGCAGAGCTCAGCCAAGGAACCACAGGTAAGAGTCCTTCGTGCCTTGTATGGGGCCATGTGCATTCATGGGATGGGGGTCTGCACCCAGCCTCTTAAACAGTCATAGCACCTAGCTGAATCAGCGCCCTGATGCACTTCACTGCCCAGTTCCCTGCTGCGGGGAATCCACCCGCACCTGCCCTTTCCAGCAGATGCTCTAGATCACGTCTTGCGTTCACTCGTCATTGCTTTGTGCGCACAGAAGGCTGTCAGCACCTGCTGAAGGCCCATCACCTGCCCCCACCCTGGATGGCCCCACACTGGAGGCCTCTCTTACCTGGGTCACTGCTGCCATCTGTGCTCTGACCTCCCTCCTGGGGACAACACAGGTCAGGCCTAATAGTATCTCAGCCATCCATCTATCTGCCCACCCATCCACCCTCCTCCACTGCCCCTCCGTCCACCCAGTCATCCTCCTCAAGCCCCATCTCTCTACCGGGTGCAGTGCTAACCTCTGGGGAGAGCAGGATGAATGAGATGGACTCATGCCTGTTCTTACACACAGTCTTTTTGTTCTGGAAAATGTAAGCATGCCAGGGTGGGGGAGTGCACGGGGGCATGCAGAATTTGGGGATTTGAGGTGCCAAGCTGGAGCGGTGTGCAGGGGCAGGGTGCAGTTGTGTGGGGGAGATGGCTGTACACAGGTAAACAAGAACATTTTAGACCATGGTGGTGTGAGGGAGGAAGGTGACAGGGCCATCCGGGAAGAGTTGATGGGGTTTGTGGAGTGCTGGCAGTGGAAGGGCAGGCGCCCTGGGGGCATGTGGACTGGACTTGCTGATGCATGGGGTCAAGGGATCCTAAAGAGCTGCAGCCAGAGAACTTGCAGGGCTGAGGAAGGACGGCCCCCAGATGGCTCTGAGGCTTCTGGGCACAGGGGACCCACTGCCCCAAATGGGAAGAACTGGGTTCAAGTCTTGGGTCTGCCACTCTGTGACTAAATGACCTTGGGCAAATGACCTTCCCCTCTTGGACCCTCTCAATTCCATTATGTCTACAGTGGGAATCATAACACAGTCCTCTTGAATGATGATCATAATGTACATAATTATCATCAAATAACTCAGCAGGGCACCGGAAACCTAGGAGATGCTAAATAAATGTTAATTTTCACTGTCCATTCCTCTCTTCCTTCTTCTCACTACTGGCCCTGGAGATTTTCAGGGGCCCTGAACACCCCCACTTGGCCGTGGCTCCTCCCATACGCGGCTTTCCCTGTCTGTAAATGAGGTAGTAACAGTGCGGGGTCCTTAGGAGGTGTCAGTCGGTGTCAGGGCCCCCGTGGTTGCCGCGCAGGGGGATGAGCCTTTGGCCTGTGCCTTGCAGAGCCCCTTCTGAGTCTGGCCACTGCTGGCATTTCACATCCTGTCTGTCCCTGACCCCACGGGCCACCCCTGGCCTTCCCCATGGACTCGTAAGCCTCAGGGTTTTTGCTCAAGCTGCCCCTTCTGCCCGACTCGCCCTCCCCTCCGGCTGACTCCCTGCAGCCCTCCTCACCCCCTCTCCTTGGGCACTCTCTCACATCACTCTATTTTATGTTCTCCTGATAGTTGCTAGGATCTGAAAGGATCTTTATTTCTTCTATTTGTCTGTTTATTATCTGTCACCCCATTAGTCTGGAGCTTGCAGAGGACATAGCTTTTGTCTTGCTCCCTGCTGTAATCCCAGCTCACGGTACAGAGCCCAGCACAGAGCTGGTGCACACTGAAGATTTGCCGAGAGAAGGAAGCAAGAAAGGAAGGCAAGGAAGAAGGAGGTAGAAGAAATGAAGGAGAGGAGACAGAGGGCAGAGGAGGCCGCGAAGTGCTGCCAGGAGGCGTGGCTAAGGAAGAGGAGCCCCAGACCTCTCCTCTGCTTCTCTCCACAACCCTTTTTCAGATTCTGGTGGTGGCTTTCACCTGAGCTTTCCTTCTTTTTAATGTTTATTTTATTGTGGTAGGAACACTGAAGAGATCTACCCTCTTAGCAGATTGTTTAAGTGCATGATACAGCATTGTTGACTATACGCAAAATGTGGGACAGCAGATCTCTAGAACTTACTCATCTTGCATAAGTGAAATTTGATACCTGTTGACCAGCACCTCCCCACCCCCCTCCACCCACTCCCCAAAGTCCCAACCTTTCTCCTCCCTTCTCTAGGAGCTGAGTATCTCAGGTGCCTCATATGAGTGAGTATCATGCAGTATTTGTCCTTCTGTGACTGCTTATTTCATTTAGCATAACATCCTCAAGTTTCATCCACATTGTTGCACATGGCAGGATTTCCTTCTTTTTTTTAAAAAGACTGAATAATATTCCATTGTACGTATACACCACATTTTCTTTATTTATTCATCTGTCCATGAACGTTTAGGTTGTTTCCACGTTCTGGCTATTGTAAATAGTTCCACAGAGAGCATCAACCTAAGTTTCTGCACAGCAAAGGAAACAACAGAGCGAAAAGGCAACCTACAGAATAGGAGAAAATATTTACAAACCATGTATCTGATAAGGGATATATATCCAAAATACACAAAGAACTCCTACAACTCAACAGCAAAAAGACTAATAACCCAATTAAAAAAATGGACTAAGGACAAATAGATTTTTCTTCACTAGAGACACACAAACGGCCAACAGGTATAAGAAAAAATCCTCAATGTCACTAATCATCGGGGAAATACAAATCAAAACCTTATACCTGTTAGGTTGGCTATTATTAAAAAAACAAAGACAGGAAGTGTTGGCAAGGATGTGGAGAAACTGGAACCCTTGTGAACTGCTGGTAGGAATGCAAAATGGTGCGGCCATGTTGGGAAACAGTATGGAGGTTCCTTGAGAAATTAAAAATCAAACTACCACATGACAGCAGTTCCACCTCGGTAGATGCATCCAGAATTGAAACCAAACTTTCTATCGAGGTCAGTAGTCTCCTTCCCCAGGTGTTTGTCAGCCAGAGGTCACTGCCCTTCCCCCACTCCCAGTGCCCTTGGACCAGGGAGCTCTGTTGAGGAGCTAGGATGCACCTGCCCATGGGATTAACAGGGAGGGACAGGGAGACTCCCAGCACCTCCACTTCGCAGTCTAGAAACCAGGGATGGGAAGGTTTCCTTGAACAAGGGGCCTCTGCTGCCACCTACTGGGCATATGGGGAAAGGGCTCTTACAGTCACCCAGGGAGCGTCACCCCGCTTTGACCATTTATCAAATGGTCAAACATTGTACCAGGGGCTTTAAAGACATTATGTCTTCATCTTCAACAACCTTGAAATATGGCTGGCATTCCCCTCATGTATTTATACACAGAGATGGCGGAAACTCAGCCTGAGAAATAAGAATGGTCAGTCATACAGCTAGGGAGTGGCCGGGTCTGGATTCTACCCCAGGTTCCTCGGGCCCCCACGTGGGGCTGAGTAGTGTCCTGGTGAAAGGCAGAGAGGGAATGAGAGGGTGGGCAGGGAAGGTGGGAGAACAGAGGAGGGCCACGAGAGCTCCCAGGCTGCTCCTGGTGCCTTTCCCGGGAAGGCTTGCTCGCAGTCGCTCTTTTTTGGGGCACCCATGCTGTCCCCCGGCCTTGCTCTGAGCCCTCCTCAGGATGTCCTCCCAGCAAGGCTGGATGTCCGCGCCCTCAGCCAACATCACAGCTGGGGTACCAAGGCTCACCAGGGTGCCTCCGGGGAGCTTGGGGAGGAGGAGGGACTGGCTGAAGGCCCTGAGCTTGGTGCTCTGGGGTGGGGCAGTGGGATCAAACCGGAGGGGAGAAGGCGGGTGTGTCAGGGTCTCACGTTCCGGGGCCTCAAGTTCGGGCTGGCGGAGGGGGCTGGGAGGCCCTCTATGGGATAGATTCCTGGGCGTCTGCTCTGAGACGGGCAAGGTAAAGGGCCCCCTACTGCTGTTAGGAGGTCTTTCCAGCGGGGAGCATGTTGCTGCTGTCAGAAAGACCAATGTTCTTTTCCTGGCTCTGCCACTCTCTCGCTCTGTGATCTTGGGCAACTTTCTTCAGCTCTCTGAACCACAGCTTACCCTTCTGTAACATGGGAAGAATCGCAGTCCCTCCCTCAGAGGGCTTCCTCAGGAATCAAGTGAGACCATGAATATAAAGCCCTGCGTGCAGAGTAAGTGCTGGATAAATGGTATTTTGAATGCCCCCCACGGACACACAGCAACCATACTTTAAGGCCTCTTAAGGCTGAGAAACAGATGTGTAATTCCTTTGCAACATTGGGAAACTGAGTCACTGGGCCAGGAAGTGCCTGGACCCAGGCTTCAGCCTGAGTCACAAGCCGAACCCTGGGAAACCTCCTTGTAGCCACCTCCAGAAAAGCTTCATGCCTCTGCCTGCTGGCTTCCGTGTCTGTGCTCCATCCCTTCCCTACCAGCTTGGGAATGTTAACAGAGGGAACCCACTGAGCCAGGGCGGACTCCATCTTATACATATCTAATGAATAAATGATGCTCTGAGATGCACATTTTTATCCCCACTTTACAGATGTGGGAACTGAGGCTTGGAAGGGGGAGGTGATTTGCCCAAGGGCACACAGCTATGTTGGGATAGGACCCTGACTTGCCCCCAGAGGCATCCATTAGAGAAAGCTCCAGGGAGCTGGACTCCCTCAAGGCTGGCATGGGCCCCAAGCTCAGGCCTGGGATCAAAGGCAGCCCTGCAGGAAGCCCTTCCCATCCCGACTTCCCCAGAACTGGGACACGCTTTGACGTCAGCACGTCCACATTCCTGCCCTCCGGCCCCAGGGTGGGGGCGCGATTTCCTCCTTCCAGTACTGGTATCACAAACAGGAAGCTGGGTCATGTGGGTGGGTCAGGCCAAGGCATCAGGAGAAGGAGATGGGCGTCCAGTCCAGGCATCGGTTCCCAGCCTGGCTGGGGGGCATCTGGGGAGGGCCAGGGGGTCGTGTTATAATGTGCCCCCAAGGTCACACTGTTCCTAAGGCACGACAGAGAGCCTTCCGTGACTTCATCCTTTGGCCTCCGCAAGCTGTTGCATTCTCACTGATCACGATCAGTCTTAACTGATTAATAGTTGTGGCTATCATGGGTTGAGCACTTACCTGGCTGTGCATTTTACATGAGTTCTCTCACTTACTTCTCATAAACAATCCTCTTAGCATCCTTTGACAGATGAGGACACTGAGGCACTGGCAGGTTCAACCACGTATCAAAAGTCCCATAGCAGTGGGAGTGGTCAGGGCAGGGATTTAGACCCAGAGTCTGGCACTCAGAGCCCCACCTGGTGCAGCCTCTTCACCAGCTCAGCCCATTGTACTGTTAGAAAATGCGAATCTGATCCTGTCTCTCCTGGGCAAACCCCTTCTGTGGCTCCCTTTTGCCCCAGGAGAAAGATCCACGCTCTAAGGATGGCGTTCTGTGCCCTTCATCCCCTGCTGCTCCCACATCCACAGCCAGGTTTCCTCCTTTAAATGTGTATCAAGCCACTGCTGATTCCTGAAACCACCCTCATTTTTTCATTATGACCTCTTTTATAGGGAAGGTATTGAGAGTCAAAGAGGGGACAGAATTTGCATCAGGTCAGAGAACTGATGGGGGACAGTCAGAACTCACACTTGGGTCTGGTTTGTCCAAAGCCTTCCAGGCCTGAGGTCCCAAAGAGTGCAGAGGAATGGCAGGGTCTGTTTGGATGGCAGCTTCCTGTCCAACCAGGGAGATGCAGGCGGGCGGGGGGGGGGTGGCTTGGGCACCTGCGCTGTGAGGGGTCTCCCCTGGTGACTCTGGGAACCTCAGCCCCCCAGCCCTCTGAAGCCCTCAGCCCTGTCCGGTGGACTCCCTGGCGCCTCAGAAGCTGTAAGACTTCGATCCTGTAGGACTCTTCCAGCCAGTATCCCTGCTCCTATCACCCAGGGACCACCTCTCCTGCGGAGCAGCCCTGACTTCTCACCACCGCACCTCGGGGTCCAGCCAGCTACTCCATACTTCACTTCCCACTGCCCTCACCTTCCTGCAGGGCGGGTGCGTGTTGCACACCTGAAGAAGGGCTGATGCAGACCAGAAGCTCTCACACTTGATCGTGCTTCAGAGTGCCCTGGAAGGCTTTTAGACACAGGTGGCCTGGCTCGCCTCTGAATCTCTGCCTTTGAGGTCTGGGTGGGCCCAGAGCATGTGCTCCTAACAAGGGTTCAGGTGACATTGCTTCTGCTCTGGGACACACTTTGAAGACCACTAGTGTGGAGGGGGCAGATGAAAGGCCGGCCAGCTAGCAGGCAGGGTGAGCAGGGTGGGCAGGGTGTCACCACACTCCTCCAGTACAGCTGTGCCTCAGTTTCCCCCTCCGTCAGACATCAAATGACACCTGAGATGTTGTGAGGTTTGAATGGTTTATTTGTTTTTCTTTGCTATTCAGAAATACTTTTCCAGGCTGGTTCCTTCCACAAATGTTTTCCATCAAATCTCTTTCTCCCCTGAGGCTCTTGGGCTCTGGTTCCCACAGGTGCAGTGAGGATTTTTGCCGCTTACTTGAGTTCGGTGGGACTTGAAGCACCAGTTCTTTGGGGCAGGGGCTGCTGGGTCAACAACCCCATTTGACAGATGCGGACACCGAGGCTGAGGGTCCTGTGCTCACACAGCTGGGAAACAAGCACGGGAGGGGGTCAAGCCAGGTATCAAGTCTCCAGCCGCCTGCAGCGCTTCTCAGTGAGGCCACCGCGCTCACTCGTGAAGGGGATGCTGCCAGGCGCCCGCGGGAACCCCCACCCGTCTAGGGCAGACCGGTCTGTCAACGGGGCCATTTCTCAGGTTAGGACGCCCTCTGGTGGTCAGCGTGCAAAGGCAAGGGAGGCACAGACCGGGCTCCAGAACCTGACAGCTCTCTCTGCCAGGGATTTTATCCACTGCTGTATTCATCCACCCATTCCACAAACATTTTTGGGGTGCCTATTGATGCTCGCCCCTGGGCTAGGCACTGGGACCGAGACAGACACAATGGCTGCTCTGGTCACACTTACAAGTCTACGCAGGAGAACAGAAGCTGGAGCCTAGCCTAGTGGGGCAGGTGGGAGGGAGGACAGTGGTGAAAGAATGGCTGGGGAGACAGCAGACCCGCTCTCGGTGGCCTTCTGAGCCTTAGCAGGGAGGTTTCTTGGTCTCCTTGGTGCATCAAGCTGGTGTCATGGATAAAGGTGTGGACTCTTGCCCCAGGCCGCCTGGGTTTGAATCCTCTTTCTGCCTTTTGCCAGCTGAGTGACCTTGGGCAAGTTGCTTCAGCTCTCTCTGCCTCAGTTTTCTTATTTGGGCAGTTGGGATGGTAACAGAACTCCCCTCATATGGCTCCTGTGAGGAGTAGTGAGTCTGCCTGGAAGAGTGCAGGGCCCTTGGGAGTGCCTGAGAATACTGTTATTGTTGTTGTTTTTGTTACTGGAGGGTTCTGAGGTGGGGTGACAGACCAGAATCCCAGCAGCAGGAGGCCTAGCCTCTGAGGAGGATGGCATGAGGGCATGGAAGCAGGGAGGCTGGGAGGAGAGATGATGGCCACATGGACCAGTGAGCTGGGGGGGAGGTGAGGGCACCCTCCAGATGTAATGAAGAGGCAAAATCAGTGAGGCTTGTTGATGGATGGGATATGAGGGGTGAGGGAGAGAGAGGACCCATAAGGACTCCCAAGACCCATGGCTTCATAGCTGGGTATAAAACAGGAGATGAGGAGGTTATTATTTGATTGGCTGATGTTGAGTAATTGATTCACGGCAGTGTGGGTGGGTGTGCAACAATGTGCAGGGAGTCCAGGGTTAGTCTGCAGCCTGGGGGAGCTGTTCAGGAGACAGTGGCCATGGCTGTGGGGTACAGTGCCCAGAGAAGGGATCCTAGATCCTCTGAATAGAAAAGCCTCCAAGGAGGGAGGGGATGCAGAGGTACAGGAGGTGAGGGCCCTTGCAATACTGCCTAGGGAAGGGTGGGCTGGAAAGGAACCCCGGGGTTAGAGTTTCTGGATCTACCAGCACCCAGTGCAGGAAAGCACATCTCTGTCTGCCCCAGCATGGGCCTCCTTCTTCAAAGGGCCGATTTAGCCTCAATCCGCCATGTGCATTCATTCTCCCTGTTTCTTTCAAATGCCTCTTCTCTGCTGCCTATTCTCCACTGTGTGGTTATTTTGTTTGGCAATACTTCCTACTTCCCCGCCTCCTCTGTCTTTCCCTACCCTTCCTCTGTGTGCCCCAGCTCAGCCTAGGCAGTGAGGATGTCACCCACGGCCCACACCCGGTTCCCCCTGTGCTTCCTGCTACCCCTGCACCCTCCCGAGGCTCTTCCTGGAGCTTCCTTAAATGGGAATGGCTTGCGTTTTCAAAAGTAGTAGATCCCAGGGCAAGTAGATGGAGTGGGTATCTTTCTTGACCCCCTGAGCCTCTTCAGGACTTTCCACCTGCTTGAGAACAGTCTGCTCCCTTGAGGTCCACTGTGGTCATCTCTCCTGGGCTTTGCTCTTCCACCTCCTTGGCATTGATTTCATTGACTGTCTTCCCAACAGTTCTCTGCTCCTTCATGGAAGGCTTTGACACCTGCCAGGGCTCTCTGTACCCCAGGCTTTGCCGTCATCTTGGGTGACTTTGCTGGCCCCGTCGGAGGCCAGTCCCATGTCATGGCTTTCCTCCTCCTCCCTGTGACTATGGGTTTGTATTCTTCTTTCTGTCAGTCAACTTTTTTAAAAATAATTTATTTTGGTATCATTAATCTACAAGTACATGTGCAATATTATGGTTGTTAAACTACCCCCTTCATCAGGTCCCCCCCACCAACCCCATTACAGTCACTGCCCATCAGCGTAGTGAGATGCTATAGAATCACTACTTGTCTTCTCTGAGTTGTACAGCCCTCCCCGTGCCCCCCCAACATTACGTTTGCTAGTCATAATGCCCCTTTTTCCCCCCTTATCCCTCCATTCCCACCCATCCTCTTCAGTTCCTTTCCCTTTGGTAACTATTAGTCCGTTCTTGGGTTCTGTGAGTCTGCTGCTGTTTTGTTCCTTCAGTTTTTTCTTTGTTCTTATACTCCACATATGAGTGAAATCATTTGATACTTGTCTTTTTCGGCTTGGCTTATTTCACTGAGCATAATACCCTCTAGCTCCATCCATGTTGTTGCAAATGGTAGGATTTGTTTTCTTCTTATGGCTGAATAATATTCCATTGTGTATATGTACCACCTCTTCTTTATCCATTCATCTACTGATGGACAGTTAGGTTGCTTCCATTTCTTGGCTACTGTAAATAGTGCTGCGATAAACATAGGGATGCATATGTCTTTTTCAAATTGGGCTGCTACATTCTTAGGGTAAATTCCTAGGAGTGGGATTCCTGGGTCAAATGGTATTTCTATTTTGAGTTTTTTGAGGACCCTCCATACTGCTTTCCACAATGGTTGAGCTAATTTGCATTCCCACCAGCAGTGTAGGAGGGTCTGTCAGTCAACTTTTACCTTATACATTTCGGGGCTATGTCATTAAGTATATATAAACTTGGAACTGTTAGAGCTTCTTAGTGGACTAAAGGCTCTCTCTGGTAATGTTTGCCTCAAAGTCTGCTTTTTTTGGATATTTGTACAGCTACACTTTTGATTATCATTTGCATGATGTATCTCTTTCCATCTTTTTACCTTTATTATCCTAATATTTAAGTTGTGGGTTCAAAAAAGTCCAGTCTGATATTCTTTATATTAATTGTAATATTTAGTCTATTGTAATTTCTTCAAATTACCTACACATTTTGAGTTTATGCCTACCATATTATTATGTGTTTTCTATTTCTCTCCTACCTATTCTGTGTTCCCTTTGCTATCATTTTTTCCCCTTTCTACCAGGTTCCTAGGGCTGTCATAACAAAGTACCACAAACTGAATGGTTGAAAAAGGACAGAAATTTATTCTCGCACAGTTCAGAAGGCCAGAAGTCCAAAAGTAAGGTGTCAGCAGTGTTGTTTCCTTCTGGAGTCTCTAAAAGGGAGAACCATGGCCCCCTCCCCTACCTCTCCCCTTCCTCTGGTGATGGCCAGCAATCCCTGGCGTTCCCTGGCCTGTAGACGTGTCACTCCAATCTCCACATTCATCTTCCCATAGTGTTTTCCTGTCTCTGTCTTTACATGGTCATCTTCTTAAAAGGACACCAGTCATATTGGATCAAGAACTCACCTCACTCCAGTACGACTTTGTCTTACCTTAACTAATTACATCAGCAATGCTCCCTTTTTCCAAATGAGGTCAGATTCTGAGGTACTGGGGGGTCAGGACTTCCACATACCATTTTCGGAGGATATAGTTCAGCCCATAACAGCCTTCTTTTGAATTACATACTTTTTAGTATTTGTCTCCTATTAATTTTTTAGTTGCATATTCTTTTACTATGCTTTTGATGATTATCATATCCATTGTAATGTGCATCCTATATTTATTCAAGCCTAATATTAATTAGTGTTTTTGCCATTTCTTGAACAATGCAGACTTTGGAGCACTTTAATTGCATTTTCTGTCATACTTTTTGTGCTATTGTTTCCAGATGTTTTCTAACTGTACACGCATTTGAAATTCCATGAAACATTATTCTTGCTTTATGTAGTCATCTTGAGGTTCATCTTGCTTTATGTAGCCATTTACATAACCCTATATAATTACCTTTCTATGTGTATCTTTCTTCCTCTGAGTCTTCCATCTGAACTTATTTTCTTTCTGCCTGAAAAAATTCTTTTGGTGGGGATTTACTGGTGACAAATATTTAAGTCCCCTAGAAAGCATTTTTCCTTCATTGGGAAGGCTATAACCACAGTATATCAAATTCCAAGTTGCAGGTATTTAAAACATTTAACCCCTTTTAAGGCATTATTGCATTATCTTTTGCTTCTACCTTTACTGTTGAGAAATTAGCTGCCAATCTCATGTTCCTTTGAACCTTACATGTCTTTTTTCCCCTCTGGCTGCCTCTAGGATTTTCTCTTTGGCTTTGATTTTCGACACTTTTTCTATAATGTGCCTGGGTGATTTTTTATTTGTATTTGTTTTGCTTGGTGATTCTTTTCTTCAAACTGTGGCTTGAGGTCTTTCATAACTTTTGTAAAATTTCAGCCACTATCTCTTTACTATAGCTTCTACTCTTTTTCCCTTTATTCTCTCCTTTTTTAGTCCAGATTTCATGTGTGCGCTGTGGGGTAAATTGTGTCCCCCTCCTAAATTCATATGTTGAAGCCCTAACCCCAAGTACCTCAGAATGGGACTGTACCTGCTGAGAGGGCCTTTAAAGAGGTGACTAAAGTAAAAGGAGGTCCATGAATGGAGGTTCCGTCCTGCAGGAGCTCCCAAAGGGTTCCCAGATAACTCCTGTGCAGAGGCAAGAGTGAGGACGGCATATAATAGGTGCTCGGTAAATAGTTACTGGGCAAGTGCTGGAGGCTGCAAAAGGCACGTGGAGGGAAGTGTAAGAAATCATTCTGAAAGGTGAAGTTAGATATGAACCTCGAGGGTTCAAATAAAATAAATTCTAGATAATGCAATTACATGAATGTTTGTTAAATGTACTGGAAACCGTATAAATATACTGGAAATCTTATATAATCCCTGGGTTGAGAAATTATATTAAAGCTTCACACCAAAGACAAAAAAGAAAAAAAAAACAAAGGAAAAGATTAATAGCTTGACTACATAAAGTAAAATCTTTTCTTAAAAAAAATCTAAGCAAAACTGAAAGTCAAATAATAAACAAGAAGAATTTTTTTTTGACATGTATGGCCACGCAGAGATTACTGTGCTTTCTAACATTCTTATGATTTGGAAGTAACACTTTGCCAAAAAATCAGCAAAGGACAAAGAAAAGCAATCCCCAATCAGATAGCCAACACTCAGAAAATCAATGTAATGCTCTCCAGTAATAATGAATAACAATAATTGCAACATCACTGGGATGTCATATATTTAAAGTACCTAATTGATCAAAGATGAAAAATATATAGTGTCCAGAGCTGGTGAGGCCACAGGGAGGTGGATATTCCCTCCTTGCTGGTGGAGCTGTAGATTGTTTCGGTCTCTTCGGAGAGTGTTCTGGCAGCAAAGGTCTAATGGCTAAGATCTTTGCATATTTTTCCACCTAACAATTCCTCTTCAAGGAATTTAGCCTGTGGAAGCAACTGGGAGATGAGCAAAAAGACAGCTTCAAGGACCTGCAGGACAGTGCTCTTAATATTTGGGAAATCTTGCATGCCATCAAAATGCGTATTAGAGGAATGATGAATAAATGTATGGATCACCCAATCAATGAAATACTACTGTGCTATTCTTAGAATTAATGATAAAAATATACTGTAGCCGTTCAGAAAACGCCAGTCCGTGGTGTGGAACCCTGGGGAGCAGCTGCCGTAGGAGCTGCTACTCAGCGGAGGGGCGTCAGGACTGCATGAGTAGAGTGGGGTGAGAGCCCCCGATCAGGCCTTAGGATGATCCCAGCATGCACTGCAGCCCTCCCAGCTTCCATCCTGTTCCAGACTTTCACTCGTGCCTGTACCAACCTGCACACCCCCCCGACTGCATCTGATCCATCTTCCCTCTTCTCTCTCTTTCCCTCTCCTCCCCCCACACAACACACACCCCTGCATTCATTCACACACCCACCCATTCACGCACACGTCCACATGCTCACCACACCCATAAACTCACTCACACACGTCCCCATACACTCGCCCTCACCCACACACTCACAAACGCACACACTCATCACACATATAAACACTCATCCACCTGTATTCACATGCATCCACACACTGACATACACCCTGCTCCTCACACCTGACACACTCACACCTCCCATGTTCATACACACTAACACTCACCCAGCCCTGTATTCAAACATGCTCACATGCTGGCCCACACCATCACATACACTCCTACACTCACATGCACTTACACACTCACACCCATTCACTCGCTCACTCACCACGATGCCTTCTGTTCTCTGAGGTCAGCAAGCCTGCCTTTGTCCCTGGCTGCTGGCTGCTCTGAGGAGTGCCTCCCCCAGAGCACACAGCATTCCAGGGTTGGGGTGGAAGACGTTTCCACCCTCACAGTGGCTGCCTGGGAGCCCAGGGATGGGTTTGCGGATTCCTGGGTCCTTCTCCCCCTTTGAGACCCCTCCATCCGGCCTGCCGTCCTCTCTCCTGCTGCACGGCCGCCATCAGCCCACCGCCTGACCAGCCTCCACTTCACAGGAGACCTGAGCTCACTGGGGACTCAATGCTCATGGGAGTGAGTGACCCCGGGCCTCACAGCACCGCCTCTTCCCGCTGCCCCCCCGGTGTCTCCTGAGCCCACAGCCCGAGTGCAGCCTGCCTCATGTCTGCTCTTGCCCCAGTGCAGCTCTCTGCCTGGTCTCTCCACCTGCAGGCCATCGGCCACGGCCTTCTCCAAAGATCGACTGAGCACCTACCACGGACCAGGTGCTGGGGATAAAAAGTGAGTAAGACCTGTCTCGGCTTCCACTCACCTCCTGAAAGGGTGGGTGGGAGAGAAAGTGAACTGACAGAAGGTGATACATGCTAGGACGAAAATAAACAGGATGCTACTGCAGAGCATGGGTCATGGAGGGAATTTCTGAATAAATGACATTTAAGCTGAAACTGACGTGGCAAGGCCTTGTGGCCCAGTAAGGAGCTTTGAGCCTGCTAGGAGAATCTTTGAAGGATGTTAAGCAGAGGATTTATATAATCTGGTTCATGTTTTAAGAAAATACCTTCTGCTGCTCCCTGGACAATGGATTAAGATGGCATGAGGTGAAGAGGAGGTGGAAAGCACCTACTGGCCAGGCTGTGTGCACAGCCCTCAGCCAAGGGCATGAGTCCCCTGGCAAGATCCACAGTGATGGGGGCACTCCCCTGAGGAAAACTGAGGTGCTGCTTCCCGAAGAAGGAGAATGAGGGCTGGACAGCAAAAATTAATAGCCGTCCATGTCAGAGACTAAAGTGAAATGTATTGAAGGGAATATTATGGAGTGAAGAGCATGAGAAAGTAAAGGGCCTTCTACACCTGGGACTCTGGGCAGCTCAATAAAAGTCTATTGAATGAAGAACTAACACAGGTGTAAAGTATAGAGGGCTGCTCTTGCCAGGAAGGAGAGAGCTCCCTTTCTACTGATTCAGGCGGAGATGGAGTAAGAGGCAGGAACTATCTTGGTTTCTTGAGGATGTTATGCTTATGAAGCTGTGGTCCACACAGTCCAGTGTGGGAACAGCCTGTGGGATGGAGGCCACAGTCCAGCAAACAAAAAAAGCAGAATCAACACAGCACACTTCTTCCGCCTGTGGTGTTCAGTTGCCACAAAGAGGACTAATGTTCTGCAGCTCTCTCCCACCCACAGGGGCTCTGATTCTGTCTTCCGGACTCCACACAACCTCCGCCTGCCCCAGCCTGCATGCCTCTCCTGCTCCTCCCTTTCTGCCTTTCCGCTCAGGACCCTCCCAAAAAGTAGACAGGAGACGGAACAAAGTCAGCATGTCAGAGGTAAGAAAGGCTCAGAACATGCTCATTCAGGAATAATTGTCCCCTGGGCATGGCCTGGAGCCAGTTTCTGAGGCTAGCAGAAATACCTCCCTCTTGGACAGCCCCCCTGCCACCACTACCCCCACCTTCCTTGCACACCATGTAGTCACATGTTTAAGTGAAGAACTATCTGTAAAATGTCTACTAAGAGCCGGGGACTGTTCTGAGCATCAGGGATACAAGATATTGTCCCTGCCCTTGAGGAGCTAATGGTTTACTGAAAGAGAGAAGTAAGCAAATGATCACAGATTAACCCAGCCTGGTGTGTGTGTGGGGACAGGGGGTGGGGAAGACCTTCTAGCAGAGCTCATATGGAACTGTGAGGTGTGAGTAGGCTGATCCAGGCAAAATGAGTGTGTGCCCACTGGGGATGTGGGCGGTGAGACATTCTAGACAGGGAGGGAAGCATGTGTACAGAGAGTATGACTCTCAGTCCATAAGCCCAGGCATGCATGAAATGAACTTATTTCCCCCACAACTTCATTTCTATTTTGAGATCCCATTCCACTGGGCTTCCCTGCCTTTCCCCCAAGGTCATGGCCAAATTCCAGGGGCTTATGTTGTGCCAAGATGTTGATGGGGAGTAGGTGTAGAACGCAGGAGCTGATCCTCGGTTCTATCTGTCCACATGGTAACCCAGCTGGTCTGGCTGCATCAGTAATGTCCCTTGTCCTCTGCTTGCTTCCTGCACTGTGGCGCTTTTCCTTTGAGCATGGAGGGCGGGAGAAATCCCATGTAAGGGAAGGAAGTGCCAGGGGCAAGGAGGCTCAGTTAATATTTAAAAACTATGAGCTCCCACATTTGCAAAGGTGGTTTATTTTGGCTGGGGTACGCAAAGTGCAGGATGTGGGGGGGAACTGTGGGGTAGTAATGGGGGCATAGTTGGGGTGGGCCCCACACATTCTTTCTCTTTCAGCTATGCAGAGGGTGTGGCCTGGGCCTGGCAGGGGTCACTGCTTTCTCCCGCAGAGGTGGGTGGGCTCTTTTAGGCCACAGGGGGCCTCACACTTTCACCCTACCCAGATCGTGCAGTGAGAGGTCTTCCAGGCGGTTTGGAGTGTCACCCACCTATTCTGTTACTACAGAGCCAAGGGACCAAGGGCTAGTCACCATGGTGTGGTCATGGAGCTAACAGAGCCCACATTTCACCTGCAACCTGGCGCACTTCCTTTTTCCCTTGCAGACAAGCAGGGAATGATAACAGCCCGAGGAGACTCACTCTTCCCATTTAATCTGATTTCACTGCTTAGCATTATCTGATTTTACTGCTTAGCATTAGTGGGGCAATTCTGCAACTTACAGGAAAACCGCAGCTCTGGGGAGAGGCTTTACAGGTGAATCAGAGCTTAAGTGTTTTCTGTCACATGTGAAGGAGGAAGGGAAAATAAAAGGGACTACTTAAAAATATATATTCAAAAGCTATCCTCAAGGTGAAATATATATCCTCTCCAAACCTTCTTATACTTTTTTTTTTTGGTTATTGGCCTGATGAGTCACCCAGGCTGGAATGAAGCTGCTTCAGGCCTCTGCACCCACTGCTCCAGCTGCCCGGCAAGCCCTTCATCCTCTTCTGCACCCACAGACTATCTGCTCCCCCTTAAGAATGCTCCTCAAGGGTTCCCTCCTCCTGGGAGCCTCCCTTGAACCCCTCACGCTAGATCAGGGCTCCCACATGCTCTGGGCTTTCCCGGGCCATAACCTGGGGCTCTGCCACTTCGGTTCCCATTTCTGCCCCACTCCCCGATGGTGAGGCTGGGAGGGCAGAGAGCATGCTCTGCCAGGGTGACTTGCTGATTCACTGGGCCCCACTTTACCAGCTTTCTTTAGAAGGTCGCCCCACCTTGTCCATTCCCTTTTCATGCCCATTGCCCAGCCTCTTGCATTAAACAATAGTCATAGTATTTCCAGGGCACCTATGTCGAAGCCATAACCCCCAAGGTGACTGTTTTTAAAGATGGGCCTTTAGGGAGGTAATTAAAGTTAAATGAGGTCACAAGGGTGGGGCCCCCACCCGACAGGTCTGGTGTCTTTATAAGAAGAGAAGGGGACGCCAGGGATCTCTCGCTCTACATCCGCGCAGAGGAAAAGCCATGCCAGGGCCCAGCAAGAAGGCAGGAGGCGAGGGTATCACAGGCTGCCCGACAGCCTCTGCCTCCGGAACTCAGAAAATAAATTTCTGTTGTTCAAGCCGTCCAGTTTACGGTATCCTGTTACAGCCGCCTCAGCAAACAAAGGCTCAAGTACCGGGGAGTCCCCTCAGCTGGCTAAAGATGGTTTTAGCACTATTGCCATTCCTTGTCTATATTTAAGAGTTTCTTTTTCTTTCCAATTATATAAAAAGTGTGGTAGAATACACATAACATTTACCGTCTTAACTATTGTAAAGTGTACAGCTCGGTAGCATTACGTACATCCACACTGCTGTGCGCCCATCACCGCCCTCCATCTCCAGGACTCTTTCCCTCTTGCAGAACCGAAACTCTGTCCCCGTTCGATATTAACTGCCCCGTTGCCCTCCCCAGGGGCCGGTAGCCTCCATTCTGCTTTCTGCCTCTGTGAATGTGACTACTCTAAGGACCTCATGTAGGTGGACTCACACAGTGTTTGTCTTTTATAACCAGCTTGTCTCATTTAGCGTAACGTCTTGAGGGGTTCTTTTTATTATATTTCCCCCTGCTTGTTTTAGTTTACTGTCCCTGACCCAGGGTTGCATGTGTGGATTAAACTGAGCCAGTCAGGTCAGTGGCCTGAGGTAGAGACGAGAATTAGGGACCATGCAGTACCCTCCTAGCATTTGCAGGGTCCGGAGAAAGACCTTATCCTGGTCCCAGCCACAGTCCACCCCACTGTAGCTCCAGCCCAACCACAGACTCAGAAGTGACCTCAGCTCAGGCCCCAGTGTCACCTCTATGACCTCCCACGCCCTCCTCAAGCTGCCTGGATTCATAAGGCTATTCGCAGGAGCCTGGCTCCCCAGGTCTCTGGGATCTGCTGGGGTGGATCCCACAACTGGACCTCGACTGACTGACCCTCAGTTTCTTTCAGCTCAGATCTTCGGTGCCTTTCACCACGACCACTAGATGGCGTCAGTGCTCCATCTTCTAAAAAGAAATCATCAGCTCCCTACCAAGAGCTCAGGAAGCCCCCTTTCTCGACTTCAGGACAAACAGGTTCACTGCTTTCTGATGAGAACGGGCAAAAAGGCAATTCCAAGGGGATGGGGCCCTCACCCAGCATCACGTGGCTACCCTGTCTCCCACACCCCTGCCCAGGCTACTCCTCGGCCCTCTGCTCACCCGTCTGTCCCATCTGGAGCTCAGGGACCCCAGCCTGTGGGTGGAGCTGCCAGCCAGCAGAGTCCTGGGAACCTCTTGGAGGAAGAAGGCCGGTTGCAGCAGAAGGAAAATGTTTCCTGGGGACCTTTGCCCTGGCTCTGGGCAGCTCCTCCAGCATGCTGCCCTCCACCCTCTGCTTGGGCCGCTCCCTTCTGCAGAGGGAGCTCTGGCTGATCTTCTCTGCTGCCCAACTGCTGTCCACCCTCTGAGGCTCAGCTTCCATGTGACCTCCTCAGGGAAGCTGCCCCACTACCAAGGCCTCTGTTAAGAACAACTCCAGCTGAAATGACCCCAGTGTATAAAGACAGCAAGGCTGGACCAGGAGGGGTGGCCCTGGGACCATCTAGACTTGGAGCAGCTGGGACTCTCCCTGTCACAGGGACAGAGGGTAAAGCGGGCCTGGAATTACTCAGACTAATGGAGAGGATTCTTGTTTGGTGGAGGTGGGGGATGACCCCAGAAAAGGGAGATATGGGTCAGCTAGCAAGAGACACTGGGATGGATGAGGGCCAGAGGCATCTCACTGGGAAGTTTCTGACATTTCTGTCCTGTGGTGGCAAAGAGAATCTTCTCCCACACTCCATCTCCATCCCTCTGTGGGGGTGGATCTCCCTGCGGGATGTCTAGGTGGGCAGGGGCCAGGGCTGAGGCTGTGGGGGACAGCCAGGCTGCAGGCGGCTCCCGCTCAGCTCAGAGGAGGGATGGCCTGGCCCTTCCCACGCCCCTCCTGGAATGCAGGGCTGCTCCTGGGAGTCGAGCTAAAGTGTGACTTTCCCTCTGGAGTTTGAGGCCGGTCAGCCTCCCAGGCCTGGGCCGGCATTCTTGATGGGACGCCAAAACAAGCAAGGGGAGAGGGGCCGGCGCAAGTTCAGAGGCCTGGGGAGCCCACCGCATCTGACGGCCCCTTGCTTTCATTCCTTGTGGGAAGGAGGTGTGCTCATGCCAGGAATCCCTCACTTGGAGGAGGGGGGTAAATACCAAGGTTCTGCTCTGTGGACCGTCATGCTGGTCGCCTTAGATGCTGCTAACAGTGTCACAGGGCTTACTCCTGAGGCAGTACAGGGCGTGAAGGGATGCCCAGGGGCTGTGGGGGGCAGAGGCAGGCAGCCCATGGCCCAAGTGGGATGCAGGGGTCGGGGGTGAGGGGGAGTGGGATGAGGGAGGGAGTGCTGTCCTCGGACCTCTAATACCTGTAAAAACCAGTGACCACCATTACTGAGCACCTCCTGAACGCCAGCACTTCCCGACACGATTCATCCTGACACAGCCCATGGGCGAGCTGACGCGCTCTCACCTCACAGATTCAGAACCTGAGGCTCAGGGAGGGTTGGCAAGTTCCCCAAGATCCCACAGCAGGGGCAGGCTGATCCCAGGCCTGGTGCTCTCACCTCACCATGCTAGAGTGCATCACACGGGAAGCAGCTGCTCCAAGATGGGAGGCTGGGAGGCGGGCTCCCCTCGGAGAGATCCCCAGGAGACACTTCACTTTGCCACAAGCAGCCTCTTCCTCCCTCCAAGGGCTTGAGGGCGTGGTCCCTGTAGCCCCACCTAGAGGCAGGGAATTGAGGCACAGGCAAAGGGGCCTCCCCACTGCACCAGTCCAGGGGGCACACCCACGCAAACTTCGGGATGAGCGGCACTCCCAGGGTCCCTGCTTGCTGCGGACAGAACACGGACGTGAGCTCAGGCCTGTCCAGCTGACTCCTACCTAGGCAGGCCCTTTGGGCTTCTCCGAGGATGACTCTCAGAAAGGAGAGTCTAAGGCTCTCAATTCAGAGAGAAAGGTTTAGACTCATGCAAGCCCTAGCCAGTGGGAGAGGGGGCTGAGGAAAGGGGTCCAGATGCCTGAGGCCTTCTGTGTTGGTGCCGCTGACCCCAGGCTTCTGGAAGCTTCTCCTCCCTGGGTGCATTTAACGCCAAGGTCAGGAGTCTGTTCCCATAGTGGATGCCTGGAATATTCATGTTTTCACATCCCTGTGTAGGAGCCAAAACCAGCTTCCAAGAGCCAGGAGGGTTGAGCCTGAAGGGAGAGGCAAAGATTCCCTGTTCCTGGAATTGGATGGAGGGACCTTGTGTAAGTCAAAGACTCAGCTTTTCTCTCCTTGCTCTTCTAGGTGCACTCTGGTTCCCTTCCCTTCCCTCCTTTCTCCTCTCCCAGCCTTCCTCTCTTCACCTTCTTTTTCTTCTCTCCCCCCACTCCCCCCGTCTCCTCCCCCACTCCTCCTTCTGACAATTTACCCACAGACAAGCTGTGATGCTCTGGAGTCAGACCAGCTTCAAATCGTGGCTCCACTGCTCACAGGCTGTGTGATTCAGAGCTAGTCGCTGCCCTCTCTGAGCCTGACTTCCCTGCCTGTAAGAAGCGATGATAATACCTACCTGATGGGCTGTTTGTGGGGTCAGTGAAATCACAAGTGTGTGTGCTCCAGGACCATTCGCCCATGAAAAACCCTGGGTGTAGATCCAGGGAAATCCTTAACGAAAATAAGGGAAATCTTTTGGTCATCGAGAGGCCCTACAAAATGGGGTAAAGTCACTTCATCTCTTGGAGTCTTGGTTTTTCTCTCGTATGAAGCGCAAGTAAATGCTGGGACCGACCACGGAGAGGAGCTGTGAGGACGCGGCCATCTAGTGGACGTCCTCAGCACATAGTGAGTGCTCATTAAATCACTTGTCATTCTTATTATTATCTTTGCAGAGCCTTATTTTTCCTGCAGGAACCCAGGGACTAAGGGAAAGAGAAGCATCCGTACAAAACTCCAAGGCCCGCTGTGCCTCAGGCGGCAGGGCGGTCAGGGTTAGCGGGCAGTCTCGTGCACTGAAGCATTAGAGGACAAATACGATGTGCCTGGGAGTGTGGCGGAGGCGTTAGTGACAGTCTGAACAGCAAGGAGAAAGGATGCCGGAATTACATCCCTAAGTGATCTAGAGCCTTTATGCCGTGGATTCGATCTGTCCCAGCAGCCTCAGAACCGCACTGCTCCGAATATGCCCGTTTGTGGGTCTGCCCTGTCCTCCAGACTGGTTGGTCCTTGAGGGCGAGGCCACGTCAGACTTGGTTTTGTATCGAGTGTGCGCAGGTGACAGAGACTGATTTAGGAACAGGGCTTTGATCCAAGGAGTCAAAGGAAAGACAGACCTTGGACTTTTCCTGAAAGTTTTTAAAAAGGTTACTAAGCTGGCGTAATATGAGTTAGGAGCCACTGGAGATCATCTTGGTCACCACAAAGAGAGAGCATGCCTGAGAGTGATGTCGACCCAGAGGAAAGCCGAAGCGAGAGACGAGGCAGATGCCTGATGACATCATGTGAACCCCTGGATCCAGCCGCTCCAGAAGCTAGAATCGACCTGTTCAGTTGTGTGAGTTGTTTCATAAGTTGTTTTTCTTGAGTTGGATTTCAATCTCTGGCAACCAAGAGAGCCTAGGTTAATAGGGTTTCCCCCACTTTATTAAAAAAAAGTCTTGATTATCAAATGGCACCTATTAAAAATGTCCGCTGGCCCAGCATAAGTGGGTGGCGTATTTCCAAGGCATATTTTGCCTTCACTCTGGAGCAGGCGTGCAGAGGGTTCCATCCTCCTGCCACCTTGGAAGGACCCTACTGCCCTCGCTGGTGAGATGACGAGACAAAACGTTGTGAAGATTCGTTGAGAGTGTGAAAATCATCATATCTTCTGCTTGATAAATGCTGGTTCATTTCTCTTACCCCATTGCTCTTAAAACTCAGTGTCAACAAGCCAGGAGGAGTCAGTTTCTTTGTTAAAATTTCCAGCTGTGCTGTGGCTTCAGTGATCCAGTCATGCCTTATGGAAAGCTGATATTTAACTTCCGGCAATTGTAAATCTAAATATGGGTTCACACAATACCAATGTCCCCCACCCCCACCCCCTCACACCAATACCACTGCAAGACTTCGTCTCAGAAATCTGGGCAACAAAGCCTGGCCTGGAGGAAACCCCACCAAACTGGTCAGCCTGGATGGGCCTCTACTAGAAACCTGCAGGCCCTTATCTCCACTGTGACTAAATTTGGATTTCAAACTCAGACAAATCAGCTTGGGAATTCCTGGCGGATTCCAGCAAGGGCCAGCTGTTGTCGGTTTTTGCATAGAAGGGAGATAATTTTTCCAAGAACAAATTTAAGTTAAAAGCAGTAATTTGTCATTATAGAAAACTTGGAAAACACAGGGAAAAACGTTACCAATAATGCCATCGCCCAGACAGAGCCTCCATGGACATTTTGCTTATTTTCTGTTGGTCCTTCCAATACATGGTCAAGTTTGAGGGCTGTTGGTTGTTTTTTTTTATAATCACAGCATTGGAGTGTATGTTCAGTTTTGTATCTTGATTTTCCCACCATATTGTAACATAAACACATCTCCGTGTTATAGCGTCTTTGCTGAGGGCCAGATGCCATGCCTGGCACATGATCAGAATGATCTCAATAATGTTCACACCCACCCTAAAACCAGGAGCTCTCATTATTCTTGCTTTGCAAATGAGGAAACTGAGGCACAAAGCGGTTAAGTGTCTCACCCAATACTGTGGTGAGGACCAGGCTGTCTGGCTTCCCAGCCCATGCTATTAGCCTGGTATGTGTCTACAACATGACTTACTCAACCTTTCATAGAGGGACCTCTGTTGTTTTCCCCTACCCTGCATTCCTCCTTCACTGTTCCTATTTTCCCCAGGACTGAAATCCTCCACTTGGTCTGAGTGGGGCAGCTATTGGGCGGAGTTGAACACACGCCTTGGGTCTGGCCCATCAGAGCCCCGTATCACCTTGTCCTCCGTTATTGGTTCAGGAAGGGGCACGTGATCCAGGTTGGTCCACGCGGGAATTGTTCAAACGCAGGATGTAGCATGGACTTGTAGCCAGCTGACTCGAGAACCTGCTGGGATGGGGCCAGAACAAAGGAGCGCAGAGCTAATGAGGGGAGAGACCAAGTCTTGTCTCAACATTTCAGATCCGGGATCCAGTTGTATCTGCAGTGGGCTCTTGGGTTCTGACGCTGGACTTTTCCATTACCTGAGCCCTTTCATCCCTTTAAACAGTTGGATTTCTGTTACTTGTAACCAAGAGTTCTGGGAAGTACACCCTGGTTGTTGGACATTGGGGCGGCTTACAGTTTTTTATCCTTATAAATAATGCTGCAGTGAACATCTTTACATACAGAACTTATCCTTGATTAGAATTATTGTGATATTTTCTCAGGAGCTACTTGGCAAAAGGCTCAGACATTGGGGCTCTGTAAACATTTTGCAAGTTGTTTCCTTAAGGAGGGTAACGACTTCACTTTCATTCCCCAGCAGTGTATGCAACTGTGGTTTTGAAAATTGAGTTGTGAAGAGACTTTCTTTGAACAAGTTAAAAGTTGTATTTGTTTTTTAAACAGTGAAATTATGTTAATATAAAACAGATAAAAACGGACAAAACTGAAACACACAACACAAAAACACAACACACAGGACCAGTGCAAACCCTTCCCAACCGATCCCCCAAGGTTTTAAACCCTTTATTACAGATCCACCAAAGATTAGACTGTATTGGAGAGGTCGCAGTATTGAATCAGAAAAGTAAGAATCATAGACATTTTTTAAAAGGTCTGTACACAGGTAATTGGGGGTGGGACGAGGAACTTCATCACTCCAACATCAGCAACATTATGCAGAAAGGTTTCTGTGATTATCTCAGATTTCTAGAACACTACCATGTACTCTAGTCCCCTGCCCGCTTTCTAAAAGTTGCTTTTAAAAAAGATAAAAAGTGCACAGACGATTTCATAAGGCACAGACAGATTGTTGTACAAGTCATCTCATTAGGGATTTGGAAAAGACAGTGGGGCAATTAAATACCGAGAAATGCCAGGAGGCCCCGTGTTCCTGAGCCAGTGTGCCTCTGCCAGAACTGGGGCAGAGGTGGGACTAAGCAGCGGGAAGTTACTGCCTCTGCAAGACTTTGCACAACCCCATTTCTCAATTGGAACTGACTGGGGGTTCTCTGGGGACTTGGGGATTGATTTCCAGCAACCAGTCCCACCCAAGGCCTGAAAGTAGCAGGTAGCCAACCACGCCCGCCACACCTCCATCTCCCTGGCAGGACCTGAGGGTGATCATCAACCAGTGGAGCCTTTGGGGATCCTGCCCAAGGCCATTTGGGCAGCAGCTCACTGTTACAAGGTGCCTGGCATCTCTAACACAGAGGAGGCTTTTCGAAGCATGCAGGAGGCTCTGGGTAAGGAACGCTGCTGTGAGCACTTGCCAAGATAGAGCCCTGAAGCAAGAGAATGGCTGAGAAGGCCCAAAGGATTCTCCCCAAATGTCTCACCCTCTTACTGTCCTTATCTCTGAAGGCAGAGCTGGGGCACTGTACTCTCCGTCCCCAGCACCCCACACCTAGCAGGCACTCAGCAGAGGTGTGTTGTGACTTTATGTGCACGTGTAGGTAGCATTTTACCAAACCCCTCAACACACGTAGTTTGATCTCTGATTTATTCAGTAAACGTTTAATGAGAAACTACCACGTGCTAGTACAAGGACCTGACACCGGAGGGGTCAAATAAGAGTCCATAAATCTGTCCATCTCCTGCTCTGGACCGCAGGCCCACTGTAGGCTCTGTCTTTACTCCCAGTTCCCAACCCCATGTCTAGAACACAGGCCTGCTGACGAATGGGTGTTAAATGACTGAGAAAGTGTTGCTGCAGTGAGGGGAACCGCTCCCAGAAACTCCAGGTAGCTAAATCCCAGAAAACTCCCAGTTCTGGGAATGGACTAGAAAAAGGAGTTTATTTTCGACTTGGAAACAGCCCAGTTTCCCTGGTGATCCTCAGGCACAAGACCACACCAAAGGCAGGTGTCCTCTGGTCTCCCCGATCCTACCCCTGGAGTCCCTGCTAGAAGGGGTGGTGGTCATGAGGCTCGGGAAGCTGGTGGGACAAGGCCCTCAGCCCCCTCCAAAGCTGCCTTACATGGGAGCCCCCTAATAGGAGGCCCTTGGGTCGGATGTAAGTTCCCACATAGCTTGGCTCCCCTGGGAGAAGGGGGCAGTGGGCAGGTGCACCTGGAAAGGACACTTGTCCTTCTAGCTTATGGGTGGCAGGAGGACCCCAGCCTGGGGCTGGAATCCTCCGCACAAGTGCAGGAGCCTGGCCTCCCTCCACAGGGCTGCCCACGTTCATTTTAAGCAAGAAAACTCAGCCAGTCTTGAGCTTTCTGCAATTTGGGGCCAGGCAGTGGAGTGTGGGATTTGGCGCCGGGGACTCCTGGATTTGCACCCCAGCCCTGTCACCTCCCGGGCTGCAGGCCTGAGTCACTTCACTCACAGGACCTCAGTTCTCCTACTGCCAATGGAGATTGTACCGTAGTTCATCAGTTCTAAGCAGCACAGGTTTTTCACATTTCAGTATCTCTGATTAGAATGAGTTGTATGGCTGTGGCATCTTACAGTTAAAATCGGCAGGGTTTTTTCCTCAGCAGTACATAAAATGGTGTGTGATAATCGATGGTGTCTTAGATATGACCCTATGTGGTAATAAGACCTGGCTCACAGGATTGATGCATGAAGACACCTTCCCAGCCCTGCGCTGGGGCACACAATGATGCAAAATACAAAAGAGTGGTACCCTTCCCCCTGCCTCTTCTCCACCAGAACAAAGAGCGCCATGCGAACAACTCCCCTGTAGCATTGAATCAATCAGCTTAGAGCATCTGGAAATGTCTGGTTTTTAGAAGATAAATGCCCCCTTAATTCCTCTTGAAAATGGGGAGGTTATTTATAGCAGCTGTAGAGCAAGTTAAACAGGACACTGGCTCCCTTCATCCCAGGTAACGGGTCACCAGGGGTGTGGCCTGGCCTACCTGGGGTCCAGGCCCTTAGTTACTTGCTTCCTGGTGGTGGCTATACATGACCCGGGCTGGAACCCTAGTGGGCAGTCAGAAAGGGCGAGGGGCATCTCCCAGCGGCTGAGAGGCCTGGAGCTTGTGTGTGGCTCCATCCAGGCAGGGGATGCTGCCCGGAGAACCACAGTCCTGGGTGCAGCAAGGCCTCTAGCGCAGGGCCTGTGCCTGCCCACACCTGGCACGCTGGGGACATGGAAGGTGACCAAATTCAGCTGGGTCCTCGGTGCTGCCTAGATTCTCACTCTCATCTTGGCAAATGCTGGGGTTCCAGTAGCTCCCCAAAAGATTCTGCTGTAAAATTTAAATGTGGGTGTGTTCTCCAAATTCACTAAGGAGAAATAACCAGTCAGGGGTCCTTACAGGGCCAAGAGTGGAGTTTCTGAAGTTGAGATCGGTCAGAACACTGTAAGCACTTCCAGGCAGAACAGCGGTCGGCCCAAGGCCTGCAGCGCCAGAAGAGCACAGACCACCTGGCTTTAGGGACTTCATTTGTTAGGGTTCAGCAGAGCTGGGCTCCGGGCTCCCAGGCACCAAACACACATTCAGCAGATGAACAGATTAGGAGTTGTAATAAAAATGGTGCCTGCTCTCTGCAAGGTGTCGTGGGCTTTTTCAAATGTTGTGCTGGTCCTCCCAAGGCTCTGGAGCGGGCAGGCACTCGGCTTCCTCTTGGGAAGATTGGGAACTGAGAATCAGAGGCCCCCAGGGACTTCCCTGAAGATACAGCACAAGACAGTGCAGAGGTGGGGCCCAGAACCCGGGCTAGGAAGGGAGAAGCAGGCCTGGGCCAGCCCATCCACCCAGGTGTGGTCTGGGAGTCTGCAGAGATGGGCCTGGGCAGGGATGAGGGGGTGGAGGCAGGGCCAGGGTCACAGGGAATGCCCAGCGCACAGCCCTGGGAGGCGGGGAGTCCCAGTGTCAGCATGTTCAATGACTGCCTCACTTACTAACTTCCTAATGATCAATTAATGTCTTAGTGATCAGCAGGGAAAGAGAAGCTGAGATGCAGAACAGAGAGCAGGGGCAGAGGCCTGGTTCCCCCTCCTACTTTGACAGCAGACCGCCCCAGTGATACATGCCCAGAGCCACTGGTGAATGCCAGACCCTGGCTTACATAGATGTGCAGACCTGTCTGCTCGATGGAGGGGCCTTTCCAACTCTGCACGAGTCACCCGTCTCTAGGATCCTTTCCCTCCCCCAGGAAAAGAGAACCTGCTGCTTGCCTTCTCCTTGAGGATGGCAAGGGGGGTGCAGTCTAAAAGCATCTAGGGCCTGGGTCACACCGAGGTGTGGTGTGCTTGTGATTAGGCTGTCCAGGGGGTGAAAGGGTGAAGGCTTTGGGATGACACCACCCAGAGCTCTGGGCAGCAGCACCCATCAAAACTCCTCTTGAGGACTGAGTAAGAAACTAAAAAAGCAAATTGTTCTTTTATGTTCTCCGCCCACCTTCTCCCCATGGAGCTGTTGCTTTGGAGCTGTAAACAATGAGCTATTTTTTCCTCCCCTTAGAAAATCTGAGTGTCCCCTTTCTATACCATCCAAGGGAGTTCTGTTTAGGTGCAGGTTTTCTTATCTTCAAAACCAGCTGATGTCACAGTCCTAGAAAGTGAACCATTTCTAGCCACGCTAACTTCTGGGCTCTGGATTGCACATTCTTTCGTGTTAAGTAACCTCCTAAACCCAGGATCCCTGGATAAATACCTATGCATTCTCTCTCACTCATTCTCACACATTCCTTGTCTCTCCTCTGACCCCTCCCTCCCACACACTCAACCCCACCCCAGCAAAAAGCATTGCACTGAGCATGCTGTTTCCCAGCTGAGGGGTCACCAAGGGACAGGGTGGCCTGCCAGGCAGTTCCTGAGCTTGCTCTTGGGACGGCCTCTTGGGGGCATAGCACTTTTGAGCCAGAAGCAGCCCTTGCTGGGGCTCAGACCCCCAGGGCCTCATCTCCACAGCTGTCATGCCTTGCCCACCACTGAAGAATGGCAGACGAGATGGCTGCCCTCGACTCCCTGGAAGCCATGGTGGTCGCTCAACCCAGAGGGCTTCAGAAAGGCGACTGTGCTCTGGCCAAGGCCTGTCAGTGGGCCAGGCTATGGCCTGTAGATCTTGATGACGTCTTTGATGGGCTGCCGGCAGATGGGGCAGCAGGCCCGGGTCTGCCTCTTCAGCCGCAGGCCACAGCTGTGACAGAGGCACATGTGTCCACACGTGTAGATGACCGTGTCCACTTCACCGTCAAAGCACACCGTGCACTCGCTGTTCTTGCTGCCTGCCGGCTCTGGGGAGGAGAATACGGGGGACACCGGGGGGCACAGCGGGGAGCTGGGGGCTGTCACTGCAGAAAGGGAGAACAGGACAGACCTTAATAATGTGGTTCTCAGGTGGGTTGTGCTGGGGCAACCCCAGAAGGCAGAGGTTCTGTGGCGGAACCCATAGGGAAATGATTTTGGGAAGCAGCAATTTTGGTTTCTCTTCTAGGTTTTGTTCCTTTCCCCACCCTCCCCTCCCCCAGGCATCACACTGGTATCACCCTTTGGGAGGCCACATCTAGATGCTTCTCCCCCCTCCAGTGGAGGAAGGAGAGGATGCAGGGGGGAAGGTGGCCAGCCTTGCGGAGCCCCAGGAAGGAGCCAAGCCAGCTGCCCGTCCCTGCCCCCTGTAGGGTTTGCCCTTCCTTACCCAGGGATGACTCAGATGCTGAAGAGGACTGGTTGACACTGAAGGCCATGTCGGAATCACTATCATCCTGGGAGCCGCTGAGGGACCCCGATGGGGATGTGGTTGCAGGGCTGGACTGAAGCGTGCCTGAGAGCAAAGAGACTCCATCAGGGGTGGCGGGAGCACAAGAGCTACCTCACAGGATTCCACAAAAGCTGTACTGATGGGATTGTACATGTGCGGTGGGGATCTGTTCTTTGCCTGCCCAGCCTTCATTCCCATTTATTTGAGAAAGAGAATCAGGATTTTGTTTTGGGGTACCACCTCACCCTCCCTCACATGATCCAACAAAGGCCAACGAGGCCTTCCCAAGGACTTCCACTACAACCGCTGGAAAAGAAGGCCTCATCCCAAAGGGACGTAAGCCTGGCACTGTTGGGCCTTCTTTGGGAGAGTGAAAACAACTCAGATAAAAGTGAGATTTCAGATGGGATCCTGACGCTATCCTTTCAGCACCTACATCCAGCTCTTCCTGAATTCATCTGATATAATCCCGGACTTTTGAGGTATGTGTACCCATACGCCTCCCTTTTTGCTTAGGGCACTTTGAGTGAGTTTTGTCACTTTTAGGTACAAGATTCCTGACAAGTAGTGTTTAACATGGATGAGTTTTCTTCCCCCAACTCATTGCCAGTTCAGATAATACTGGGTTATTTCTTGGGTGAAGAAAGATGCCCCTCCCCTTCCTCTGCTTGAGGATGGATGGACAGATAGTGTAGTGCCAGGCCTGCGGTCCAGGAGCCATCAGCAGGGCAGGTCCCTGGCCTCCAGACGCAGTCACTTCCTTTCTCCTCCCTTCTCTTCCTGACCTCCCGAGGGCTCATCCTGGTTCCTCTGGAGGTGCTGGGAAAGGGTGAGAAGGACTCTAGGCTTAGTTCTTGCAAAGCCCCAGTGGGACCTTGGGCAACTCACCTCAGGGTGAAATGATGACTATCTCTGATTGTCCCTAAAAGAACAAAAAACCTACCAGGCAGCCACCACCACCTGCTGGTCTTCCTCTGCCCTCAAACAACAACAGCCGCTGTTATTTCTATTACTACTTATTAAATAAGCTGTAGGTGGCAGGCACCTGCTGAAAGCACTATATGTACCTCCCATTTCATTTCTTCCTCACAACAATCCCAGGAGGAGGCAGGTAATTACTTATTTTCTGCATAGAAGGAAACTGAGGCTCAGAGATGGCCTGTGATTTGCCCAACAGCTTCCTGGCTGACCAGTTATGAGATAGGGGCAGTGCTTTAATCTCTCTGTGCTTCTATTTTCTTATCTGTAGATGGATGATGATATGTGGTTTCATAAGGGCAATGGGAGGGTAACACCAGGTGAGGTAACATACAAATGTTCATCGGTTCTGTGGTCATTTGGACTTTACTTCTTGAACCATGAAAATGGAGCTGTGCTCTCTGGAAACCTCCCCTGACCACCACCCGCGACTCCACCAAGTGGGAGGGGAGCCCCTCTGCCCTGAAAACACCACACGTGCAGCTCTGCACGTGCCTGTGCTTGGTCTGTGTCTTGCCCTCCGCTGTGCCCCGTCGTGGAGCCCCAGGGCCTGGGCCACGGCTCGTGGGTGCTGGTGTCTATTTGTAGCATGAATGAAGGCAAGAAACATCAAGCCTCCATTCCATTTTCTGTGGACGGTGTTATTTTTATTTCCTCTTTTAAGTGTAGTTATATTTGCCTTTTCCCCTATGCATTATAGGAGAAAATAAATGATAAATCATAACGTAAATAAAAATCGCACCAGCCATTCACCGGCTGCGTAAAGCCTGCCAGGCCAGTTACTTTGGCACTTAGTTGGGTGTGGACGAACTGTGTTCCTGAGAGCGACCTGGGCCTCCCAGGGGCACCCGTGGGAAATGCAGCCCGGGCTGCCCCAGCGGGGCACTTACCGAGGAGACGCAGCTGGCCGGCGGCGCCGCCGCGCACAGTGAAGAAGGCCCAGAGCGCCTGCGTGGTGTCCACGCACAGCAGGCGGCCGCGCGGGCGCCCATTGACCCCCAGGAGCACGTCGCCGCCGGGCTGCAGCGTGAAGCTGAGCGCGTCGCCGCCGCTGGGCACGGGTCCAGCGTGCGCCACCACCCAGTACTCCTTGCGGTCGAGCAGTGCGTCCGGGTCGGCCGGCAGCTCAGCGGGCCGGAGGCCGCCGGGGTCGCACGACGTGATGCCGAAGGCCAGCGAGCCGGGCACCGCCAGCCCGGGGCGGCCCACCTCCACGAAGAGGCTCTCGCCGGGTCGCAGCGGGCGCTCGGAGAAGACGAGAGTGCGGCCGCCGTCGGGCCGCAGCGCACAGGCCACTTTGCGGTCGGCGGACAGGCTCACGTCGGAGCCACGCGTCACGTGGAAGCGCAGGTCGGCCTCGAGCAGCGCCGGCGACGACGAGGGCCGCGTGCGCTCGCGGGGCCCGCACGGGATGGAGGCCTCTGCGGCGTCGGCAGGCGGCTGGCCCGGGGCGCGGCCCAGTGCCAGGTGGCCCAGCTTGGCCACCACCTGGTTGCTCTCGAGCTCGTTGTTGTCGAAGTTGGCCGCGTCGTGGCTGCTGGACGGCAGGCAGGCGCTGAAGCGGGCCTGGCCGAGGCGGGTGGACGTCAGTGTGTCCGCAAACGCACTCTCTACTCAGGACAGAAGACGGGCTTGTGAGGGGGCGGCCCGTGCCGGGGTCCCTGCGCCCACGGGGTCTGCCCGGGGCCTGGCCCTACCCACGCCTCAAGGAGCCCCCGCCCCAAACACTCACCCTTCCTTTTCTGACGCATTTGTGTACTTATTTCAGACCAAGTACCCTGAATCAGATTGACCACAGTCTTTAGTTGACTTGACATACTCCTGTCTTCGGGATGTACAGATAAAGCCCCTCCTTTTTTCTTCCCTCCTTCCACCCTCCCCCCTTTTCTCTCCACCCTCCTTTTCTCTCCTTTCCTTCTTTTTTTCCTCATTTTCTCTCCCTCCTTCCTTCCTTTTCCCCCTCCCTCCCTCAGAGGTTGTCATACCTTGGAAGATTCAAAGGGCATTTGAAAACCCTTTATTGTCTGCCTCTCCAACTAGAACATAAGGTTCAAGAAAACGAGAGAGGTGCTATATTAAGCTCCTTTCACGTGTTAACGCCATTTAGTCCTCACACAACCGGGAGATGGATAGTTACCACCTGCCACTTAACAAAGGAGGGAGCAGAGGCTCACGGGATTAAGGAATATGACCGAGATCACACGGCAACCAGGTGGCAGAGCCAGGCAAGAACGGGGCTGTCTGGCTCTTCACCACATGCTGACTCTGGAAAGTGGCAGCTTGGAGCACAGTAACTGGGTGGTACTCAAACACTGAATTTATAAGGTTTCTATAAGAGATTTTCTCATTCTATAGAATAGGAAACTAAGGGAGACTTTTTAAAAAGTCACAGTCATAAAAATATTTTTGAATAATTTTTAGTAATATAAAAAATGTTTGATACAACATATTTTTAAGTAAAAAAAGCAAAATCAGAGTAATGTCTGCCATTTAGGTAATATGGGTCTTCATACTTTGGAAATTATTGCCTCCCAAGCTAGAATCTGAGTCCCTAGAGGGTCTGGCTATGCCGGATTGTTCACCTCCTTGTTCTCGGGCTCAGTCCTGGGCAAATAGCCTTCATTGCTTATTGGATGAATAAATGTATGAATGAGGTTTCTAGAAGAGACTGACTGCTACTCTGAATAACAAAGAAATCAAGGAAAGAGACAGTCATGAAGGTATTTTGAAGTGTTTTTCAGGGATAAATATATTGTTAACCACCTTAAGTAGACAAAGCCAGAGAAAGTGTTCTCAAACTTTTTGAAACACAACCCCTTTAGGTAAGATTTCCTTAAATGTTATCATTCCGTAATTTATATCATGGAAAAAAGATTCCTTCCTCCTTAGTTTTCCAAATACAAAATTAAATAATAATGAACTTGCTTTTTCAAAAAGCATGCCTAGCCCCTAGTGAGAGTGTGGTGTGTCAATCCTCACTCCCACCCCCTCCATACAGAGCAGATTTTGCAAACTGGCCGTCCAAGTGCTGACCCTGGCTCACAGACCTGTTTGTGTAGCCTACTGGTGTTTTTCTTTCTTTTTTTAAGTAAACACATACACAGATGTATAGTGAATGCTGATTACCCAGATTCAACAAATATCAATTCATGGCCAGCCTTCTTTCATTGACACAACTCTCTCTCCTGTATTATTTTAAAACAATCCCAGACATGCCATTTCATCTAAAAAATTGCAGTATGTCTTACAAATTAAAGACTTCTTGTCATATTGTGTGTGTAAATATGCTTTTTTTCCAAGTTTGAATGAAGTTACAGATAAAGTTCATTCATTGTCACTGGTTTCTTTTAAGTTGTAGCTTGCCACTTCACCTCTTTTTTTCCTCCCTTCCATTTTTGAGTTGAGTAAATCACCACTTGATCTTTAAAAATTTTTTTGAATTAGTAGCCAATACTTATGAATCCAGGAGATATGAATGCAGGAGATTTCACTTAAAGTGGACTTACAGCCTCTCTTAGAAAATCAGGAGGTCAGGTAACACAGGGCTTGAACTCTGGCATCACAACCATTTGCTAAAGCTTGTCCTTTTGCTGAGGATGTTTGCTCTCCTGTCCCATGGCCCCAAGCAGGCCCTCTTTACCTATCTCAGCTATTTGCTTGGGATCTGTGAGTGTTTGAGTGTGTGTGTCTTGTCTTACAGATTGCTTCCCTATAAGTTGGAGGAAGAAGTGGGATTTCAGTTTGGTTCTTTAAAAAAGAATAAATGTGTCTGTATTTGTCTATACTACTTTATAAGCATAGGAAATTAAGTTCTGGAAAGATAACATGTTAATTATCTAACATTTCTACAATAAAGTTGCATACTACAAAGTTTCATCATCACAAAAACTCCAATATTATTTTTAAAAATCAGGTTTTCAATTAATACTTAACAATGAGGGAAAATGCCCATAGTGTAACATTAAGTGAACAAAAGAAGATATAAAACTGCATATATGATTTGATTTTAATTGTGTGGGAAATGTATGTATTGGATGCATAGGAAAAGTATAGGAAGGAAATACATAAAAATTTGAGGGTGGTTATCTGGATGGAAATTTGCTTTTTTATAGTTTTTGGATTTTCTCATTTTTTTCTAATGAACATGCATTGATTTTGTAATCAGAAAAAAAAGCATGTAAAAAAGTAGACTAAAACAAGCACTTTTTTGAAAAGGCATTTTAGATAAGTGGACGTTTCTGGTGTAGTATCCACTTCTAGTAGAGCCTCTTGGTGTAATGCCCTTTCCCAGGCTTCTCTGCCCCACCCATCCTGCTAGCAAGCATCCTGGTAGCAAGGCCAAGCCTAAAGGCATTAGCCATGGCTTGCCCTGGGCCTCTGCTTGCCCTGCCTTGCTTTTGCCAGCACACACTGCTTCTGTCCCCCATCCCTAATGCCCTTCTTGCCCCTAACATCTATACGACCCATCCTTCGGTGCAGCATGCTACTTATGGCCTGTGGACTTAGGTTCAAGTGCTGAGGTCAGCCCTTCCTGGTTATGTGACTTTGGGCAAGTCATTTCACCTCTCAGAGCCTCAGTTTCCTCAGCTTAAAATGGAATAATGATTGTATCCCTTCCCCTATGTTGTTATGGAGATTAAATTAGAATCCTTGATAAGGAGAGTAGCACAGAACATGCCACAAAGCAAGTGCTCAAAATGTGTTAATTTATTATCATTATTCCTTCAGCATGTATTGAACAAAATATACAGAGCTCTTGCCATGTGCATGCACTGTGCTGGGCGCTGGAGGGAGCAAGGTGCACAGGCAGGCATGGCTCCTGTGTCCATGGAGCCCCATTCCAGTGGGAGAGACAGACTGCAGTGAGGTATCTGAAGGAATACTGTGATGAGTGCCACCAAAAGCCACCATCCTGTGTGGCTCTGTGAAATGGGCACATTTCCATAGGGGACCTCAGACTCTGAGAGGTGAAATGAGTCCCTCCAAGTCACAGAACTGGGAGTTTCTGAGAGAGTGTAACAGGGGGACTTGGTCAGAAGCAGGGTCTGAGAGTGTGTTACAACAGGCCTGACAGTGATCATGAAGCTAAGACCTGATGGGCAGGGGAGGGGTGGCTCAGAAGCAGGGTGTAAGCATTCAAGGCAGAAGGTATCGATGGTGTGAAGGAACAGCATTTCTGAGGTGAAAGGCTGGTGTGTTTGTGAGGTTGGCATTACAGCACATGTGACAGCACCTAGCCTGGTACCTGGCACACACCAGCCCCTCAAAAATGGAGTCTGCTCACTTTATTTCTATTCAAGGAGCTTTGTCCCTGATGAGACAGGCCCAAGATAGTGCAGTGCTGGCTTTTTATTTCAGGCCAGATATTTCAGAATCCACCTCCTAAAACGTTGTTTGTGGAGAACCAGGAAGCTGCAGGCAGAAAACCCACATCAAGAGGCCACCAAGGGAGCTTATCAAAACTTCCCAGCTTCTAACCTGTGTGACTTGCCTCCAGACCCACTCTCTGGACCTGATGAAAGTATACACAGCCACCTTCTTGAGCATCTACCAGATGCAACTCCGTGCATTCATTATCTCCTATCAATCCTAACCACTAATCCCATCAGCTCTGTAACAAAGTAGGAGAACAGAGGCTGTGAGAGATGAGTTATTTAAAGTCACACAGCCAGGGGTGATGGAAATGGGATTTTTTCTCAGGCTCTGCGATTTCAAAGCCAAGCCTCTTGATCACTAGAAGCACTTTTTAAAATTCATCTGTCCTTGTTCAGCTATTAGAACGGCCAACATGTGGACGCAGCCTCAGGCCAAGTCACAGGAAGGGTGCAAAAACAACCCTCCAACCCCCCAACATCTACTGAGCACCATCACACAGCCACAGCCCCAGGCTAGGCAAAGGGAGGCTGGGGTGGCTGGGAAGGGCTCCTGACCTGGCGCCCTCCCTGGGCCACCTCTAGGGCCTGGCTCTGGACATGGGAGGAGGCTGGGTTCTTTCTTCCTTTCCCTAGCTCTCTGAGGTCAAATATGTCTGGGCTGGAAGTAAAGAAGAATTTATGATCCAAAAGAAACCATCTTTGTGTGAAGATGAAAATGAAGGCTGGAGGAACTGGAGACAGAAGGGACCAGCTGCTGGTCATTTCATTGTGTCCAAAGGACTGACTCAGGGCATGCACTGGAGGCAGAAGGGACAGGACACGCTGACAGAATGGATGCAACACGTATAAATGAAGACTCAAGGACGCCTCCTTGGGGTTTGGACTGACAACCAAGCGCGTGGTGCCTTCCACTGGCAATGAGGATGCTGCCTGAACATGTTCAGAGTGAGATGCTTCTTGGACACCAGGAGATGCGAGAAGGCAGAGGGAAGCCTGGAGTTCAGGGGAGGCGTCAGGGCTGGGAAGAGGGACTTGGAAGCCAACAGCCTGGAGATGGATTCAAGGCCTGATGACAGGCTTGGGTCATGTGGTGACAGAGGGTAGATAGAGAAATGGCTCTGCTTTAGGATGGTTTGTTAAACTCTATAGTTGTTTTATATCCTTTTCTATATGTGTGTTGTGTTACCTGATTTAAAAGTAAGAAGGAGATAGCAGAGAGCCTTCGAACCCTGGGGCTCTCAGCATGTGGAGACAAGCCGGGGCAGAGCCAGCAAGGAGGCCAAGGATGACTGGTGGGGAGGTGGGAGGAAAACCAGGAGTTTGCAAGGCCAGGAGCCAAGAGCAGGTCAGAGCAGCAAGTGGGAGATTGGGTAAGAGGACAGAGACTTGAGCTCTGGATTTGGCAGCGGGGAGCTGAAGGCTGAAGTCCAGTCAAGCGGTGAGGACAGCTCTGTGCAGCCCAGCACATGGGGCAGGAATTTGATAAAACTGGAGTGAGGAGGTCTGCAGAAGGGATTCTGATGGTATACGAGCATTCGCTACCCCGCACGTTACTGCAGCAGCTGGGAATCACTTTCTTCAAAGTACCTGGTGGTGAACTTAACCCTGGAGAAGATGAAAATGAAGGACTGAAATGCTCACTGACAGAGATACTGGTTATCCTGATGGAGTCCTGCCACACGGGGTCATTGCTGACTGCACTGGTAACTGGGAGAGATCAAATTGTGGACCTCAGTACCCAAATATTGCTGCACATATTCCAAAGCACATGTAAGACACGTTTTGGGTTCACCTTCGGGAGAAAGCCTTGTTTGCAGTCCTTCAAAATGACAAGCTGGTAGCTGCATCACTGAATTTTATGATGATGTACCAGGCTATGGACCCATTGTAGAATTCTCATCTCCCTCAGCTTCTGAGCAGGTTCAATTTTATATACGACTGAATTGTGTGTAGTGGGAAAGTAGGCGGGCAGCCATGGCCATATGAAGGCAGGAGTTAAGACAGGGGTGTTGGGGTCCAAGAGGAGGTGTGGATGTTGTCTGGGGCATGCTGAGAGTGGACCCCAGGTCTGTGGGCCACTGAGCCTCTGCACTTCCAGATGCCAACCTTCTGCTAACCAAAGAAGACTGGACTGGGGAAGTCAGACCTTAGTTGGACCCTGGCCAGTCCTGGAAACCTCAGTTTCCCCCTGCAATGTGGGGACCTGCACCCTGGCCACAGGTCCATGGGGCAGAGTCATGGAAAAACTGTGCAGTAACAATGTGCTTGGCGCTGTGCCTGGCAGAGCATGCCTTAGTTGGACAGGCTGGTGGCCAAGAGTGGAGATTTCACCCCAGATTGGAAGAGGACAACTCTTCAGGCCAACCTGCCAAGCAAACGCCTTACTATCAGGGCAGGGAGGTGGGCTCTGACCTGGATTGTTTGGAAAGAAAACATTAACTGCAAAGCCAGTTACCCTGTGCTGCTTCCCTCTGAGGCCCTGGATGAAGTCGGCTGCAGCCATTCCGCTCTGAGAGACGTGGGGCGCTGACAGGTCTCACCCTGAGCCCCACCCCACTGCCACAGGGTCCTGGGCCGAGCCTGCTCCCCCACCATGGCCAGTGATCAGCTGGGTGACCTTGGGAAAGGCCATGCCCTTCTCTGGGCCTCTGTTTCCTCACCTGCAGTGTGGGGGGTGGTGTACTCAGACCTCTAGGCCCTGCATTTAGACCCATAAGTTCACGTTTTTCATCAAACACTGTTCCTAACACTAATGAACACAGGCTCGTGCTAGAACCACCAACTACTGTGTGACTTTGGCCAAGCTATCCATCCATGCTGAGTTGATAAATGGGGATGATACTATTTCCTGCCTCAGAGGGTTCTTGTGAGGACTAGAAGACCTCACCCAGATAAAGCTCTCTGCATGTGCCTGGCACATAGTAGGTGCCAAGTAACAAAATTGACAAAGGGGTTCAGAATTTTCAAGATGGGTAAATGGCTTCCTTATGAGGCATATGGAGAGCTGCTGTTTGGTTGCCTGGCATCTGGCATCCAGCCGCCCTTCTTCTGGTCCCAGTACCCACCTCCACCTCCCACTTCCACTTATTACCTGAAGAGGAGCTCTAACCTGGCAAGTCACACAGTCCCATTCTCCAGGCCATGGAGATCGATGAGCTGACTCAAGACACTGGCTAGTCCCTGTGGGAAAACACCTCTTTTGCTGGGCCTGGTAAACAGCTGGGACAGGGGACTGGAGCTGATAGTGGTCTTCCCCCCCACCCCCGCCCCGAGGGAACGCCCAGCTGAGGATGACGCCAACAAAGACGACAGGGAGCACGAAATAAAGGCAGCCCAGCATGCCGCGTGCTCTTCCGGGGCCTTCCCGTCAAGCCAGGCTTACAGGCAGCCATTCCCCTGAAAATTCCAGTCGCATGAGACATTCTTTTTTTTTTTTTTTTTTTTGCTTAAGGAAGATTGAACCAGTCTCTGTCACTTGCAGCCAGAGGTTCCTGACAACAGCCTGCAATGCCATGGCCCTGGGCTGACATGGCTTGTTTGGTCTGACCAGCCTGCCAGCACTTGGCAGAGGAGGGATGATAGTGCTATGACACTGACCACTGCTTAGCTGCCCTGAAGGACAGGGCTGCCTCAGACAGCATGAGGCCTGAATCCCAGAGCTCCAGTGAAGGGCTTTCTCGGGGAAGGACCCAGGGAGAAGAGTGGGAAAGGTGTGCCCAACCTGGCTAAACCTTCCTCTCCTGGGTCCAGGAACTGCTAAATCCAGCAGAAAATAATGTGCCTGAGCTCAGCCTTTTCTCTCTGGCCCAGAGAAACCTCTGGAGAAATCACAGGTTTCCAGAATGGACCACTCTGGACTGCAGCGAGCCCATCCTGATTGGTGCCCCAGAGAAGAGTAAACCAGCAGCCCTAGGGCAGCGCTGTGGGAGAATGTGCCTGCAATGCAGGTTGCTTGGGAGGTGGAGAGAGGGGCTGGCAGCCACCCAGGTGTTCCTCAGTGTGGGAGCCCCCCGGGGACGAGGAACCAGACAGACAGACACAGCACAGACACATCCTAAAAGTAGGATAAGTGAAAACAGAAAACAGAGTAAGATTCTTAGCACAATACCATCATATATGCATATGATATATATAAACAAGTCTATATATTTTGTAAAGATACACATATGCAAGGAAGGGCTTACCCCAAACGCCATAGTGGTGCCTACTGGGCAGGGAGAGGTACGAATGGGAGTTGCACTGGGGGTAAAGCAGAAAAGTCAAACAAAACAAGACAGGGGGCATGCCTGGTCTGGTGATGATACCATGCCCTGAACTGAGAGATCTGAAGAACTCAGCTCCGCACCCAGCAGGGGGGAAGGAAAGACACCCATCACTGATCACAACCCTGCCGCAGCCTGGGATCACCAGAGGAGCCTAAGACATCTAGATGTCTGGGAGTCACTGAACTAAATACAGATGCACCTGGCTTCTAATCCTGGCTCTGCCACCCACCAGCTTGGTGGTTTAGGCAAGCTACTTCCCTTTTCTGAGCCTTAGATTCTTTACCCGAAAGGCGCTAAATCACCCTGTCATGAGGAAAGAATGACTGAGATAGTCACGAGGAGGCACCCCAGCGCTTGGCTACACGGATGCACCGTTCTCTGCTGTAGCCGGATCCCCTCGCCGAAGGGTGCGGGGCTGGAAACACAATGCCACCAGGTAAAAGAAATACAAGAGGCCTATGAACCCCTTTTTATTTCTGAGACTAAATTTTGGCTCAAGTTCTAGGGCAAAAACAGGGCACTCCTGCTCCACAAACTGGCGAGGATGCTTCCCAGATGAGGGTTGCCAGGCAGAACACAGGAGCGCTGTCACACTTGAATTTCAGATAAACAACAAATCCTTTTATAAGAATGTCCCAAATATTGCATGGGACAGACATACTTGTACTAAAAATTATTCATTATGTTTCTGAAATGCAAATGAAGCTGGGTGTCCTGTATTTTTATTTGCTCAACTTGACAGCCTTACCCAGATGACACTTTCATGGGTTGGTTTTCAATCTTCACCCACTGAGGGCTGAGAGAGGCGAGGGAGAGCTGAGAGGTTCCTGCTCTGAAGTTTTCTATCCTGGGGTTTAAGAGCTGAGAATCTCTAAAGGAACTATGCCACCTCCAAACTCCCTGGGAGGAAAAGGAGGCCAGAGGGTTCTGGACAAGATGAACACCAGCTTCCTTTTGTTTAACCATTTGGTACCTTGGACACCACCCTCAGGAAGCCTGGTTCTCTCAGGAACAGGGAGGGAGGGACCCCATTTATGGCAAGGATTTTGTGGTTCTCATGTTGCCTCACCCCATGCTGGCAACAGGAAGGTATCTTTTGCCTGGACTCCAACCATACAAAATCACTGTTTAGATTTCTTCTTATTTTTATTATAACTTTTTTTCTGATTATAAATCATTACTGATAACTTGGGGGGAAGAATCACCCATAATCCATTTACCCAGATGTAACCCATGTCAATTTGTCTTTCCCCTGGGAAGAGCCTTGACCACATGCCAGAAACTTCCTCATTATCTCATATGACCTTCAGAAAGGAAGATAACTTTATTGCCCTTTCTGATTGGAAGAGCAATAGAAGCTCTTTATATATATGTGTGTGTTTTTTTAAAGGTAACCCAGAGATATAAAGAAGTGAAACTCACCTAGAAATCCCTTCCCCCAGAGACTGAATTCCTTCGAATCCATTTCCCTTCTTCATGTTTGTGAACATGGTCCTGGGGGACCTGTGGTGCAGGTGCTTCCCGTGAGCACACCTCAGGCACTACTTGCAGAGGAAGAAACAGGCTCACACCTGCCTCCTAACACTGATATTCTGGGGGGCTCTCTCCCTTCCCTCCAAGGGGCAAGCGCTCAGTAAAGGTTTGTTAAGTGAACACATGAATGCAAGGAAGAGTCTGTGGCATCTCACAGGCTTACTCAGTCTCATTAAGGCATCAAGGGCCGCTTCCAATTTGTATTTTTAAGAAATCCTAATCCACTTGTGCAGATTAGAGAGTGGCTGTGAGTTCTTGGCTGTCACCCCGAGACAAGGCCTGAGGGAGCAAGGGAATGAGGTCTGATCATTTCCATGCTCTACAGGAATAAAGAGCTCCATAAGAGAATGATAGGAGATCTAGGAGGTTTTCAAAACCTGCATTTCTTGGAGGTGAAATACCAAAACTTTCCATGGAAAAGAGCATGGGGGAACTTGGATAAAAGGTTCAAGTAAGGTTCCGGCTTGGAGGGTAGGCTGCAGTTCACAGTCTGGTCTGCCTAAGCCTGGAATTCAGACACATGTGCCAGGCCATGTACACATGGGCAGAGATTCCTATTTCTCAGTGGCTATTTCTTGAGTGCCTTCTATGTTCCAGGTACTTTGCTGCACCCCTGTCATACAGCATCTCAGGTCACCCTGCCAACAATCCCATGAGGTGGGTTATATCATGAACCCATTTTACAGATGAAGAAACTGAGGTACAAAGAGGGTCCGTCACCTGGCTAAGGCCACACAGCTGGCAAGTGGAGAGCCAGGTGTGGAATAGAGGTCCGTGTGATTCCCAAGTCTCTGCTCTTAACCACTCAAGAGTTCTGCTGCCTTCCTTGTCGGGAGGGGGCACAGCCTGGATGCATGCATCTTCCCTCCTTGCCCAATGGTGTTGGGGGTGAGGCAGGAGCCCAGCCCAGGGTTTCCCCTCAAGATGCTGGGCTGAAAAACCAGAACAGCCCAAATATTCAGATATACAAACTGTGATCCATCCTTATCATGAAATACTACTCAGCACTAAAAAAGGAATAACAAATACAGCAACAACATGGATGAATCTCAAAAATACTATGCTGAGATAAAGAAGCCAGATATTAATGCATATATACTGTATTATTCCATTTATATGAAATTTAAGAATAGGTGTAACTAATCTATGGTGAAAAATCAGAAAGGTGGCTGCCTCCAGGAAAAAGGGGGGCCTACGCAGAAGGGGTAAGTGGGAATTTTCTTGGGTTGTGGACAGGTGTACAAATCTTTCAAAACTCAAGCTTTAGATCTGTGCATTCATTACGGGTAAATGACATACAGGGTTGTGTCCAGATCTCCTGAGAAAGCTGCTCTCTCCCTTTACTCCCCCGGCAGTTGAGGCTGGGTTGGCTTAGATGCAATCTGTGAGTTCAAGAGCTAAGGCCACAGACAGAAAGCAGGTGAGTGGTTACCAGGGGCTGGAGGTGGGGCGGGAATGGGAACAGCTGGATGGGTATGAGTTTCCCTTTGGAGCGATGAAAATGTTTACAGACTAGATAGAGGTATTGGTTACCAATTGAATGCCACTGGATTGTACACTTTGAAGGGCTTATTTTTATGTTATGTGAATTTTACTTGAAAAAGAAAGAAAGAAGGTCTCAAGATAAGGGCAGCAACTTCTGTCCCCATGAGTTCTCTCAACACCAGGTTCAGCCTTAGTGGCCTAGTAGCTGCCTCTTCTTTCAGAGCAGGGCCACACTTACCTCCCTGCCTCCATAATGGACCTTGAGCCCCTTAACGGTGGGCCTGGATCTGATACATCTGCTTGTTCACTTCCTGGGCAGTGTAGATACTTGAGATTTGGGGTGTCAATTTGATGGCTGAGTAAGTATATGTGTGAGTGAATGAATGAGTAGCAAATGAACAAGGGAGTGAAGGAATGAGCAAAGAAATGGATGAAAGAAGGAGTAAGTGCACAAGTGGCTGGGTGACGGAGTTAAGTGCATGACCCAGGCCGGAGCATGGGCTCTGGACCCAACCCCGGTGGGTTCCAGTCCTGACTTTGCAATGCAAGTTATTTAACCTCTCTCTCCATGCCTCAGTTTTCTCGCCTACAAGAGGGGGATCGCAGCCTGTCATAAGAATATGTGAGTTAAAATGTGTAAATCTCCAGGCAAAGTGAACCCTCAGTGTCTGTATTAACGGAATCGCATCCGTGTGCGCAGGGCACCACAGCCTGTTGCGAAGGCACCGCCCCCTTCCCCTCCCGGGACCACGACGTACCGAGGAGCTGCACCTCGTCCGTGATGCCATAGACGTCGATGAGCGCCCAGAGCGGGCCGCCCACGGCCACGCCGCAGTGGAAGAGCACAGGCTCGCCGTCGTTGACGCTGTAGAAGACGCGGCCGTGGCGGTCCGCCCAGTAGGCCAGCACGGTGTCACGCAGCGCCAGGTTCTCCGGCAGCGCCTTGGCCCAGTAGCCGGGCCGCGTGACGAGGTCGGGGCAGGCGTACTTGGGGATGTCCTGGGCGCTCATGAGCGATGGGTCGTGCGCCGTGAAGCCGAAGCGCAGCGCGCCGCTCCAACCCGGGCGCACGGCCACCAGGCGCAGCCGCACCTGTTCGTACAGCCGGATGGGCCGCTGCGTGAACGTGACGCCGTTGCAGAAGCTGTTGCGCCGCGTGGCCCGGCGCGAGTGGCCGTCCAGCCGCACGTTCTTGCCCTTGGCCTGTGCATGGAAACGCGGCGCTTCGCTCAGCACTGGGCGGCGCTCAGGGCCAGGGCCGCAGCACGGCCGCGTGGCCAGGAGACGCGCCGGTGGCGAGTCTGCCGGAAGAGACACACAGGAGTTAGGGCCTTTCAGAACTCTGTGGCCACACTCATCTTTTCATAATGATTTCCACTTTAAAATCCATCTTAATTACACTGGTAAGTGATAACCTTGAGAAGGTTCCAGCCACCCCAGTCTGATCCACACTGCTACAACTAAGCCATTATACCCACTTCACAGGTGAGCAAACCAAGGCTTCACGTCTGAGTGTGTCTGAGTGTGAGTGTGTGTGCCAATGCACCCAGTGAAGACTTGTGCAGAGCTGCTTCACTCCCAAGCGGGCCAATGGGCTTGTCCCAAGAGCCAGGCTAGGCTGGCTTCATCTGACTTCACCCCCATCAAATCCCTCTGAATCTATAGGCGTCGTCCAAGGGCCGCTTTTGAGCAGCAGAGTCCCGCCAAAGGCAACAGGGGCCTTGAATTCTTGGGGGAGCAGTGGAGGTCTCAGGCTGCTTTTCTTCCTGCTGTTTTTGTTCAAAGGCAAGGCAGAAAAGGCCATACAGTCAGTCAGTCTTGGACCCCTTGACAATAGAATAGAAAGCAATATGAAGAGTGCAGCCACTGGGCACTTCCTGGCTGCATGATATGTGGTGGCTCTTGTCACCCCTCTAGCCTGTTTATCTGCCTGTAAAATGGGGATGCCCCTCATCTCACACAGCTGCTAAAGAGATCGTGTGGACAATGTTCCTAGACTGTAGCCTGGCGCAAAGTGTGTGTTTAATAGGCAACTAATAACATGATCATAATACTGAAGTTGCACAGGAAACTCAAGCCAGGATTGGGTGACTTCCCCTTCTCCCTACCCGCAGAAAATGAAGGCATTCTTTATAAGTAAGGTTGGCTTTTCAAGAACATATACTTATCAGGATTCATTTGTAATGGAGCTTTGCCCTAAAGGACCTGGAGAATCTTGGATGTCTCTTTTCAAAGGATCTGGCTGCTGGCCACAAAACTAGGAGGCCTGGGAATGAGGTTGGGGCTTCGTCCTTCTCACCTTTCCTTCTCCATCCCAGGGGCAATTCCTGGGAGGCTCTGGCAGCCGGAGGTGGCAGGGCAGGTAATTACTGCACGAGTCTCTGCTGCTGGCTCACAATAATAGCCAAGTACAATTTTCATGGCAAGTGCTCATAAACTGCAGCCAAACCCTGGCACACAATGGTTTGCAGTCATGGGGGAAGAATGGAGACCCCAGGGAATGAGAGGCTACCACAGGGACCACTCCTCCCATGCTCAGCCATGGGGTTAACTGTGTTCTGGGCAACATAGTGGGGTCTACTAATATTGAGGCTAATGGGAGTGAGAACAGGAGAAAATGAAGAGAGACAGGCAATGATGAGGCAGGCAAGCCATGGCTCCCCTCTCCAGGCCCAGGGGTGAGGCCGCCCAAGTCCCTGACCAAGCTGGGAGGCCCCTCTCCAAGCAGAAGCCACTGGCCCACAGAAGGCAAAATACAGAGAATACAGCCAGTACCCCAAATGAGAAAAAAGAAGTTAAAGGGTCTTAGTCATTCATTCATTTAACAAATGTGTAGTGAGCACCTAGTATGTGCCAGGCACCAAGAGACACTTGCTTCCCGCCAAGGTTCCCATTCTGATAGAGCTGACATTCTAGGGGGCAAAGTCAGACAATAACTAAAACATACTCTGCCTGGTGGGATGCATTATGGAGAAAAATGCAGCCAAGGAAGTGGGGCAGAGTGAGATGTTGTCTTAGGATTTTGAAGGAAGGCCTCTTTGATGAATGATTTTTGAGCAGAGACTGAAGGAGGTGTATCTGGGGGAAGGGCATCCCAGGCAGGAGTAACAGCAAGTGGCAAAGACCCAGAGGTGGGAATGTGCTGGTGTGGCTGAGAAGCAAGGAGGCCAGTGTAGCTGGAAAGGGGTGAGCAAGTGGTGGAGTGGGAGGAAATGAGAGTAGAGCTGGAGTGGTGGGGAGAGGTGAGGTGGGGGAGGAGATCCTTTGGTTGTTCGTTTTTTCTTTACCCCATGTACTCTGAGTGACATGGGATGCTGCAGGAGGTTTAGAGCAGAGAAGTGGTAGGACTGGTCAGGCTGCCATGCAGAGAGTGGGCTTTTGGGGAGGGGTGGGCAAGGAAGCTGGGGAGTAGGACAAGGTTACTGGGTCATTTCAGGGCAGAGGTGATGCAGGAGCAGATTGGGAAGGGGGTGATACCAGGCAAGGGGGTGAGAATGGGTCAGATTCTAGCTCTGTTTTGAAGATCGTAGAGATTGGTGTTTTTTGTCTTTAATGAGAGAAATAGAAAACATTCAATATACTTGCCTTGTGTTCAAACTATATTCAATGAAGAAGACAAATAACGGATACTTGAAGGGGATGCAGAGGTGGTTAAGAGGGGACAGGGAGATTCCAGGGTTGGATCTTGGAGGGCAGGGGTTTGTCCATCTCATCTTTGGTCCCCCTTGCGAGCAAAGGTCTGGCACACACCAGACAATTGACAAATGCCAGCTGCTGGGTTTACTATTGTTAGAAATAGAGCAGACCTCAGAAATCATCTCCTCCAATAAGTCTATTTTAAAGTTGGGAAAATGGGCCCACAGAGGGAGAGGGCCCTGCCAAGCTCAAGGTCATCTGGGGTCTGGGCAGGAACCCCTTTCTTAGGTTCTTCTGGCCAAGCCATCTCTGACATAGGAGGGAGAGTGTCTGAGGTCACTCTCACTGAAGAAGGGTAAGGGAAGCCTTGGAGGGGCTGGTCAAGCACCACGTCCCTCAGGGCCTGAGCCATCCTGAATGATGAGTTTTCTGCAAAATCAACTCCAGTTTTCTGTAACTCCCACAGCAGTTAGCCATGTGGGCATGTGCTGCATATGCCTGCCAGGCATTCATTCCTACTTTGCTGGTTACTGTGCCACACTTCCTTGGGATGCCCAGCTTTCCCCCAGCTAGGGGGCTTACCTCACCCCAACTCTAGAAATTGGGGTGTGACCCAGGCCTGGCCTATCAGATCACTGAAAACTTTTTAGCATAGGGAGCCCTCTTTTGCTTATCAGCAAGGTTGAACTAGGTTTCTGATATTTGCAACCAAAATTGCCCTGACTAATAGAGTCACCATGCATTCAGTAACCTTGTGGGGACACCAGCTCTGGGCTGGGGACTGGACATCCTGATTTAATCCTTAGAATAACCTTATAATAATGAGGTAGGACTACTGGTATTCCCATGATGCAGATGAAGAAACGGAGTTTCTGAGAAGGTTGAGTTAGTTGCACAAAGTCACCTGGGTGGCTTAGCCTAAGGGCAGAGCTGTGACTGAAGCTAAGCTTGTGTGACCCCCATTGTGCCCTTTCAGCCATTTTATTGTATTCTCTCTGCCCTTTAGAAACCAACACAGGATGGACAAAAGGGCTGGGCTGTAGACTGTTTACGTAGGAGAGGGAGCAACAGGCTGTTTGTTGACCCTTTTACACATGGTCAGGCCAGCAAGGCATTGGACTGGTAGGCATTGCAGTAGGCAAAATGTTCACTCTGCTATTTATCCATCCATCCGTCCATCCATCCATCCTTTCTGCAGACACACCTCTAGTGCCAGGCAGTGAGGATGTACGGACAACTGTACAGTCCTGTCCCTGGGGGATCTGTGTCTCTCCATGGGGGAGAAGACACACAGATGAATAGACGGTGACAAAGGGGCATGATAAAAACCACCGTAGGCATTGGCACCCGGAAGCTACAGGGCCTGGAGGGAAGCCCCAGACTCAGCTAGGGGCTGGGAGGCTGGGGGTGATTGGTGCCCATAGAACCCAGTCTTGAAGGAGGTAGGGGAGGAGAGAGAACATTCCAGGCTGAGGGAACACTAGGGGCAGAGTGGGGGAAGCTGGTCATTGGGCAGCGGGCAAGTAATATGATACAGGTGTGGCACTGGGTGGGCAGCCACTGCCTTGCGAGGATGCCATTGACACTGCCGGAGCCCACTGGGAAGGTCCTGGAGGCCTGGGAGGCCCCCGCGCACAGCATAGGGGAGAGGGCTTCCAGCCCAGGAGGCCAGCACCGCCTGCTAGGGAGAGACTCCCAGGACAGCTAGAGCCAGGCTATAGGCCGTCTCCAGGGCCACGAGAATGAGACAGGGGCCCACTGGAGAGCTTTTTAGGCAGGATAAAAATCAAAAGAATGAAGGAAATACCAGCTGAGTATAAACCATCAGGAGAGGCAGCCCTGGACTGCAGAGCCCGCGTTCTCCAGGCACGCTGTGGCCTTGTGCAAACCACGCAGCTTTTCTGGGCTGCAGCTTGCCTCCTGTGTCCAACAGGTCGGATTCTCTCCAAGGTCTCCACAGATGGCAAATGCTCCAGGAAACATTAAATATGATCACAGGTCAAAACCCTTCTGATCACCAAAGACCACAGCCACTCTTATTTGCTTATTTTTATCTCCCCTGCCATCACTGTGGCTTCTCCAACCTTATCTCTCAGAGAGTTTCTCTACAAAACGGCTGGGGAATCCTAAGCAGGTGTTCTCTGAGTGGCCTGCTGATTTGAATGAACAGGAGGGTGAAGAGGGATACTGCTTTGTTTTAAGGGGAAGTTTTCCGCAAAACCAACTATACGTTAGGACAGAACGCAGCCCAGTAACAAAGAGGTTTACATATTTGTTTAATCTTGATCGTATGATCCAAGTTCCTTCAGGGAGTGAGTGACAAACACTTGTTTTCCCCCCCAAGAGGGAAGAGCCCTGAGATGAAGAAAACCAGAGTGTAAATGTTTCTAAGAGGATGTGTTGTTTACACAAATTGAAAATGCTTAAAATAAAAGAACAATAAGCAATCTCCAAATTGTATACCAACATCTGCTCTGAGCTCAACTCAGGGAAAGCGGCTTCTACAAGAAACAGAAAAGGGTGGATGTGGTGTGGAGGGGGCCCAGGGCCCCGTGGAACATCTTAGTTTAAAGATGTTAGCAGAAAATCTGAACTTCATCACTTACCACAAGGAAGTACTGAGTACCTTTTCTAACTCCATTGCAATCAGAGCACACGTCCAATTTTGCTTCCTGCCTTTTCTAACACAACATTACATTAAAAAAAAAGCATTTTCTCACATGGTTCCCAAGCATTTCCTTGTTTATGTTTTGTGGCTTCAGAATATTCCCTTCAAGGGCCAAAATACCCCACACCTTTCCCCTCCTGGTGATCACTTCAGCTGCTCCCCCCATGGCTCAGTATATGCACACAGAGGATCCCAGCTGCGGGTGCCGGGACTGGATTCAGATAGGCCCCTCGCACCAGAGACAGCACTTGCCAGGAAGAGGCCCCCACACCATGCCAGCAACCAGGCCCCACGCCTCTTTCCTTCCACAAAGGCTGAGGACCCATTGGCCTTGTCAGGGTGCCACCTCTGGCCGGTAAGCCCCCTCGTCTTCTGGCCAGGAATCACATCCAGGGGCTCTAAGAACAAGGCATGGTGGAGGCGGTTTCTGTGACGTGGGAACCCCACGGAGAGCTCGGCAGTAGCCCATCCTTGTGTGGGAGGGAGGAGGAGACAGTCCTGGCCTGACCCCATGGTTCACCAAAGGCTGCTCCGGCCCTGCCAGGACTGGAGAGGATGGTCTTTCCATCACTTAGTCAAAGAAGCAATTCCCTGACTCTAAACACATGGGCAGAGATTCTGGGGTGTGAGCAGTAAATGGCCGTGGATGGTTAGGGAGGAGAGGACCTCTTCTGACTAAATAGATGTTGCCCCCTGCCAGCCTTGGGCAAGGCCTTGGGGAAGATAGGAGGGCAGAAGAGCAGCTCTGCGGTTCACTTGCATCGGTGCTTTTGAACACTGTGGCTCACGGGCTCTGGGTTCGAGCTTGTGCTTTGTGGCTGATGAGTCTGAAGGTCTTTGGTTAAGTTACATCAAGGGCTGACACAGCAGGGGTGTCATCTGCCAATGGGGTTGATATTGGACCTGGTTGCAGGCTACCAGGGGGTGGGGGGTGGTGGTGAGAGCGCAGAAAGATCCCAGCAGAAGTCCTGGCACACAGTAGATGTTCACTCAGTGATCATTCCCTTCCCCATGGGGAACAGCAGCTCCAACCCCGGGTGAGCCTCTCACCTTCTTCTCTCCTATGTTTTTTATTTGTTTAATCTCAGTTTGAGAGGCAGTTAAAAAGAAAACAGGCTTGAAATCAGACCCAGTCTTAGATTCTGGTTGTGTCATTTCATAGCTGTGTGATCTTAAGGTACATGCTTAACTTCTCTGGGCCCCCAACCAGACCTAGAAAACTGGTAAAAGTCACCTCCATCCTGCACGACTGCTGTGTGGACAAATGAGGCAAATTTGTCAGGCGCAGTGCCTGGCACATAGAGGTACTCACTAAACACTTTGTCCTTCCCTTCAGCCAGTTGGTTCCTTTGATGAGAAAAGTTTAGTTTGGGTCAGAGGAGTCTGTTTGTAGGTCTGGGGAAACATATCTTGATTTATTTAGTTTCTCCGTGGAGGGCTGGTGACCTTGGCAGGAAAGGCCTCTTGAGAATCCTGGGGTCGCCTTCCCTTGGTGTTCAAGGACAGAGGCCCATTTTAAAGCCATCCCAGCAGTGTCTCAGACATGTACTGTGCCACCCCCTGCATGATCCCCACTCACTGGCCCAGCCCAGCCTTTCAGCGGATCCAAAAAGAGCCTGAGGAAATGGCAAGTACTTCCAGGAAGATGGCAGGAAGCAACAGCTCGGGCTTCTCAGGCCGCTGAAGTGACGGCTTCCAGCGTGCTGGCATTCAGCAGATGGCATTCTGGCTGAAATGACCAGCAGGTTCTACCCCACAGGCAAAGGGAATCACCAACTGGGAGAACAGTCTATTCTGCACCCTCCCTTTCACAACTAGCCTTTTACTGAGCCCTATTCGGTGCCTTTGTTTATTGGCGTTAGTTTTCATAACATCCTGTGGGGCAGGTGTAGCCACCTTCATTTTCCAGAGGAGAAAACCAAGGCCTAACAGATGGGCAGTGGCAAGAGAGAGTCAGAGTTGGGTTCGTCCCCTGCCACCTACCCCTTCTGTAAGGCAGCTCCCTGAACCACTGAGCAGGGGCCGTGGCCCAAGGGTGATAAGTTATGCAGGCCTCTCTGCCCCGAAACATATCCACGTTCCATGCACACAATTTGACAACCTCAGGGACTTCCGGGACCTACAGAACATCCAACCTCAGACTATGAGAAGTCTTTGGTTCAAGTGACATTTGACCAAGTCCACAATTCCACAATTCCAACCAATGCAGTTGGTGGTAGGAAGCAACACGGTGCGTGCATCGGGGTGGGGACTGCATATGCTTTAGAGAGGAAAAGTGACTGCTGTTTGGCAAGGCCGTCCTCCACCCAGGGCAGGGTAATGGAATCAGCAACAGAAAGAAGTTTTGCCATTGGCGGGTTTGAAAGGGGACTAGAAAAAAATAACCAGCTCTCCCTCATCTCTGCCAAATGGGGCAGTGACATGCCCCCAGGAGACAGACACTCTGTTCTCTGTTTCAGAGGCCCGGTTGTCCAGCACCCAGGCTGGAAAAGGGCCAGCCCACAGTAACTGCCACCCTGCTCCTCCCTCCCCTTTTCTTTGCATACAAAACCCAGTCTTCCCAGTGCTGTTGGGAAAGCCCCACACTCCTGTCAACGGCGGCAAGGAGGCCTCAAGAGAAGCCAGAGGTCACGCCACACTGCTTGTTGGGAGAAAAGCCCTTCGAGGCCTAAGTGGCAGCCCTCTTTGGTCAAGTGGGCTGGGGTGCCCCAAGTTCCCAGGGGGTGAGGTCATCCTGACATCCCTTGGATATATGCTCAGCAAAACTGGGATTCCCAAACCTTTTCCAACCTCTTCCTGATAAACAGACCCAGGACACTCCCCGTCTCAGAGGCACTGGCTCCCAGGCTTAGGCCTCCACTGGCATGGGGGAGTCGGGGGAACACGCCCTCATTCTTTCTTGAATGCATCACTTTCTCCTTCATCTGACATTTGTGACCATGTGCTCCATGCCAGGACCTGTGCTGGCTGCAGGGACACATGTGCTGTTGAGGCACACACAGCCCTTGTCCCCCAGAGCCGAGAGACCAGCAGGGGACACGGACACAGACAGACGCCATGACTGCCCAGGCTGGCTGGCAGGAAGGGCTGGGCTGTGGGATGATTCTCATAGGAGCCACTTGGTAGACTCAGGAAGAAGTGGCTGGGAGAATGATAAAGGATGAAGTGTGTTTCAGGCAGAGGGAACAGCAGATGCAAAGGCCTGGAGGTAAGAAAGAGCAGAGTGCACTTGGGGAACAGAAGGGAGGGGGCTAGTGGAGAGGGAGTCAAGGGCTACATCACAAAGGGTCTTAGAGGCTGTGCAGAGGAGGTTAAGGTTCTCAAGAAAGCTCTGAGGGCCATGAAGTGTTTGGAGCATGAAAGGAATTTCTGAGGATACATCTCTCTGAAGAGTGTGATTCAAGCTCTATGTCTTCCCATAGAAACTGTCCCTTCTCTTTTGTCTGCCTATCAAAATGACACAGCATAGTGGGAATGGGAAAAACAGTCCAGGTTTCAAATGTTGCTTCCAACGGCTGGCACAGTCCTGCCCCTTGGCACCTGCTTCTCCTCCAGGCAGCCCCTGGCAGCTGCCTGCTGATAAGAGGTCTGAGTCAGCCAGCAGGCTCTTGAGGGTATCCACTCCCTGGGGCCTGGGGCCCAGAAACCCGAGGTTACCTCACCCGAGCCCCATGTGAGCACCTGCAGGGCCCCATCCTGACTTTCTGGAACAATAGATTCTCTAGTCTTGCTTTTCAGGGTCAAAAGCCGCGCTGAAGGAAGAAGCTGCCCTGGAACTCTGCTGTTCTGGCCCCTAGAGCTACAAAACGTTCCTCACAAGCCGCACCGCTGGGCAATGTTTGCAGGCCCTGTGGGGTGGGGAGCGCCCACCTCTGTGACACACCCAGTGTGCGCCAGGTGCTTGCTGTGGGGCTCACTCACTCTTTGCCACAGCCTGCCTGGTGGCTTCCAGATGAGGAGACTAAGGCCCAGAGAGGTGAATGTCCTTGCCAGCGGCCACCCAGCCTGTGAGGGCGGTGTTTGTTTTCAAAGCTGGTCCTGTCTGACCCCAAAGGCTGCATCCTTCCTGTTTCATGCCTCGCTCCTCCCCAAGGTCCCTTGCTTACCCCTGAGTTGCAAGAAAACAAGCTAGACTATGTACAAGAAAGCTTAAGCCACTTTCTGGGAACGAGGGGGTGAGATGCCCTGGCTCGGGCTGGGGAGGGGTGAGGAGGGGTGGATGTCATTAATCAGCTTGTTTTGAGCCGCTCAAAGGCCACAGTTTGGCAGGACTTGGGATGAACAATAAGCAGCATCTAAAAAAGGAAAGCGGGTGACTGATTACAGCAGGAGGATGGAGCCCCAGTGCCTACCGTCCCTGAGGTCTGAAACTGGAATTGGGGGAAGGGCGTGATGGGAAAGGCAGACCTCACTGGGGCAACGCGGACACTGCAACCGGCCTGCTGCCCATCAGACCTCCCGTGGTGTTTCTGACCATGCTGGAGGAGGTGACTGCTACCAGACCTCTGCTTCAGAGGAAGGGAGGCTCAGAGAGGTTGGGACAGCTGCCTGAGGCCGCACAGCCAGGAAGTGGTGGACTTAGCATTTGAACCCATATCGGCCTGGCTCCCAAGGCTAGGGTGAAGATGCTGTGGCTGCTTTGGGCAAAGCATACAAGTCATCCCTCTCTGAAGATAAGGAACAGCACGGTGCCTGGCACATGGCAGGTCCTCAACTAATATCACTTCCTTCCCTGCTGTATTTGGCTCTAAAACCCATCCGCTTCCTTCTCTGAAGATCCAACTTTCTCTGTTCTCTCCCCCTCATCCATCATGCTGGCCTTCCTCCAAACGTCAGAGGGTTCACGAGAGCAGGTGAGTGTGGGCTGAGGATACTGTAGGAAGCCTGAATGGACTTCTGCCCCTTTACCCAAAAGGCAAAAGGAAGTAAGTGTTGGAAATGCAAACTCAGGAGCCCTGATAAGAATCTCCATCCCATATATCCTAAACTCTGGTGTTTGGAGAGTCATTAGCTCACTGGGATCGTTCTACAGCCCTATGAACCCATTTCTCAGATGAGAACATTTGGCTTAGAAGGGGAGGGGCTGGTCCAAGGTCATGGTACAGGAATCGACTTCAATCTGAATCTAAAGTCCATGCATGCTCTTGACCATTACGTGGAATTGCTTCCCCAGCTGACCAGCTGATACTTTAGTAAATCCATCACAGGGACTTGAGAAGAGCAGCCCAGCAGGACTGTTTGGTCCAGTGCCCCTTCCCCCACATCGATTTCAGGCCCACAGATTCCTTGCCTTCAAGGGGACTTAATGGAGCCCACATCTTATGTTGGGCTCAGAATTCTCATGGAATCCCCTACTTACTGTTCATCACAGCCCCATGGGGGGAGTACCGTCCTTATCCCCATCCTGAAGATGAGGAAACAGGGCTCAGAGAGGGAAGTGACTTGTCCAGGAACACACAACTTAGATATCGCAGAACTGAGATAGGAACTTGAGACTACCTCCAAAACCAGTGCGGTTCCCACCATATCCTGGGATTCCAGCCAAAGACCCCATCTTTAATCTCTGTGTGACCCTGTACAAGGCTCTGCTCCTCGGTGCCCCCCATCCACCAAACAGGAGGTGGGACATGATGATTCCAAGCACTCTCTGGTCCTGGGAACAGAGCCCTTGGCTGACCTGTTGGGATGAAGGTCTGCGCCATCCCCAGAGACAGGGAAATTCCGCTCTTCCATCTCCTGCCCTTGAATTTCTCTGAACCTTGAGGGGAGGGGAGGAGAAGTTCTTCTGCAAAGTGGAAAGTTACCAAGCAGATCTGGGTTTGGAGATACAAGGGATGCACGTGCCCACCCACCTCATAAATCCATCATCTTTGGAGGAAAAGGAAAGAAACACGCATGCCCGAAGATGTAATTGTGATATAAACAATGTGTAATGTTGAGGATGTAAACAGAACACACTTGTTAATAGCTGTGGGCATTTTTCTGAGAAGCAGTACAGTCCGAGATACCCACACCCCACCCTTTTCCCCAAATGGCTTACTCATTAAAGAACTTTCTCCCCGCTGCCCAGAGGTGAGGCAAGAGGCCAGCTCTGAGCTGCCCTGAGTCCCAGTAACAAGAATGAAGAGAGAAGCAGGGATGACGGTGAGCTGAGGCTGACACCTGAGGATGGCTGTCCCACACCTGCTCAGAAATACCTGTTGCTGAGTCGGCAAAAATGCTGAGGCTGGGTGGCTGGGGGGAGGGAACAGAACTGGGCGAGGGCAGGTAGCTTGATCTTTCTGTGCCTCAGTTTCCTGATTAAAAAATGGGGCTAAAACCTCCCAATATGAAGAACTGGCAGGAGGATTATATAAATGAAACATCGTGAAGGGCCCTGCAGGCATTCAGCAGATGAGCACAGGATAGCACTCCCCATAAGACCCCAGGGTAAAAAGGTGTCTCAGTGGACAATTCATCTGGATCTTTCTGATGCCCCGGTTGCCTCTGCAATGGCCATGTCAAGTCCCAGCTGGGCTAAACACCAGTGCCCTTCCAGCAAAGGGTGCTTCCTCCCTGCTGTCCTCATTCCACTTCCAGACAGCTTTTCGCAGAGTTCTTCCTTTGAGCTAGAATCTGTCTTCATGTGACGTCCACACGCTGGTCCTGTCTGTGTTTGGCCAACACTGCCCTTCCCCCATCAAGTCTGCTCCCCAGCCTCATGGATCTGCAGGCAGCTCTTAGGCTCCAGAGATCCCCAGGCCAGGTTGCTGGACATTCTTTGCTTCCCTGGGGATGACATAGCCTTTGCATTGCTGTATAGAAAACCCTCAGGACATCAGCTATCCCCTGACTTGCCTTGAAAGGAGTTGGAAACCTACACATCAGACTTTGGGAAATATCAGCTGGGGTCCCTACAGTGAACCCATAGGCCAGCTGGAGACTGCCCCCACTCTGGCATGCCTAGAGGGAGGATGTGAGACAAACAGCTAAAGACATAGGTGAACAATTAAAAACAAATCTGCCAAGACTTATAAATGCTTTCAGATGTCTGCTCAGTACTATGAAGGCTTCCTGTCCCAGTGTGAAATGCCCCTCACCCAACCCAGCCTTCATCCTCTCCATACCAACATCCCTTCCTCCTAGCCAAGTCATGTTGGACTATTGGACCTGTGTGCCCTGGGGCAAGTTATCTTCCCTCTCTGTGCCTCCCTCTGTTCTCTCTATAGTTGTATGGGATTAATAAGAGTAGCTAAATCACAGGGCTTGTCCTGAGGGTTAAGTGCAGGTACCTGTCTAGAACAGCTGTCCGGCAGACTGGCTGTGTGATACAAGTTAGTGGTTATATTATTCTTTTGTGTCTGTCTCCCTTGGGAGTGTAGGGCTTGGCACCGAGCAGGGGCTTGTTTGCTCAGTGAATATATAATCGGGACAGGTACCCCATGTGAGCACTTACTATCTGTCAGATGTTTTGCATGCCTGAAAGGTAACATCATTATCCCCTTTCTGCAGAAGAGCGGATGGAAGCTTAGAGAGGTCAAGTTGCTTGTCTGGCTCATTAGCGGCAGGACCAAGACTCAGACCCAGACTCAGGGATGAAGGACCCTAGCCTGTGCTCTTACCTCTGCTGAGAATGACAATACAGAGGAGACAGGATGCTTCTTGCCTGCAGGAAAAGCCTGGGGGCGGGAGCACAAAAGGCTGTCACCCTGGCCCTGTGCCCTTGCTGACTGACAGTGGGGCTGCCTGGAGCTCTGGGTGGGAAAGGCCTATGGGCAGATGGGCTCCAGGGAAGGGTGTAGGTGCACTGTGATGCTTGCCAAGGGCAGGTGGGGGTGGCCAACCATGGGCCAGTTTGTACCAGGCAGAGCCCTAATGCAAGGAAGACAGGGTAAGGAGCTCAAATTCTCCAGGGAAGGATTCCCAGAGGCCACCTCCACCTTTTGAGTGAGAGTCTAAAGGCCTGGGGTGGAATGGGGGATGGACTTTTCCATCGGTGGCTTCATTTTGCCTGCTGTGGACTGAAATAATTCACTGTCCCAAGGAAAAGAAGGTGACAAGGGCAGCTTGACGGGGAGTGGAACTCAGGATGAGGATAAAGGGTAGCGGCCCCGAGAGGCCCTAAGGGACATCACCCCTTGGTGATGGAGAATGGGCTTAGGAGCCGAGCAGGCCTGAGGTCAAATTCTGCTTGCCACTTCCTGGCTGTCTGTCCCAAGGCAGGTCTCATTACCCTTGTGAGCTCAGTTCCATCATCTGTGAAATGGAAGACTATTTCTGGAAGGTTGATCCTGGTTTAAATAGAAATAAATAGGTAAATGAAAGGAAATAGATAAAAGGCGTGGGGGCAAACATGCTGAAGCTCTGACCGCTTCACTACTCTTGCTACATGAGTGCTTACTACTTACACACCTCCCTCTCTTCTTCTCTGCTTCAAGCTTTAATCGCACACCTGACTTCTGGGCTTCTATTTTAAGCCCTCAGAGAACCCCACTAAGTACAGAAAGCCCTTTGGTCCAGAAGACGGCAGAGCTGACTCTTCTTGTCTATGTGGAAGATTAAATAAACAGCCTGTTCAGGGGGCCTTGTGACCCAGCCCAGAGAAAATGCTCTGCCCCCCTGGCAAACATGGCGTATCATCCCAGTGGCAGCTGAGAAATCTAAGCCTCCTAAATATGGCAGGACCCCCAGAAACCACTCCCTCCTCCAGCCTGGCCTCTGCCCGTCACTCTGACCCCACAGCCACCCCCACGTGCACCAAGACCCCAAGAACCCTACAGCTCCTCACACTCCCCTCAGGCCTTTGCTCCTCTAGCTCCTCTGCCTTTCTTCTTCCCTTCTCCTGGCTAACTTGGTGCTTTCTGGTCTCAGCTGGAGAGCACCTCCTCGGAAGCCTTCCTGCATCCTCCTCTGGCTCTCATGGTTCCCTGGGACCCCCCACTTACTGTAACTGCCCTGTCCTGGTTGGCCTCTCCCACTAGACCTTGAGTCCCTAAGCCCAGCCTGTGAGTTCTGGTGAACAAATAAATGATAACTGCAAAATGCAACCTGCCAAGAAGATTCTTCTCCTCGGAAATCAGGTGTCCAGACAGACCTCAAGGAGCCTTTGGGAATAGCTGCCAGTACACATGAAAGGGACACCTCCCAATCCAGAGCCTTGGTTCGCGGCTCAGTGTCACCTGGGGCACCTCCAACCCAGGGGCAGGCCTGAGGCCTCTGCTTCCCGCAGCAGCAACAATCACCTCTCAGCAAAAGCCCTGGGCGCTGTGCATACACTGCCGCCTCTGCTCACTGACCTCTCACCGCTGCGAGCCGCGAGGGAGCCCCTCTCTCCTCCACACTTCACAGTGAGGGCGCTGAAGTGCCTTGCCCAAAGTCACTCCCCTGAGCCAGGGCTGAGCTGGGATTTGAACGAAGACAACCTGACCCCAAGATCTGTGTGCTAGATCTGGACACCAGATCTCCCCGTGCTGTAGACCAGTAAGTGGCCTTACCATAACTCTTAATGAGCGAAACCCCTGGAGACCAATACATTTTATGCTGTGACACACACAATAGACACGCACGCACACAGCTGAAACAAAAGTTTATGAAACAAAAATAAATTTACTACATGAGTAAACTCCATATTTTATTTTTTATTCTATTCTATTCTATGTCATTAAAAAAATTTTTAAAGCTGGTCGCACAAGACCCATAGTAGATAGACCACTTGGTCTGGTGGCCAGGCCATGTTTGGGGTATATAACCAACAGTTTATGCCATGTGCCCAAAAGATGTCATATAAATGAATAAGGTCAAACTCAGGAAAATGCGGAGCAGGGCAGACCCCAGAGTCACCCCAGCCTGGGCACAGCACCTAAATGGAATCAGAGTGGCCTTGGGGTGACTGAGCCACAGAAGACTCTGAAGGCAGGCAGAAAGAGACGGCATCCAAATGGGGAAGGCAGACATCCAGGTGTCGCCTCCTCCAGGAAGACCGTCCCCTACTCCCATAGCCCCAGAGCGCCCTCCTTTCCTGTCAGGGGAGAGAGAGAGTGAAGGGAGAAGAGATGGTAGCAGAACAGTAAAGACAGAGGCCCTAGTTCCTTCTAGCTCTAGGTTCTCCCCTGGCAACTTCTCCACTTTTCCTGCCCACTGGACACACCCATTCCCTCTTCCTTACTTCACGGATGGATAAAACCACTTCTTGCCTCCAGCCCACCCCACCCTGGCCCCCAGCGTGCTTGCAGGCTATCACAGAGGAGCCTTGACCAGTCAGGCCCCTGACCACATGTTGACAGCCCTGGAGTTTGCAAAGCTGTTGGATGAACTATTATCACTTTGAGAGGCTTGGCTTAAGCCTCTTGCTCACCCAGGAGGCTGTAAAAGGGATTCCTCAAGATTGGGTGGGAGGGAGGCAGATTGGGTAAGATAAGGCAGGAAAGCCCAGCCTGACTTTACGTTGTGACTGGGTACAGGAGGAAGACAGCCATCAAGAGAGGGGAATGTCATTGGTGGGGTCATCCATGCAGTCATTGCGGTGGCTGTAAGCAAAGTGACAAAGCTATTGTCCTCCCAAGGACTGAGAATGTCCAGATCCTGGGAGAAGTGGCTGCCAGGCTCTGGCAGCATTTCTACCCACTGTCCGGGGGCAGCAGATCTGACCCACGCAGGCCTGCACCCACACACCTCCTCAGCAGGAGCTCTGCAGGGCGTCTGAATGGCCCAGTAGGAGTGGCAGCTTCCCATCTGGACTCAGCCCTTGCAGACAGTCCATCTACGTTAGGAAGCCTGGTTCTCCCCCTTACTCCAGTGTGCCTTTGTCCTTTACCTCTCCAAGCCTCTGTTTGCCTGTCTGTAAAATGGTGATAAATATAGCCTCTCTAAAGAGTTGTTATAAGGGTTTAAATCAGGCAATGTGGGTAAAGCCCCTGACTCAGGGCTTGGCACAGAGCAGGGTCCATATACTTCCCTCACTCCTAAGCACCAGGATACCTGAATATTGAACTAATACTAAAAAGAGCCATTGCCTTGGTCAAGCATGGACCACCTTAATGATTAAACCCAACTGGCAGTTTGAATTCATCCTCTCCTCCAACCAGAACTACAGGTGAGCCCCAGGGGCGCACTAAGGGAAGCAGTGAAGTGTGCTGCTGGGAGAAGGGGAGGAGTTCCCCTCCCCGAACCCCACTACCTGCCCTGGAATTCTTCCCCCTCACCACCTGTTTACACTTTTTTTTTTCCCTTACAAAACCCAGCCCAAAGCTAATGCAGTCCAGAGAACAGCACAGACCTTCTTCTAAGCCTAGCTTGCCACTCCCTGTGTGACTTGGAGCAAGGGTCTTGATCTCTGTGTCCGGGTCTCCTCGCCTATAAAATGGAGGAGAACTGCATCTTCCTTTGCAGGACTGAGCGGCAGCTAGAAAGGGAATGGATAGTGCACACAGTAGGAACTTAGCAAATGCGGGTTCCTGCACTGACTCCCCAACACTTGTGTTTAGAGGGCATTCATGTAAATGGGCTGACGCCTTCGTGAGGTTGCCAAAGAGCTTCCCCACAGCTGACCTCCCTTCCTCTGGCACTTCCTTATTACACACAGTGATGTGCCAGATTTCTCTGGGGCACCTGATAAATGTTATCTGAACCAGGGATTGGGAAGATACTGCATGTTTGAGGAAGACTGCAGGACTTTGGAGCTCAGTCAACCTGGATTCCAATCCTAGTTCAGCCAGCTGGATGAGCCATGTGACTGGGGCAAGTCTTTATCTGAGCCTTGGTTTTCTAATTTGTAAAATGGAGAAGATAGTCCCTGCCTGCAGGGCTGTTGTGAGAATTAAATTCATTCATTCATTCATAAAACATTTACTGAACATCTACTAGGTACCAGCCACTGCTCCAGGTGCTGAATATACAGCAGTGAATGCAACAGATGGAATCCTCCCTGGGGAGACAGATAATAAACGGCTAACTACACATACAGCACGGCACATGGTGATCCACGCTAAGGAGAGACACAAAGCAGGGTAAGGGAGCGGGGGCTGCTGGGGGCTGCTGGGGGCAGGGACAACGGCAGGACCAGCACTGGAGCAGAGACCCGAAGGAAGGGAGAGGAAATCACATGGAGGTCTGGGGGGATCAGCAAGTGCAAGAGCCATAAGAAGCAGCCTTGGTTGGCATGTAAATGAAGCCACATATGCAGGAAGCCTGGCAGGAAATCCAGGTGCTTGCAAATGCCAGCTCTGTACCCCATGCATGTGTCCTTTTCCCAAGAATGAAAGCACAAGGGTTTCTACAGGACAAGACTGAGCCAAGTGTTCTGTCAGCTTAAGATCCAGGTAACATGTGAGCTCTACCACCCGGTTCTTAGCTCCTGCTGGGCACCAGACTCTGGGCTGGGCAACCAAGGATACAAGATGATCCAGACAGGGTGTCTGTCCTCAGACAGCTCCACAGCGAGTTGTGATGGGTGATGACCATGCAATGTGGTCAGATGAACAAGCAGAGACTTAAGGTATCTATGTAGCAGAGTGAAGGATGGGATTGGGTGTGGGTGGTCAGAGAAGGCTTCCTGGAGGAGGTGACAACTAAGCTGGATTTTGAATGATGGACAAGAAAAGATATTCCAGGTGTGGGAAGCATTACATACCGAGCAAAGAGGTGTTTAAAAAATGGCACAGTATCTGTGAGAAACTAATTACAGGCACGTCAGAAAACAATAAGCAGCTCTTCATATTCTTGGCAACAACCTGATTAGCTCAAGAATTCCAGTCCTGGCACCTTCCTCAAACTCAATGCAAGCTTCAGCCCAGGGGAGAGCTTGAATTTCCCACACTTAGCTTCTGCAGTGGGTAACACACCTTAACCCACGGCTCTCAGCCCAGGATGGCCCAGTACACAGAGTGAGTGCCCAGGGGGCTGGTGACTACATAAATCTCTAGCTCTCTTCAGCCCACCTGGCATGTGTCTGTCCTTTTAGCCACCCCAAGGCTGACCCACAGGTGGCAGAATGACTTTTTACTAGAACAGTATAAAGATTTCTTATTTAAGAAATCCTACAAAGGGGTCCGTTCCTCAGCTCATCTTTGAGGCTGGCAGAATATCTGCTGCCCTGTTTGCCAACATCCCTGGACACCACCTCCTGACTGGGATCTCCCCATCTGGGCAAGAGCCCTGGTCACAGGAGGTGGAGGCCACCCTTCAGTGAGCAGACCTGGATTTGAATCCCACCTCTGCCTCTGATGAGCTGGTGACCCTCTGCTGGTGACTTCACTGTTTGGAGAATGTGGAGGTTTGAGTGGAGTGGTTCTAAAGCTGCCCCAATGCTTAGAAAGTAGGAGTCAGCTCCTCTTTTATAATCTGGCCTGGGGAATCCCTGGTTCAACATCATCCATTTCTATCCCCTCCAGAGGAAAAGAGATCATTTTTTGATATAAGGCCTAGAAGGGAGTGCTGTATGAGAGTGTGTCAGAGCAGAGACTGGGTGATACATCCCACTCTTCCTGGCTTCACACTAAATTTACCCCACAGCTGACTTACTCCCCTACTGAGCTGGGCCTTTGTACTTTAAAAATAAACACATCTCTCACCTTCTGACTAAAGGATGCTACCAATGCCCAGCCTTAAGCCCAAATAGATTTATTCTAAAGACTTGGTGGATGGGGGTAGGGAGGGCAAGCAGACTTGCATCGCAATCCAGACTCACCTCCCACTAGCGGTGTGACCTTGGATGAGTAATTTTCCTTCCTCTGAGCCTCAGTTTATCCATTGGTAAAACTGAGATGCGTATCTTTATACTGCAAAGCTTCTTTGCATTGCGCTGGGGTATGCAAAGTGCCTGACACAGCGCCTCCACGCACTGATCTGTTCCCATAATTACCAGGTATTTTCTAGTGAGACCTCTACCCACTCCCCCTCTCCCCCCTCCCATCCTCTTACTCCAGCCGAGAAAATTCTGGGGTTGTGCTAACTAGGGGGCGATGCGCTCGTTCTGCAGCAGACTCCCAGGGGTTAGACAGCCCCCAGTAGTGCAGACACCAGCGGGGGGCGCAGCCGGGGTGCGCGTGGGAACATGGCCAAACCAAGACAGCATGTGCTGTGGGGGCGCTGAGCGGCTGGAAACTGGGGTATTTCAGCGGGCACCCCCCCGCCACCCCCCACCCCCCACCCCCACCCCACTCTCAGCAGCTGCAGTCTCGGCACAACTGGAGGTTTCTGGCCGTCGGAAGCCCTGGGGAACCTCGCTCCAATCAGTCCCCGAGGCGCCCAGGGCTCCCTCATCACAGCCCTCCGGCTGGAACAAAGGCGAGGGGGCGCGCAGCAGCGCCCCAGCGGCCCCTTTGCGCATCTCGCCAAGCCGGGAGAACGGAGACTGGGGTCCCCAAGGTAACCAGGACGCGGTACCCGCCCTCCTAGAGCTCAAAGCCCAGGCGCGGGGCGGGCGCGAAGACGGGGTCAGTGAGACACCAAAGACTCCAGCCCGCCGCGCGCCAACGTCTCCCAGGAGGGCTGGGTGGCTCTCCGGAAGTCACCCAGTGGGTTCCCCGGAGGGAGGAGAACCCCAGCGTCCGCCGCCCGGGCAGGGCTCCCCGGCGTACCTGGCAGGGTCCTGTGCACGGTGTTGCCCATCGCCGCGTCGGGGTGCGGCGTTGGTGGCCGGGCGCTCGGGGTGCACGGAGGCTAATGACGCCCTGGGCCGGGGACCCGGGCCAGGGTCAGGCTCCGGGGCATCGCGGCTGCACGGGCGAGCTGGCGGGCGGCAGCTGCGGCGGGGGCCGGCAGGGAGGCGGTGGTGGCGGGAGGAGGAGGCGGAGCCACCGGCCCAGCCCGCCGGCTCCGCCCCCGCCTCCCGAGGCCTCCAACCGCGCAGGGAGGGGCGGGGCCGTGGCCGCCGCATCTTTTGAAAGTTTGCACCGGGCGGCGGGAGGGGACTGCAGAGTCTCCCGCCTTTGCAGCTCCCACGCCCGGAGCAGGAAGGCCCGCCCGGCAGCTGGGAGCCCTCGGGTGCCAAGCTCCTCATCCTGCTGGCCTTTTTTATTCCTATATTCCAATACTTTAAGAAAGCCACTGTGTGCCAGGCCCTATTCCAGGTGCTGGACCACAGGAGGACAAGACCTCGCTCCGGCGGAGCTCGTCTGCGGGGTGTGGGGTTGGGGAAGTTACACACAGGCAGATTACCTCGGACGGTGTAAAGGGCGTGAAGACAATCCTATGAGGGTGACCGTGGTGGGAGTAGGATCCTGTACCTACAAGTGGGAGAAACCTAGGCGGTGTCTAAAGGCTGGGAGAAGGGAACCCATTAAAATATTTATTAAGCATGTCCTGTGTGCCAGGTGTGGTGCTGGCACTGTAGATACAAATAAGGCAGGCTAGTGGAGAAGACAATAAGCAGCTGAGATCACATAATATAATGATGACAGGAAGAAAATGAAACAAGATAGGAGTAGTGGAATAACTATGGGGGGCTCAAGGAGAGCCTGGATGGGGTGGGAAATGTCATCAAGGAATGGACAGCAAGGAAATCAGCGATAGGGACAGCTGAGGAGAGTGTCCGTGGCAGAGGGAGTAAATGCACTCCTCATTCATTCATTCATTCATTCACCCCAAAGGCATTTTATGAGAACTCTCCTGCCCAGGAACCCAGACCACACTCAACGAGAAGGGAAGCCTGTCATTGTCTACCCTCACTGAGCTCCATTTTGCAGACCTAAACACTGAGGCTCAGAAGGTACAGTAACTTGCCCAAGAAGACTAATTTTTTTCTGACTTTACTTTCCATGCTCTTGTATCCTTTAAGACCTTATGAAATATGTTATTACCCCCACTTCACAGATAGGGAAATTGAGGTTCAGAGAATGGAAAAGAGGTGCCCAAGATCTCCCAGCCAAGCTAGCCTGGAGTTATGTGAATGAAAGAGGGTTATCCAGGAGAAATGCCCCCAGCCCCACCCTGCCGGCTCAGTGTCTTCAGTGCCTTCAGCCTAGAGTGCCTGACTCATCTCAGAGGGTTCTCATCCTTCAATGTCAGTTCAAAGCCTCCACCTCTGGGAAGACTTCTCTATAAGCAACTTATCATGTCTGAATATAAGGTGGTCTTGCAAGAATTACTCATTTCTCAATTTTCAAGTGCTCTCTCAGTCACTTAATTTGTAAACACCAAGTTCTGTTTGGGAAAGGTACAATAGTTCAATACACCCTCAATCCATGTGACTTTGGGATGCATATAGAGATCAACATTATTATAAAAGGAGCTGAGGAAAATTTACTTTTATAAAGCAATGCAGTGCAAATGGGACTTTGTAACTGCAAAAGTCACAAAGGGAAGGTCACAAAGGGTGACTGCAAGGGAGGTTGTCATAAACAGGCCTTTTAAAGGTCACTTTCAGAGCATCCAGGTAAGTGGCTCTGCTGAACCATCACAAATGCACACCTGCAGCCGATGTACTACCTGCTGTTGTGCAGATGGTGCTGCGGAGGGGACAGGGTCCAGTGGCCACCTGGCATATAGATCCAAAAGGGCTGTGTTTTAGCATCTTGGTCCTTGGTCATCTGGAAAACTGAAAAAGCCCCATCCCCCACCAGGTGATGGTGGCACGAGTGTCAAAGCCACATATAAAGAGTTTGAACTAAATTGTTTCTTGAAACTTGAGATCAGACAAAAGCAGTCTTTCCAAATTAATATTTTATATAAAAATGCTTTAAAATATGTCGAACTAAAGAAATAAGTATTACAAGTAGATGGGTGACTATTTCATCTCTATCCCTTAAGCTCAATTTATATTATTCAACCCTATTGTGCATCTTCTTATTGAGAGAGTAGGGACTGCCCTTACCCCTTCTTTGGGCTGCTGTATATGTACATATACGGTAGTTGCTCACCCCTCTGAGGTCTACTGCATGTTGTTCTGGCCTCAATTATACCCTCAGGGCAGGTGCCATAGCTGTCATCCTTCCATCTTCTCCTGGCAGATGGGAAACCTCCTGTGGGCAGGACCCAGTGGTATACATTTCTAAATCTCCAGTGCCGAGAACAGGACTGGCACACACAAGTGCTCAGTACACATTGACTGAAGAGATGTATTGCTCTGAACTGGGAGAAGAAAGGAAAGAAGGAGGGAAGGAGGAGAGGGAGGAAGGAAGGGGTAGGAAAGAGTTGTGAAGGTATGTCTTAGTGGCTAGCTGCCCTGTACTCTGGTGTGACCAATAGTGAAATGTGCAGGAGAAACAAAATAGGGATGCATTAATGGAGAAGTCTCTAAAACAAAGGATGGGCTTGGGCTCCAGTGCATGCTGAGTAGACCATTCTGGGAGAAGGTGCTTTGGCTCTGGGCACCATACTTGAGTAGCAAGACAAAGCTGCTCCACAAAGGTGCCGAAGGTGGCTCTGGGAGGGAGGGAGATCCCTGTCACAGGAGGTGTACAAACAGAAGCAGGGGATAGGGAAGCATTCTGGGGTCTGGGCAACAGCCTCTGGTCATGACCTCTTCTGGCTTTGACTTCCATGCACCTCCCACCCTTAACCACATCTAGAACCCTGCAGCTCTGGCACCTTCCCTTGGCACCAGGATCAGGCTGCAGGGGCCCCTGGGTGGGGCTGACTCTCTTGCCTGTACAGTGTTGGCACAGCCTCCCTGGACAGTGGGTAGAGGGAGGGTCCTGGCAGGGCTCCCTGGTGCTGCTCCCTGGGGGCATGCCCTGGCAGGCCCTGCCCACGCAGTAGCAGGCAGGTGCACCCTGTAAAAAGGGCACACCCTCAACTCAGGGGTATGCCCACTGCAGACAACTAGGTGAAAAGACCCCTTCCTCCAGGGAACCTGGTTTGCCCAGACTCCTCCCTGCAACTCAAGAACCAAGAATCCAGGCTGCAGTCACACCACAAACCCTGGTTTTAAAATTGCTATAGAAGGCTCTACTTTTCAGCAAATGCTGCCTATCAAACCCTCAATTTCCAGACCCAGCAGGACTTCACCCACAAAAGCAACATTTTCAGCTCTTGGTTATAAAATGCCTACCAGGTAGCAGGCTCTGCACCCTCTGAATGATCCTTCTCACAATCTAGCAGTGTAGCTAGTACCACAATTCTGGGCCTGCCGGAGAGGAAACTGCAGCAGACAGAGAGAGAGAGAGGAAGGAACTGCCGAGTGCCCACAGCCCGCGGGAGGCAGGACTCAGGAGGGTCTTGGCTCTCTCTACAGTGGAGGAAACAGGCTCAGAGCGGTGAGGCCACTCCATGAGCAGATCACGTTTGTGTGGAACTGAATCTGGCTGCACTTTACCTGGCAGCCAAGGCAAAAAGGGAAAGAGGCTCATCCCATGGCTTTCCTTGTTGTCTCCCCCTGCACATGCAATTTGGTGCTGCAGCCAGTTCCAAAGGGGAGCGTGTGTCACTCCTGAGTCTGGCCAAACACACATCAACAGTGTTCTGGTGGATGGGTCTCCTGCTGGCCTTCTGTAAAGGCCAAGGGCTGACAGTTTCCTGAAACCCAATAAAGCAGCTCTGTAGAAAGATAACTGCCCTCTTCTCTCCCCCACCTCTCTCCAACAATTTCCAGCTCCTGCCCGCTCCACCACCACTGGACCCTTAACTGGGTGGAAAGCTCAAAAAGGCTCTTTAAAATTCCATCCCAGCACCATCTCTGGAGCACCTGTTCTGTACCAGGCCTCGTGCCAGGCCTGGGGCCCCAGGATGAGTGACCATTTTTGCTGAACCACCAGCAGACACTGCCCGTCACACCCCAACTAGTTCAAGAGAATCTGTCAGGCAAGACAAGGTGGAAAGTATTAGGGTCCTGGGCTAGTGGGGGTGGGTGATGGGGGGAGAACTTGCTTCCTTCCCCAGTCCCCAGAGCTCATGCTAATGGACAATCTGTGGAAATGCAACACCTGCGAGCACTTTCCAGTTGCACAGAGCTATTTCCCCTTTGTGTCCTCTTTGCCCATTTCACTGATGAAGAAACTAGAGCTCAGAGATGTGAAGGATTTGCCTGTGGTCACACAGCTGGATGTGGTAGACTTGGGCCTGTTCTGGAGACAAACAGCTGGGTCATCTATCTCACTGTCCCCCCACCAGCAGAAGGAAGAGACTCAGGCCAAAGGGAAAGAGCCCATGAGGGGAGGCGTGAGTGTCTCGAAGAGCCAATGTATCCTCTACCCTTCTGGTTAACAGCAAGAGCCCTGGTGGCAGGGTGCCGGGTTGGAATCCCAGCTTGGGCACTCACTGGCTATGACTTTGGACTAGTCATGTGACCTCTCTGTGCCTCAGTTTCTACATCTGTAAAATGAGGCCAACAATAGAAACTCCCTGAGAGGGTTGTGAGGATTAAATGAGTTAATAGGCCTGAAGCATTTACACAAGGGTCTGGCAATATTTGGTTCTCAAGAAACACATGCCCCATGAACAGCCATGACTGCAGGTTCAAACTTCTGCTTTTAAATTCCTCCTAACCTTCTGTTGGCACTCTTTGAGGCCGGAATCCACTTCTTGAGACCTATCATGTAATCCTAGATAGGTAGGGACTAAGCTAATAAATGCACAGAGATGTCCACTATGTACCCCCATGTGAAGTGAGAAACATCTCCTCCCACAGGACAATGTTTAGTAAACAGGTGTCATTCAAAGGTACCTCCCAGAGCTCCGGGCTCTGATGTTTCCAAAGAGTTTAGAGTCACAGAGGAGAAGCCTTGTGTTTTAACATTAAATGAGGAAGGCCAAACACAGAAGTGTAAATTCAGTATGATACCAAGCTTGCAGAAACAAAATAAGCAAACACAAAATGTGTCTAAAAACCGGATGAAAGGATATGTATCAAAATATGAATGGCAATTATCTCTGAGTAATAGGAATATGGGTGAGCTTTTTTTTTCCTTTTTTCTATCTATTGGGAATTTTTAAATGTTTGGTGATGAACAATGTATAAAAGTTCCCCAACAGGAAATAATTTAATAAGTTACTTTTCAAAAATAGAGTGTTACCTGGGAACGGAAACGTTGCCTTATCTGTCCTTTGCATGATGGCATAGGTCGGATCATCAGTTTTCTAGCAACGAGTGGAATGCTGTGGGCTGGGATTGTGGCAGGCAGTGTTCGCTCCCTGCATACTTACTAGGCCCCAGCTCTGGGCCAGATTCTGAAAGTGCTGGGAAGCGGGCTTGTGGGGAGGGACCAGATACGGGCACAGCTTGAAGCCTCTTTGATACCAAGCTGACTGGGGGTACAAAGAAAACATCCTGGGAATATTGCTGTCGTCATGATTTTGCCATATCCAGTGTTGACTGGACCATCACTCACTCCGCAATTAAAAAAAAATTGGTTCACCTAAAAAATACTCAGAAAACTGTAAAACATTACTGAGAGGCATCCCAAAAGGCTGACCTAAATGGAGGGACATATCATATTCATGTAGTGGAAGACTCATTGTTTTGAAGAAGTCAATTCTCTGCAAACTGACTTACAGATTCAATACATATGACCTGAATCAAAATTCAGGTACATGTGGTGTGTGCCTATGTGTGTGTGTGTGTGTGTGTGTATAACTTGGAAAACATTGTAATATCTGTGTTGAAACACAAAGGATGAAAAGGAGCCATTTTTTAAAAAAAAGACGCATTTTGAAAAAGAAGAACAAAGTGGAAGGGTTTGCTTTATTGGATATCAATACCTATCATAAAGCTTGGTGAGTGAGACAATGTGGTGTTGGTACAAGGATAGACAAATAGACCCAATGGGATAGAAGAGAAATGCCAGACATACATGGACACATTTTATAACAAATGTGACAGTGCCAAGCAGTGGGGGAAAAACCAATCTCTGCAATGACTAGCAGGTCAGTTGGATATCTGTATAGAAAAGAAATGAAACCTGATCCCTACCTCACAAAATTCACAGCATCGACTTCAGGGCGACTGTAGATCTAAACGTTAAAGGCAAAGCAGTACAACTTCTAGAAGGTTACCTAAGAGACTGTCTTCATGACCTCAGAGGGGGGGAAAGATTCTTTAATGCGACACAAAAATGCTGACCATAGAGAAAGACTGCTAATATTGACCACATTAAAATTTAATATTCTTTTTGTCAAAAGACATTAATAATAGAATAAAAAGTCAAGGTACACAGTAGGAAAAGATATATGCCACACATATAACTGACAAAGGACTGACTGGTTTCCATAATAAACACAAGTACAAATTGATACAAAAAAGTCTAACAACTCAATACAAAAATGGGCAAAAAATAGGTACTTCACAACAAGAATATCCTGGTGGCCAATAAATATATTAAAAGGTACTGAATCTCATCAATAATTGGCAAAATGAAAAATTCAAGTCACAATGACATAACCATGGCACTCCAGCCAGACTGGCTAAAGTTAAAAATTTGACAATACCAAGAATTGACAAGGATGCAGAGCATCAGGAATTGTCACACAGTGCTGATGGGAACACAGAGTCGTACAACCATTTTGGAAAACTATTGGGCATTATCTTTTATAATTAAATATACATCTGGCCCATGATCCAGCAAAACCCCTCCTAGATATACACCTAAAGAAATGCACACTTATATGAGCCTAGAGACCTGTTTGTGAATGTTCATAGCAGTTTTATTCAACATAGCCCCAAACTGAGGACAACCCACATGTCTGCCTTTTGTAGAATGGATCGATGAATTGGGATGTACTCACACTGTGGAATACCCTACAGTGCTGAGCATAACAAAGTGCAGCTACACACACAGCTTGGATGGCAAACCAACATAATATTCTGTGAAAGAAGCCAGGCACCAGAGAGCATGTACACCGTGACTCCATTCATATGATGTTTGGAAACAGGCACCAGCAGGTGATAAAACTGTGCAGAAACACAATAAATGACTATCATAAAAGTCCGGATGGTGGTCACCTTTCAACTGGAAGGTAAATGATTGGGAGGGAGGGATTGGGGGACTTCTGGGGAGCTAGGAATGTTCTGTTTCTTGACCTCGAATGTTAGCTTCTTTGATAATTTATTGAGCTACACGTTTTAGTTTTGATGTCAACTTCAGCCCCACATAATGGGCTTTTCTGTGTGTGTTATATTTTACAATAAAAAGTTTGAAAGGAAAACCACCTTCCTGGGCACCAAAGGGAGGGCAACGAGAAAAAGTCCAGCTCTTAGGGAGCACCCTGGGTGAGGTAGTGTTGGTAAGAAACACAGACGCCGCTGAAACCTTATTTCATCTAGGCATCAAATGCCTTATGCATCTTAGAATTAGAAATAGAATTCAGGAAAAGGGTTGATCAGAGAGGCACCTTAGTGTGTTTACAAATTGAAAAATAAATTCACATGATTCCCTGACTGAAAGGCCAACCTGGCTTCATGGTTTAGCAGAAAGGACTGGCTGTGTTGTGCAGTTTGCATGATGGAGTTTTCAAGGAAATGAATGAGTGGAATCTACAGCTCCAAGGTTTTGATGAGATTTTATTTAAAGCACTTGTTCAGTATACAGTATCCTGGTGATTACATAATTTGTGATGGTTTACATCTACAATGAAAATATTTAGATGTTGTGTTTTGCATCGTATGTAGTTTTCAAAATTCTTTTAGGGGCTATGTGAGTCCTAAATTTGAAGACCTTTGTCTTCACAGGTGTTATGAGGAGACTGTCAGATGGAGATAGACAAGAAGGGCCCTCTGGGGAAGGTAGAGCACAGGCAAAGGCCTGGAAGCCAGCCATGCTGGGAAGGATTATACGGGAGGAAGAAGAATGGGCATGTGGCCTGCCAGGGAGCCCTCACCCCTGGGGGCCTGCAGGAGGGCGACTGAGAAGAGGCCCAGAGACCAGGGAGGCAGGAGAGCCTGATGCAGCCAGCAGGATGGAAAAGCAGGGGCTGGGAGCCCTCTGAGGAACAGGTGGAAGAGCAGGTGTAAATGAAGAAAGCAAAGAAAGCGGACATCCGTGGCCCCCCATTGTGTACAGCCTCAGCTCTTGAAAAGACCCAACAAAGCAGGCCCCCTACTCTGGCAGCTGCCTGCAAAAGGCCTTGTGCCCATCCATCTGCTACTAGCTTCCATCCCCCACTGTTGCCAGGGTCTCCCAGCAACACTGGCCCTGTCCTTGCCAGATGGGGACCCGAGGAGGAAAATGGAAGGCCACTCTACCATCTTGCTCTCTGTGTGGGGACAGACACCGCTGGGGCACTCTCTGTTCTTTACATCTCTCTTCAGAAATTTATCAATACAAAAAACAGTGGCTACAATAAAAATTCAAATTTCAAATAGTGCCAAAGTGGCAGAAAGATCCAAGTGAAACTGCACTCTCCCTAAGTCTCCACTCCAGCAGTGTGCCGTGTGCTCTGGTTCTCTTGCTAGCTCCTGTCAAATTTTCCTCAAGAGGAAATAGCCAGAGCTTCCGCGTCAGCCAAGCCTCGTCAGCATCCCAGCTCTGCCACTGCCCTGTGACCTCAGACAAGTCCTCTGCCTATCGGAGCCTTATTTCTTCATCTGCTAAATGAGGCAGAGAACCGCACCAGTCTCAGAATGGCGAAGCGAATGCTCAGGGTCCTCCTAGTGTGAATTCCTTTCCCCACCCCTCCTCCGCGGAAGCTGAGGCTCGCGGGCGGGCTTGCCCCCGGGGAGGAGAACGGGACCCTCTGAGCACTGTGCCCCCCACCCCCACACGCTCAGAGGGAGCTGAGGGCCCTGCCCTAAGGAAGGTCTTGTCTAGAGGGTGAGTCAGCACAAGGTCACACAGGGGACTCAGCCAGATTCAAGCCCAGTATTTGGACTACAGGGGCCTTGGGTGTGCACTTGCCCCTGGGGCAGGGCCTCTGTGGCCATAAACCCTTTCCTGGGCCAGGACCCTGTGCACCTGCTCTGACCCTCAGCTCAAGGTTGGGGTGGGAAAGGCAGGAGGCCGACAGTTCAGGACCCATCACATCAAAACAGACTGAGATTCCCCTATATTTAGCAACCAAGGTGCACGTACCTGTTTCCCCCCACTGGGAGCAAAAGATGGGGTAAACATCCATCCACACCAAACAAATAATTCCTTAAATAGAACAGCTACCTTTTGGCACCCCTTGTGCTTGAAACACATGTTCCTTGGATTTTTAATATCACACATGGTCTGCATTATTTTAACCTGAGCGCATCAGCTGCCATCTTATCACCTGAGTCACTGTGTGGGGTGTCAGGATAACAGGAACAGGTTGACAGGCTCCATGGGTGTGGGGGATCCTGATGCTTGATCCTGGTGGTCGTGTGAGGGATCTGGGTTCCCCTGCTCTCCCCAGGAAAGGGACAGCAATCACAGTGAGGCCTCCCAGCCATGAGCTGGGCTTTCTGTATCCATTCTGCTCACAGCAGCCAGAGTCGCACTCTGTGACATGCCCCTCTGGTGGATAAAAGCCCACAGGGCCCCCCCTGGTCTGGCTTCTGTTGACCCCCTCCCACCCATCTCCCTACCAGGCTGGCCTGTGCTCGGCATGATCCCAGCCACATCGGACTTGTTTTGCTCTTTAAGCACACTGAGCTTCCTCCAGCCTCAGGGCCTTTGCACCTGCTGTTCACCCTGTCTGGAATGTTCTTTTCTCTAGGTCTCCCAAATGACTCCATCTCATCACTCAGGTGTCAGCTCAAGCATCATCTCCTCAGAGAGGCCTCTAAACCCTGACCACCCTGACTAATTGGAGTCAACCTCCCTACTCCTCCTCTGTCAGGCACGAATGATCTCAGCTTTCTGTTTTATTTTTTTCAAAGACTTTCTGAAACTGTATTGAGAGGGTTACTTGTTTATGGTCTTCTTTCCCACAGGAAGGTCAACAACATGACAGCAGGAATCTTGTCTGCCTTCTGTACTGCTGAATCTTCAGAGTCTATGCGGCACATAGTAGACGCACAATAAATATCTGGTAAACGAAGGAATGAGTGATTTCTCATGACCATCAGCAATACAATTGCTATTTCTCCTGTTTTACTGATAAAAAAACTGAGACCCAGAGAGGTTAAGTGACTTTCCCAAAGTCATACAACCTGTATGTGGAGATCCTCCCAGGCCACATGAGCCCCACAGCCTTGAGCCCAAACCCTCCTGCACTTCTCCGTGGATAAACTTTGACGGACATATGGTGAAAGGTTAAGCAGAGCTTGCCTAATTAACCAGTGCAGGGCTGCCACGCAGAGAGGACGGATGGGCCTTTGATCACAGCCCCCGGGTGACAGGACAAGCACCCCACCCATAAGATGACTGTGTCATTCTGACAAGCAACTCACTTGAGCTTGTTGTCATAAAGTCGGGTTATTAGAGGGCATTCCTATCACCAAAGGGCCTTGGGGTGAAGGGGAGAGGGGAGGAGCCTTTTGAGAAATTCTCACCACAAACCCCCAAATCTTTCTTCAGCTCAGAAGGAGTGAACTCACACTTTCTGAGCTCCTACTGTGTGTCAAATGCCACACTAGGCACTTCCTTCCACTCTCCCATCAAACTCCCCAGAGACTGTGGAAGACAGCTGCTGTTGCTGCTCTGTGTTCAACCTAAGATACCATCCATGGTGAACTTCATTCCGACTTCAGGCACACTGAAATGTGCAGAGATGTGCCTTGTAGAATCAGCGAGACCCAGAATCATCCTCATCTTACAAAGATGCTCAGGTCAGGGAGGACCGGCGGTGATCCGGGATGCTACTCCTCCCAGCTGCTTCGACTACTCCCCCCACCTCTCCATGGGGCTTCCAGCCCTGGAGCCTTTCTGCATGCTGTTCCTTCTGCCTGGGGTGCCCTTCCAGGTCACCCACCCTGCTTCTGCCTGGTGAACTACCACCCACCTTCCCCTGCCCAGCCCTGACACGACCGTTCTTCGATCTTCCCTGGTTGTGCCGCCTGTGGACCAGTGTGCTTTGGCACCTTGGCCTGGAAGGGGCTCATTAGGTTTTCCAGGGTGTGATGGGGTCTGGTTCCCTCCCACCTGTCAGCAGTGACACAGATAGAATCACCTGAGGAGCTTCTTTCTTCCATGTCAGGGACTCTACCTCAATGGACATAAAGATCTCAAGGGGCGGAGCATTTGAAATGCAGAGTCCCAGGCCCTGACTTTAGAATTCCTGACTCAATAGGTCTGCGGGAGGCCCGAGAATCTGTGCTTCTACAAACCCACCCTGTGATTCTGCTGCGGGGAATTTGGCAAGCCATTGTTTTAAGTTTTAGAGTCTGAGGTCCGCTTGACTGGCAAGATGGCCCCAAAGGGTCCCTGGCTTATGAAATGTGCAATCAGTGCCCTTCTGTTTGCAAAGAGGGAAAGCAATACAATAATAATACACCTGCTCAGAAAGTTTGTATGTATGCTGCACAGTCCCACCCAGGCTGACCTACCTATTTACTCCCACTCGAGTCAAAACTCACCCCTCCCATTCCCTTATCCCTTAAAGTTCCACTTGATGCTTGTTGAAAGCCAGCTGCCTGACTATCCCTGGGTGCCAGTGTAAGTGTGTATAGCACAGGCATAGCCATTCACCCACTGCAGGTTCGTGAGGACCTTAAAGAGGTGATACCTTCACACAAAGCGGTGACTGTAATGGGGGAGCTCTGGACACTGTGGCAGGCTGCTGGCTGCAGGTGCAGGGGCTGGTGAGCTTATGTGAACATTCCTGGCACTTTAATTAGGTGTCTATCAATAGTTTTTAAAAAACCAAAGGCCTGGACCTTACTCCTGAGCTCTTCTGTTTATAGCCTTACTTGATGTCCTTATGGCTTCTCAAACCTCACCCAAAATGTGAGGCTAGACAGGTGAGTGGGGGCCTGGCTGGTGAGAGCCTATATGTGGGAGGTTTGACCATTACTCTGAGGGCAATGGGGAGCCATGGAGGGCTTTTGAACAGGTGGCAAATGGCTTGGACGACAGAGAGAGTAGAGACATGTACCCCAGTGAGGAGGCTGTTGCGATATGTCATCCAGCCAGCCGGCATTTATGGAGAGCCTCCTGGTGAATAAGGAAGGTCCCTGCTCTCTGGGAGCCCACAGCATAGCCACTCAGCAGTGACTGGGGCAGCCGTCTGTGAACAGGCGGACATGCAGTTCCTTCATACTCTTCCAGGAAGCACTAGTGCATTTTACAACTGATCGCCAGGCTGAAGGAATCTTCCTACTAGAACTTCCCTCTATTCTTGCTCCCCCAGTTAGAGGCCAGTAACCTTGGGCAATTTGATTCTCTGCTTCAAACCTCAACTCCCACCCCTATAAAATGGGTATCAAAATAAAACCAGCCTCACAGGAGGAAAGAGATAATGTGGCCATGCCTGGAATATAAGTGCCCTGTAAGGGTTAAGGGTTGGGACTACGTCAGAGGGAGAGTTGGTAGAAAGAATGAGAGGTTCAGACATTACTATTACTACCAAGTCTGTCAAACAGTAGGAAGTACTGATGGAGCAGAGGGACATTCGAGAAGGAGGTTGATTATCCTCGATGTATTGTGTGGTTCTTGCCCCAGTGCCTTCTGCCTTCCCAGCCAGCCTGACCACGGCAACACCTGCAGACACAGAGAGACTGCTCTGTGTACACAAAAGCTCTTAAATGCAAGAATCCTTTCTTTCCACAGCACCCAGAGTCTCTTCCACACAAATCTGATCACACTTCTGCCTAAAACACTTAAGTGGTTTCCTAAGATCTTGGTATCAAACCCAAGCTCCTTCCTGTGGTCCATTGAGCTTTGCATGGACTGACCTCTGCTCATCTCACTTTATCTCACCCTTCTGTTTCTGCCCATGGGACCTGCTCCCTCCAGGCAGCTGCTCTTTGTCCATTCTGTTCCTTTTGCCCAGAACTCTTCCAAGCCCTCCTCTTCCCCAAGGTACATCCCTCAGACTTCAGGGAAGCCGCACCTTTCTCCCTCTTCTGTCTCCCCTTGCTCTGACCTCATGAATCCCCTCACTTTTCCTCTGTGGCACCTTTCATGGGTACAAGGTTATTCATGGTGTTATTCAGTTATTGCCTTTTCCCCTAGCCTGTGAGCTCACGTAGGCAGCAGCCATAGCCTCTGTTCACCTCTGCAAGCATGGCTCCTAGCACAGGCCAGCACATAGCAGGTGCTCATCAAATGCTGGCTGAATGAGCAGAGGAAAGGGTGGATGAAGCACAGAAGTCATTAAGGAAGAGGGACCTCTGTGTGCAGAGCTGATCATCAGAGGGATCCGGATGTGTGAGGCGACTGGGGGAAGAGACCAACATTGCCTCCCTGGGACAACTGTTTACACAAAGGACTTCCTTAACCCCCTGCAGACCTTAGAGGAGGGGATTCCTTCTCCATGTCTGAGTCAGAGAGGCCTGGACCCACTTGCTTGGCCCAAACATAATTTGCTGTGTGGCCTGGGCACGTCCCTCAGCCTCTCTGGGGCTCAGGTCCCTGATCTGGGAAATAAGCATCACTGCCCTGTCCGCTGTGGGATAAGCGTGTGACTGGAGGCAGAGCGGCAGGCCCCGCACCTGGCACACAGTATGTGCTCAGTAAACCTTCATTCTCTTCACACTGCAATAAGCATTAATTTAGTCTGTCAGGAGGGCATATTTCTCACAGGATTTTTCTCTCTCTTCACATTAGCTAGCAGGCTTAAAAAAAAACACATTAACACCATGTTTTTAAAAGCTGTGTTCTTGGGAGGAGAAAATGAAGGGAAGGGAAGATATGTCTTTGTGAATTTGATTTAGTGGGAAATGATGTTTGAGTTGGGATTATTTTTGTTTGAGGTCCAATGGCATTAACTGTGAAGAAAGTGTGATGAGAATGGCCCGTGGCCCAGGACCAGACCGTGCAGCTCGGGTACAGGGATGCAGCCAGCATGCCGACTGAGCTACAGTTCTGCTTTTAGCATCCCCCTTTGCATTGGCTGGGCTCTCTAGAAATCTCTGTGAAAAAACAGCTCTTTGGTCCTAATGGGTCCCTGGGGAATGAGGTGGGGGTGGAGAGACGTGTGTGTGTGTGTGTGTGTGTGTGTGTGTGTGTGTGTGTGTGTGTGTGTGTGTGCAGTGGAGGGATTTTGTGATATGCCTATGAAGTGTAAACCTCCTTTACCTGAAAGAAGCTGAAAGAAAAGGGGAGAGGGATCCACAAACACACAAAAAAACAAGTGAGGGTTTGTTTTTTCCACAGCTTGGACAAGACCGTGAGTCAGCGGGCAGATAAGGAGGGGGAAGGTTCCAGCTGGAGGTTCTTAAAGCAGCCTTCAGTTCTTTGAGGGAGACTCCTGGGGGCTGGCCTCAAAGCTGGAAGGCACCCCTCTGTGTTCCTCCCACGCCTGCTGTGTTCCACAGGGAGCACTGACCTCTTCCTGCTGCATCAAATATGCCATAAAGAGGGAGCACGTGACAAGCACTCGACGTTGATGTCTCATTTAATCCTCACAGCAGCCCTAAGAGGCAGGAAATTTTATACTCCTTTTATAGATGAGGACACTGAGGCTCAGAGAGGTTAAGTCTCTCGCCCAAGGCAACACAGGAAATTGGTGGTGGGGCCTCTGGTGAGCTCGACAAACTTTGTTTGGACATTTTGACAATATGCAGCCAAAGCCGTCAAAACATGCCTACTTTCGACCCAGTTGTTCAACTTTTAGAAACTGAGGATTATAATCAGACAAAAGCCTCAGCAACTTAGCTCTATGCATGTCCTGGCAGCATTATTCATCCTGGTGAAAAACTAGGGGCCACATTTCAACTCTGGCAATTTGTTAAATAAACTCTAACAAGGGCATACTATGCAACCGTTAAAAATAATGGCTTTTTTTTTTACACTCTGTGCTAGTGTTGAAAACACTCACAGATGGTGGAGTCAAGATGTGAATGGTCAGTGAAGTCCCTGGATTCCAGTCCTGGCTCAGCCACCCATCAGCTGTGCGACCTTAGGCAGCTGGTTAACTCTCTGGACCTCTGTTTCTTCATTTTAAAATGGGGATAAATAGAGAACTACAGAGATTTTATAGGACTTGTAAGAAGTAGCTGCGTTAGTATGCGTAAGCTCTTAGCATGGCACCTGGGGCATCACAAGCAACCTGTAAATATTAGCTATTATCACATCTGTGCTTTGGGAAACCCAGAGCCATTATTTCTTCAAATATTTTTTCTGTCCCCCAGAATTTCATATATTAAGCTACTCAGAGTTGTCCCACAGCTTGCTGATGTGCTATTCTTTTTTTTTTCATATCATTAATACAAAATCACATGAGCAACATTGTGGTTACTAGACTCCCCCCATTATCAAGTCCCCACCACATACCCCATTATAGTCACTATCCATCAGCATAGTAAGATGTTATAGAATCCCTACTTGTCTTCTCTTGCTATACAGCCTTCCCCATGCTCCCCCACCTACGTTATGTGTGCTAATCGTAATGCCCCTTCTTCCCTTTCTCCCTCCCTTCCCACTCATCTTCCCCAGTCCCTTTCCCTTTGGCAACTGTCAGTCCATTCTTGGGTTCTGTGAGTCTGCTGCTATTTTGTTCCTTCAGTTTTTGCTTTGTTCCTTCTTTTTTTAATTTTGTATTAAGGTATTATTGATATACACTCTTACGAAGGTTTCACATGAAAAAACAATGTGGTTACTACATTTACCCATATTATCAAGTCCCCACCCATACCCCATTGCAGTCACTGTCCTTCAGTGTAATAAGATGCCACAGATTCACTATTTGCCTTCTCTGTGATACACTGTTTTCCCCGTGATCCCCCACACCATGTCTACTAAGCATAATACCCCTCAATCCCCTTCTCCCTCCCTCCCCACCCGCCCTCCCACACCCCTCCCCTTTGGTAACCGCTAGTTCCTTCTTGAAGTCTCTGAGTCTGCTGCTATTTTGTTCCTTCAGTTTTGCTTCGTTGTTATGCTCCACAAATAAGGGAAATCATTTGGCACTTGTCTTTCTCCACCTGGCTTATTTCACTGAGCATAATATCCTCCAGCTCCATCCATGTTGTTGCAAATGGTAGGATTTGTTTCTTTCTTATGGCTGAATAGTATTCCGTTGTGTATATGTACCACACCTTCTTTATCCATTCGTCTACTGATGGACAATTAGGTTGCTTCCATATTTGCTTTGTTCTTATACTCCACAGATGAGTGAAACCATTTGGTACTTGTCTTTCTCCACCTGGCTTATTTCACTGAGCATAATACCCTCTAGCTCCATCCATGTTGTTGCAAATGGTAGGATTTGTTTTCTTCTTATGGCTGAATAATATTCCATTGCGTATATGTACCACACCTTCTTTATCCATTCATCTACTGATGGACACTTAGGTTGCTTCCATTTCTTGGCTATTGTAAATAGTGCTGCGATAAACATAGGGGCACATATGCCTTTTTGAAACTGGATTCCTGCATTCTTAGGGTAAATTCCTAGGAGTGGAATTTCTGGATCAAACTGTATTTCTATTTTGAGTTTTTTGAGGAACCTCCATACTGCTTTCCACAATGGTCGTACTAGTTTACATTCCCACCAGCAGTGTAGGAGGGTTCCCCTTTCTCCGCATCCTCTCCAACATTTGTTGTTCCTAGTCTTTTCTACGTTGGCCATCCTAACTGGTGTGAGGTGATATCTCATTGTGGTTTTAATTGCATTTCCCTGATAATTAGTGATGTGGAGCATCTTTTCATGTGCCTGTTGACCATCTGAATTTCTTCTTTGGTGAAATGTCTGTTCCTATCCTCTTTCCATTTTTTAATAGGGTTATTTGCTTTTGGTGTGTTGAGGCATGTGAGTTCTTTATATATTTTGGATGTTAACCCTTGTCGGATATGTCATTTACAAATATATTCTCCCATACTGTAGGATGCCTTTTTGTTCTACTGATGGTGTCCTTTGCTGTACAGAAGCTTTTTAGCATGATGTAGTCCCATTTGTTCATTTTTTATTTTGTTTCCCTTGCCTGAGGAGATGTGTTCAGGAAAAAGTTGCTCATGTTTATGAAAGAGATTTTTGCCTATGCTTTCTTCTAAGAGTTTTATGGTTTCATGACTTACATTCTGGTCTCTGATCCACTTTGAGTTCACTTTTGTGTATGGGGCTGGACAATGATCCAGTTTCATTCTCTTGCATGTAGCTGTCCAGTTTTGCCAACACCAGTTGTTGAGGAGGCTGTTATTTCCCCATTGTATGTCCATGGCTCCTTTATCGTATATTAATTGACCATATATTCTTGGGTTATATATGGGCTCTCTAGTCTGTTCCACTGGTCTATGGGTCTGTTCTTGTGCCAGTACCAAATTGTCTTGATTACTGTGGCTTTGTAGTGGAGCTTGAAGTCGGGGTGCGTAATCCCCCTAGCTTTATTTTTCCTTCTCAGGATTGCTTTGGCTATTTGGGGTCTTTTGTGGTTCCTGCTATTCTTTTTTAAAATTCTGCTCTCTTTGTGTTTCATTTTGGAATAGTTTCTATTGTTATGTCTTCACATTTGCTAATCTTCTGCCATTAATCCCATCCAATGGAGTTTCTTACACACTGTAGTTTTCATCTCCAGAAGCTTGCTTTATATATTCCAGTTCATTATACCTTCCTACTCTCTCTCTCTATTCCAACTTTTTAAACATATGGAATGCAGTTAAAATAGCTGTTTCAGTGTCCTTGTCTGCTAAATCAAACATTTGTGTCAGTTCTGAGTGCGCTTCCATTGCTTGCTCTTTTCTCCTTATTATGGGCCATATTTCCTGCCTCCTTGCATGCCTGGACATTTTTTATTAAAGGCCAGACATTGTGAATTTTACATTGTTGGGAATGGGATATTTTATATTCCCGTGTTCTAGAGTTAAATTAAGTTACTCAGAAATAGTTTAATCCTTCCAAGTCTTGCTTTTAAGATTTGTTAAGGACCAGAGCAGTCCTTAGTAACGAATTAAGTAGGGCTAATTATTTTTCCCCACTGAGGAACCACCCTTCTGTGCACCTTCCTGGTGCTCTGTGAATCAGGAGGTTTTCCAGTCGGGTTAGTGGGAACAGGCGCTCTTCCCGGCCCCGCATGCGCACTAGGTTCCATTGCATCTAATCCTTGCAGCAGGTTCTTCCCCTGGCTCAGTTTCCTCACATGTGTGCGCTCGTGAAATTCAGCTGTGTGTTTGTGGGGGACCCTCTGAGTTTCCCTGCAGCTCTCCCTCTGTGAGGCACTCTCCCGTCCAGGACTCTGTTCAGGCGAACTCCAGCCATTTTGGTCTCCCTGGACTCTTTGCAACGTCTCTTCAAGTCAAAAAGGCTGCTGGGATCCACCTGCTTCCCTCCTCTCCCTGCAGGCCCTGCAGTGGCCTGGGGACTCCCTCAAGGCAGTGAGCTTGGCCACATTTGTTTCCTGACACCCAGGAAGCACTGCTCTTCCTTGCCTCGTGTCCAATGTCTTGAACACTATTAGTTTGTATATTGTGTCTGGTTTTTGGTGTTTCAGACAGGCGGGTAAATCCAGATCCTACTACTCTACTGTGGTCAGCTGCAGAAGTCCCTGCTTTAGCTATGATAAATGGCCATCATTAACCCCCATACTCTGGTGCATTTTTCAGGCCCAAGGTGAGACACAGAGAGGTAAAGTGACTTGACAGGCTGCACAGCCAGTAAGTGGCAGAGCCAGGATCAGAACCAGGCTTGGCTGATGCATAGTCTATTCTCTCCATTCCAACGATAATCTCTGGGCAGAGAGCTGCCTTGAACCAGGGTGGCTGAGAAGCAGGGAGCCAGGAGGCCAGGTGTGTGCTTCAAGTCCTGAGACTCACGTTCACCGATGCAGCGTGCGCTGGGACTAAAGGCCGCGCTGGGGCAGGACCAGGCCTCTGCGGGCTCTGGAGCCCAGGTTAGCTGTCCTGTCTGCTTGCTCCACTGCCTGGACCCGGATGGTGTGGGAGGTCAGGAGGGGGGCCTTCTAGGCCTCAGCAGTTGGGGTAGGGCTGTGCACATGGGTAACAGGCAGAGGCAGGGCTGTGGGAGGGGCTGTGTGACAGCCATGGCTGCCTTCCCCTCTGTGGGGCTGGACCCCTTCTGGGCCCTGCTTTGGCCACAGAGTGGGATAAGGGAGAAGGAGGCCCTGTCTCCCTGGGCTACTCATCCATCTGTGCATTGAATGGTCAGTGGCCCTATCCAGAAGGCTCTTTTGGGTGCCTGGACTGTGGTAGTGTGAAGTCAGAGCTACCTTTCTCCCCTAAGACGCTGCCGTGTTTGCTATCAAAGAAAGAATGGAGAAGGGAAGAAAAAGAGAATTTCCAAAGACTGATGATTATCACTGAGCCATGACCATCCTCATATCTAGAAGGGAGGCACATCCTCCTCCCAGCATTAGAGAATCTGCACCTACAGACACATGTGGGCAGGTGCCTCATCTCCCTGGGCATCCGTTTCCTCAGCTGTTAATGGGAATAATTCCCAGGAGGATTGGAAGGATTAGCTACAACAGTTTATGTCAGGTGTCCAACCCTGGCCTGCCCCAGAGGAGATGCATAGAAACTGTGTTGAAGGAGTAAAAGAATGAATGAATATATGCATATTTGGTTGCAAAGCCATCCTGCCAGCTCACCTCCAGGCCTGCACATCTTGGTGCTTCCCTAGGGACTGCCCCTCCCACCCTCACCGACCCTACCCCCCATGCTTTGAAGGCTGGTCACTAAATTCCCTGTCCTCAAACCTGTCCTGAAAACCCCACAGTTGGAGCTCAGTGGTACCAGTCTTTATTTGAACTCAGCAACTTCACCAGCTTCCCCTTGGTACTCTGGGAGCTGGAAAGCCATTTTTTACACCATCACCATAAAATACTGTTTTGTTTCAAATGGATGCTGCTGAATCATTAGAACTGTGCCCCCCTAATTCTTGTCACATCTTCTAGTGCTTCTCAAAAAAGGACTTAGCACGTGAATCAGGTTGCTGTTTTTCTGAAATATACTATTATACTCACAGGCAAAAACTCAGAAAATCATGAAGGAAACTGAAAGACAATAAACAACAAATGAAACTTTAAAAGCCCTCCATAGTCTCAGAGATAGTCCCTGCTCACATTGTACTGTATACACATCCAGTCTTTTTTCTGTGCTGGAGCTAGAAAGGAGCAGAGTTACATTTTAATGAGGGCATTTTTAAAAAGATTTAAGGAAAGCACAATCCTAATAAAATATCTACGATGAAAAGAATTAATAGTAAAAAGTAAGTTTATCTCCCATCCCTGCTCCAGTTCCCCTCTTTGCACTCCCTAAAAGTAACTGATGCTGTGTCTTCATGTAAAGACTTCCGGACAATCTGTGCTTATACAAGTGTGTGTGCATGTGTGTGTGAGTGTATGTGTGTGTGCATGTGTGTGTGCGTGTGTGTGCGTGTGCATGTGTGTGAGTGTGTGTGCATGTGTGTGTGAGTGTATGTGTGTGTGCTTGACATCAGAATGTACCTACTGTCCGATAAATGCTTTCTTCACTTCGCATCCTTCAGGAATGTGTCCCCATGTCAGTCAGTAAACTCCCCCACGCAGTATTCTATTGGACAGATGCACCTTCCTTTATTGACTGAATTTCCAATTATTGGATGTGTCAGCTGTTACCAATTATAAATTTTCTTTACCACCCTGTGTTTTTAAATTGGTAAATGTTAGGCTTTCTGAGGAGAAAAAGCCCTGATTTGCAGCATTTAACAACATAAATGTTGCAAATATTCCTACCATGCCTGATTTTCACCTTCTGAAACATTATGGCACTGAGTGAGCACACGCATGAAAGCCTTGTGAGCCAGCTCTAGCACACCAAAATCCCACCGGTAACCTTTGGTACCCTGGTGCATATCCCTAACTCTTTCCTTAGACTAAATTCCCCAAAGTGAAACTGCTAAGAATAAGCACAATTCCAGCAATTTGGTATGAGCAATACCAAACTGCCCTCCAGAAAGATGTTATCAATTTAGGCTCCTGCAACCTAGTGTGTGAGATGCCCTTTACCTCACTCCACCCCTCCAACAATAGCTATTATCATGCCTTTCAATCTTACCCATATGATAAATAGAATGATAGCAGCTCATGGCTATTTTCATTTGTCGTGCTTTTGGTGAATAACTTAAATTTTTTATACTGAAGTGAAATTTTACTTGGGCAACTTTAAGAACATTTCATGGAGCCTCTGGGGTTAATAGGTGTCCAGGAAGCAGTTTGGGAATCATGGCTTTGTGCACCGATTAGGTTATCAATAAGATCAAAGAGGAGATCCATTCACGCACTAAACAGCATCAGAGCTTTTCCCAGGAAGCGTCTTGCTGTGTTGCTCACCCCATCTTGTTTCAATCACCCTACCCGCTACCTTTGCCTCAAGTAAATATGTCTGGAGATGCCCGAGCATGCTGTGGAACTGATCCAAACCAAGGCCTGGGCTTAGGAAAGGTCAAGTTGGTCAGGATGAAATATCCGAGGTGTTTTACCAAAGCAGAAGTGTCCTAGAGAAGTAACTTGTGGTCTTGGACAAGTTATTTCAGCTTTCTGAGCCTCTGTCAGTGCTCTTATCTGCAAAATGGGGGTGAGGATTGGGGTCATAATGGTACGGCCAATGCAAGATTGTGGTGAAAAGTAAAAGAGCAAATGCACTTTAAATACTTAGCACAGGGTCTGTTGTACAGTAGGTGCACATCAAGTGATGATTCTCATCATTATCACACTGTCAAAGTGCTTTGTAAACCAAAGGGTTACATACGAATATGAAATTGTGACATTGCGATTTTCATGGTTCCCCTAGTGCCTCTGTTCTGGAGCAGGAAGGTCCTGTAGGCTTCTTATGTCCAGCCAAAGCCAGTCTTCTCTGGTATGGACTAGATCTCCTTTGGATTCTTTGAATTCACCAGCTTCCTTTGACCAAACAGGACCTGTCTTAGAGCAGAGCTAAAGGCTTCTGCAAGGAGCTTCCTCCAGCAAGTCTTTTCTGACTTAGCTTGAGTGGGGACAAAAGTGTCCTAACGGTGTTGCTGCCACCTGTATCTTCCCCAGCTAATTTGTCCTGCCGGAGACAGCTTCACGATTCTTCTGAGACACAGCCTTGGATCCATCCATCCCTACATACATACATAAATTGCTTGCTTAGGTCTGTTTTCAGCTACAAAACATAATCCCAGAAATCACGCACTTGCCAGTGAGTCCAATTTTAAGCAAATTAAAACAAGCAAACACCTTTGCCCTGACTTTCATGGTATAACCCCTTCCCATCTGTCCAGTTTCATGGTACCACTCTCCCTCACATTCCATGTTCCAGCAACTCAGTCACCTGGTAAGTCCTTGAACTCTAAGCTATTTGCTCACTCAGGGCCTTTGCCCTTGCCTTTCTCTCCGCGCAGAGGGCTTTTGTCTCTTTTGTTTGCCTAACCAGTTCCTTTTCATCATTAAGTTTCCAGATTAAATGGTGCTTCCTCCAGGGGGACTTGCGTTGCCCCACCCCAACTAAAACGATGCCCTCTTCATTATGCTTCCTTCACAGGCTTGGCATAATATGTGAGAATGTGTTTTCTTTGTGTGTTTACTCATTTAATGCTTGTCTTTTCTGCAAGACTATAAATTTCATGACAATAGGGATCCTGCCTGCTGTGATCATGGTGGTGGGCTGGAGCTTAGAACTGCGCTGAGCAGTGTACATTTTCAAGAGAAATTTGGTGAATGAGTAAGGCAATATTTAGCCAAAACTCAGTGAGAGAAATGGTATTAAGCAAGGATTGCTTAAAAGACAGATTGTCCACCTTCCTCTCCAGATCATTCTCCAATCTATCCTGGAGGCAGCCAGATGGCAGCCAGTTGGAAGTGGAGATTCACCATAGGGACGTGGGCTGTAGACCTGAAATGAGTATTGGCAGGAAAGCATAGATGTGGTGGGACGGGGTAAAACATGAAAGCTCCCCCCAACCCATGTCTACTGTGGGAGTGTTGGGAGAGGTTCTGGTCTTAGAACCACAAGGTGAATTAGAGCAAAGCCTCTGAATTTAGTCTGTATTCCAATCTTTCAGCCAGGTGTATGACTGTGAGCAAGTTGTAAACTTTTCCTTCCCATTAGTGTGCATAATAATAGTGTCTCCCTTGTATAGGTATATGAAGAGAGTTAACAGCCAATAGATTCTATTATTATAATTCTCCTGGCTCACTGGGTTGTTCACATGGCATGATCGTTGTGATTTATTCTGATCATTGTGATCACATTCCCTTTTTAAACGAGCTTCTAGGGAGCTCAGCATCAGTCTCGTGGCCCATAGCATATTTCTGGCACATCAAGCGTGCTTTCTGTGAATAGGCTTTATTCATGGTTCCATTTGTACCTTTACTTCGTCATTTGTGTCTTCACTTGCCCTGCTCTTTATGTGCGTAGCTTGCTCTCTCTTATATGTCCTTGGAAACTGCCTTTACTCTTTCCAGTAGGAGATCTGGTATCTTGTATGAGAAGTTTCTACGTCCATGTGTCTCCTCGGTGAGATGGTGGGTCCCCTGAGAGTAGGGACTCCCTCTTAGGCCCTTTTCCATCTCCCCACCCCCTGCAGTCAGGGAGTGAATTCTAAGCTGAGTGGATGAGCTGAAGAAATGTTAGAAAGGTGAGGAACTCAAGCTCCCTGCTTTAACCACAAGAGAGAAAATAGCTGATCTCTGCTCTCAAGTGACTCTAAAACTAAGAACAACTCCATGTGGAAATTAGTCGATGACTAATGGGCACATTTCTCTGTACTTCAAAGTCATAGAGACAGTGAGGATGTCTGAACACAGGAATGGACAACCTGGGGAGACCTTCGGTCCCAGAGCTGCCCTACCGGTTGGCCGACATGAGGAGTGATGCTGCATTTTGATTCGTGGGACTGGCAGAGAATCACTAAGTGGTTCCCTCACCAACATCTGTGTCATCATTGTCTTCATATGGGACATAGATCACATATTCCATATTTTTCATGAAAAAAGTTGGGCAGCCCTGGCCCCCAGCACCCAAGGCAACCATCGGTGCCCTCTTGTGATGGGCTCAGATCCTTGAGTGTTGTGCCGGTCCCTACTTCCCGGCTGCCTCACCTCCCCGTGACCTCTGCTTGCCCCTGTTGGTGTCTGAGGCTGAGACTGGCTGAAGGCGAATCTCAATTCATGATGCTGGAGCCAAGGCCGGCTTTCTCACCTCCTTGCAGACACTCTGCCACTGTGCAACCTCAATTTTCCCGCTTGAAAGTTGAAGCCCCCTATCTGGCAACTCGATTACCCTCAGGCACCTGTCCCCACCCACCCATCATGAGCAAGTAGATTGAAGTTGTCCAGGTTCCCATGCGCCTAAGCAGCAGAACTCATATTTGAATGCGGGCCTCAGAATCCTTCCGGTGCCTTCCTGCAGTACCATTCCGGCCCTGGGGCCACTCACTGCCCCAATCGTCTCTCCAATGCCAGGCTTTGTCCACTGAGCTGCTGTCAGCCCAGCCACCTCCCCAAGCAGAGGCCCAGGGGAGAAAGATGTCAAAGCACTAGACAGACGGTCACCCAAGCGGCCCCTGCGCCCCCCTGCCTTTGCTAGAGGAGCACCCAACAGGAGCTTTCTCTCCTCTCCCCCAGCCTCTCCCAATGGCAGCCCCGCCCACGGCACGCCTCCCTTATCCAAGCCTCTCTCTCTAATTGCTGTTCTGGGGAGCAAGAAGAATGTCGTATCTGTTGCATCTGCTTCTCTGGAAGACAGTGAAGCTTCTTTAAAATACATGTTCTGTGGGTGTTTGGTAGGCAGGGACCTTGCTCCCAGCTTAATAATTGGGGGAAAGAGCTGAGGAAGAAATGGGAGGGACAGACTGACAGACCAGGAGACACTCAGAGAGACACAGAACACACAGGGACAGAGATTCAAAGAGAAAGAAAGAAACAGAGGCAGAGTAAGCAACAGGAGAGAGAGAGGAAGAGGGAGAGAGGCAGACGGGGACTTAGGGCAAATTGCTCTGCTTGTCAGCATTCTCCTAGCTGGCCCTGGACAGAGACGTACGGTGGTTCGCCCTAACATCTGCAGCATGGGGCGGCAAGATACACACTGTGCTAATATCCGGGAGACTGCCGGGGCTGGGCCTTCCTGTCCGCCTCCCTCTGCTCTCCTGGTTCCCTGTCTTCTGCAAGGAGCTGGCTCGGGAGGCGGGGCGAATCCTTCCAAATCTCGTCCATCCCCGAGTCACCTGGGCGGGACAGCTGTGGAGGGCAGCCTCTCGGGCCTAGGATCCGCACCGGCACGTGCGAGGGGCGGCAGGGATGAGGGATGTCTGTGGGAGGGGCGCCTAGAGGAGCCAGGGCAGAGGGGAGGAGAGTAAAGGATGGGCCCAGCGTCTCCTGCAGGCAGGGTCAGGGGTGCACTCTGGACATTCACTCATCACTACTGCCCTGCGAGGTGGGGGCCATCAATCCCTCCATTTCACAGATGGAGAAATGGGGGCTCAGAAAGGGAAGGGGCTTGCCCAAGGGCACACAGTCAGGGAAACTTGGGAGACCGTGGACTGCGTATTTGACAACTGTCCCCTCTGCCACGTTCCCCAGGTCCCTCTCCCAGAAACTCTTGTTTCCATTTAGGGATCTGAGCGGTTTGGGGGTGCTCACTCCAATCTGGATCTGGGATGAGCTCATGATGGAGTCTAGGCAGGGGAATTCATTCTTTCCTTCTGGTGACAGTGGGCAGGAGGCAGGGCCACAGGGAACATGATGCCTGGCCAAAGGGCATGGACTGGGTCCTATGGGGGCAAAGGTATCTCAGGAGAATGCTAAGCAGGGATTGGAGAGGGTCAGGGGCTCAGGCCAGGGTCTGGGAAACAAAGGCAAGCACAAATATCAATAAATCCAGTTACCCACAGGGCCTCCCAAGCGGGAATGTGGCTGATTAAAAGTAAATATTAATCCTAGATACAAAGGCCCTTAGAGAACACCTAGGTTAGCTGCTTTCCTGTTCTACAGATGGGGAAACTGAGAAATAATTTCCTTCAGTGTGGTGTGTTCAGAATTGTGTCTTAAAGTAGTGCTCTAAGAGTGGGATGCACATGTTAATGATTACTACACAACACACTGTACCTTCCTCCTTTCCTAGTTTTCATTCCACAACCCACCCAGCCCCCGGAATGCCCTACACTCCATGGAAGGCTGACCTTCATCCCAGCTCTGGGCTGGACCCTATTGCCTTAAGGCCCCTGGCCACAATAATTAGTTCAAGGGAGGAATGGTCTACATCTACCAATCACAGAGAATGTTAGGTGTGTCGTTGGAATGCTGGAACAGAATGCTTTTGCTGAAGATGTGCAAGGATTCCTCCTGACATATGGTAAAATCTATCTGGCTACTACAAGACAAATCAGCTTAAGGATGAAGCTCCAGGACACACAAAGGAAGACAGAGCTGAGAGAGCCCCTGAAAAATGAAGCTGGAGCCTTGATCAAGCCTCACCTGAAGCTCATGTCCTCACAATTTCTCAGCTAAGTGAACCAATGAACCTCCTCTATTGTGTGCATCATCTTGAGTTGGGTGGGGTTTCTGTCACTTGTGCTGTGAGTGATGCATGTGATATAGTAAAGTCAGCTGCAGACCTACTCAAAGAATATGAGTTTGAGACCTATCTCAAAGTGTATGATCTTTGGTGGGTCACTTCTCCTCTCCGAGCCTCAGTTTCCCCACCTGTAAGATGATGATGGCAACCCCTGCTAGATTCGACTATTAGGAGAAACCAACAAGACGGGCACCTGTAACTACATGTTTGGCACTGAGTATGGCCCCAGAATAGCATGCTCTGAACCCTTGCCTTTGGGGTAGAGACCAGTCCTGCTTCTCAAGAGTTGCTCCCTGAAATCGCATCCCGTGGGCCTGGGATACGGCAGCTGCTGGGAGTCAGGGTGGGGAAGTGATCTGATTATGGTCCCTGGATGGGGGTGGCCACCGGGTGTGGTGCCCCAGCTGGCTCTGGTAGGCTAGGTAGCCAAAAATAGTTGCTTTGTTAGGTTTTTAACAGGAAATCTACTTCAGGCCTGGGGAGGAGGACATTTTTGACCTGCCTTCTTAGAGAGGGCTGCTCCCTTGAGCTCCTGCAGACAGGCAGCAGCTTCTAGCAACCACAGGACCCCTCCCAACCAGCCCTCACAGCCCCGAGGCCTACTTCTCAAGGAGGCCTGGCCAGCCCAAGGCAGAGGCAGGATACAAGGTGGGGGCCTTCTTTGTTTCTGTCATTAAAGCAACACAGGTGGTGACGAGCTGACACATTGCACTTTATAGCGAGAAGTGGGGCTCCCTCTGGGCCTGTGCTTGTGCTTCTCCTCAGAGCGCTCAGAGCAGAGAGCGTGTGGGCAACATCTCCCAGCGATATTCGAGAGATATGCCTAGACAGGCAGACACGTCGTGTGTGCCCTTTTTCTTATACATACAGAGTTGTACTTCTACAGCTTGATTTTTAAAACAGCTTTATGGAAATAGACTTCACATATCATAAATTCACCCATTTAAAGTGTATGATTCAATGGCTTCTAGTTTATTTAAGTTGTGTAACCATAGCTTTAACCAATTTTAGAATATTTTCAGTACTCAAAAAAGAAACCCGCACACTTTAGCCAACACCCGCCAGTCCGTCTATACTCCCAGCCCTAGGCAACCACTAAGCTACTTTCTGTAGATTTGCCGGTATGGACATTTCATGTAAAAAGAACCATATGATATGTGGCCTTTTGTGACTGGTTTCCTTCACTGAGCATAATGTTTTCAAGGTTCATCCATGCTGTGGCATGTGTCAGTATTTCCCTTTTTATGGCTGACTAATATTCCACTGTGTGGCTATACCACCTTTTGTTTATCCATTCTTCAGCCAGTAAACATTGGGGTCTTTCTACTTTTGGCTATTATGAATAAAGCTATGAATATTCACCTACACATTCTGTGTGGATGTATGCTTTCATTTCTCCTGTGTACATACCTGTGTGTATAATGGAGTTGCTAGATCATATGGCATATCTTTGTTTAACTGAGGAACTGCCAGACTATTTTCCATAGCAACTGCTTCATTTTACATTTTCACCAGCAATGTATTAAGGATCCAATTTCTCACCAACACTTGTTTTTATGTCTTTTTCATTTAGCCATCCTGGTGGGTATGACATGGTATCTCACTGTGGCTCTGATTAGCAACTGACATATTTTAAAACTGAATATATATTGGCAGTACTTCCCTGTCACAGACCTGTTTCAATCTTTCAATACCTACACAGTATTTGCCTATAAGATGTATCTTATTTAATCATTCCCTATTGATGGGCACTTGGGTTTATTTCCTGTCTTGGGTCACAATGAACACCTCTAGGAGGGGAGGGGTTCTAAGCAGGTTCTTCCCAGGCCCCTTTTACCTCTCCCAGAAATCTTGAGAGAGAGGCCCAGCTGGGCTTATGGTCTGACTGGAGGTTCAGAGAGGTTAAGCAATCAGCCCAAGGACTCCCAGCAGGTGTACCATGCCATCAACCAGAGTCACGCTTCATTCCTGGTTCAGCAGCCTCCCAGGCAAGTGACATCCCTTCACTCAACTTCAGTGTCTTTGTGAAGACAGGATGGTAACTGCTCTGGGAAGTCTCTGTCTACCCCTCCAGACCCACTCTCCACTCTTCCTCACCCAACTCTGAGCCCCAGAGTCTGACCTCCATCACAGCATGGACAGGGCACCCACACCCTCTGACTTCTGGTCAGACTGGCCAATAGGATGCTCCAATGCTGCTCTGCGAGTGGAAGGAGGAAGAGGCTTGGTTGTCTATCCCCCTGGCTCCCACCTTGCTGTGCTGGTGAGGGGGCAGTCATTGCATCCCTTTAAATTCCTCCTTTAAAGGAAGTCACAGGTCCTGTTTGCCTCCCCACCTTGCCTTGCCAGGCCTGCGGAGGTAACAGCTCCCCAGAGTTGGCAGGTCCAGAGGCTCCTCTTCAATTTCCCCTTTGGTGGGTCCCCAGCTGGTTTGGTGGGTGCTCTCCCCCCCCCCACTGGGTCATGAAGAACACTGAGTGAGAAAATGATATGCAGTGGTCAGTCCCTCTCCCCATACCCAGACACCTGCCAGCGATATTTGAGAGATATGCCTAGACAGGCAGACACAGGGGCCTGGAGGACGGTTCCTATTGCTCTCTGCCTCTTCTGTTGTCCATGAAGGCTCTGGCTGCTGGAAAGCTTGAGGACCTGAGGAGTCCCCCAGTCTTGAATCTTGGTGCCAGATCAATCTTAGCAATTGGAAATGAACTGGACCGGAATGCTGACTTGGTTCCAGGGGAAGAAGCTGCTCCTGGGGCCAGGCAGACTGTCAACATAGTGTGTCCCCAACCCTGCTGTGTGCTCCCGGGACCTGCCAGTGTGAGTACACAGCCCACTCCTAAATGACACCTCCAGCCCCACAAACCGCACTGCCCCTTGGATCCTGCATTTGTGTGGGGTGTGAATGGCCTCCTGTGTCTATGCCTTGTGTCCCAATTCACCATGGGTTGGACATCTGTGTCCCTGAGCCTGTCACAGAGCCTGCCCTGGGGCTAATCTGACTAATGCCTATCTCCTCTTCAGACTACAGGCCCCATGAGAGTGGGACATAATCATTGCTTAAGAAGCATCTCTGCTAGCTCCCAGCCCATCCCTCACCCAACCCTCCCAGCCACTCTCGGAGGCAAGTGGGTATAGTCTCTTCCACCCATTTGACAGGCCTAGGGAAGTGAGGTGGCTGCCTGCTGGCCCCACAGTGGGCCACAGGTGGAACAGGGGTTGGAATCTAGGCCTGAGCCTCTGAAGGCTGCAAATGTTTTCTTGGTGACTGTGTTTCATGATCTTGTGTTCCCCCTGCTCACTGCAGGAGACAGGCCTGCACTCAGCCATCCTAAAAACGATGAAAGCAAGAGGCCAGCCAGGCCACAGAGAAAGGACAGGACAGCAAGCCAGGGCTGGGGGCACTGAAGAACTCTGCACTGTGGGCTTTTGAAATACAGTTGAAAAGGAGACCTGATTTATAAATGGGAAAAAAATTGCAAGTAAAACAACAGCTGTCCTGCTTTTTATTTTCTTTGTAGTTTCTCATGATCCCCAAAAGCAAGCTGGTGGGGAGTGCTGCCAGATTTGGGGATTCCCTATTCTGCCCCTTTCCCTAGCCAGGGGCCTGGTCCCCTGCTTCTCCTTAGACTCACCCGCAGAGGATGACGCCCCTAGTGGGTCCCTGGGTGAATTCTGCTCTGGCCCCCTTACATATGGATGGATGGATGGTTGGAAGCAGGATGGAGGGACAGGTTTTTCCCAAGCCTCCTTCCCAGTGAGCTCTTCCCTGGCCACACCTCCCAGTGGGCAGCCCCTGCGCCCTGCCCCCACCTCGGTCCTCTCTCTACCACACCTTCCACACGTCCTAGCGGGACTCACAGACCTTTCCATCCACACTGCCTTTCTCCTGCATCAGTGCGGAGGCTCCCTGAGGGCAGTGAGCTTGGTCCATCTCAGCCGCCAGTGGGGGGGCCCAGAACAGGCCCAGCCTGAAGTGGGCCACAGGGGTGAATGAGAGACTGCTGCTTTGTCTGTCCTCCAGGGCTTCTGACAGCCATCCACGCCTAATACCCACAGGCACCCCACTTCACCAGGCCATCTGCTCTCCCATGCGCTTACCCAGACCAGGAGGCTGGCTGCCACCTCCTGTCCTGCTTCCCTACCACACCAGCATTTGGCCTCTAGACCCTTCCTCAGACCCACCTCCCTTCCCCATCCCCGCGGGCCTCCTCACAGTCCCTCCCTCCAGTCCACCCTGGGCATCCCCTCTGCAGCCAGCCCGCTGACCCAAACCTCCTTCCTAACTGGGAGGAACACCAGGTTCCTTAAGTCTTTGTTATGGGAGGAGGGGAGGGAGGGCCAGATGGGGTGCTGTCCTGAACTCTGCGAGGTGGTTAGCAGCATCCTCACAGTTGCCAGTAGCATCCCACCCCCTCCAAGCTGTGGCAACCCAAAAGGTCCCCAGATACTGCCGGATGAGCACCGCCGGGTCAGAGAAACTAGGAGGCAGCCGCACAAGGGACTGCTGTGTGGCCTCTACAAAGGACGGTGTGCAAAAAGACTTGGGGAGATTTCTAGAACATTTTGAGTGGAAAAAATGTGACACAACTGGATGTATACTAAAATCCCATTTTTACGTGTGTGTGTATTTGTCTGTGTGTACATGTGGAGGAAAGAGGGAATGAAAGAGAAAAGGTGAATACTTTCTGCTTTTCTGCTGGGTAAGTCAGTTTGAAGCCTTTGCTGACCAAGGGTGAGCTTGAATTTCAGGGTCCCTGGGGACACAAACTTGAGGGCCAGGGACACGTGCGGCCTTGCCCTCAGACACCTGTAGAGGATGGTTTGGATCTGGAGTCAGGCCTTGCCTCTTCCTGGGCCTCCTGGAAGCTGTCAAGCAGCCCCTTAGCCTGGCACACAGGCTGCCTCTGGCCTTGGCCTGCTCTCCGCTGCACATCCTGGGCCCGTGGGACCCCGGACCAGTGCCCAGCTGTATCCCGTAGGGACAGGCCCCTGGCCCTGCTGTCGGCCCCTCGCTGGGGTTGCCCTCAATAGGCCAGAGCCATGGCACTGTGCCCTGCTCCTAGCCTGGGTGCCCTTGTTTATCTAGACGGTTCCCCAGCCCAGAAGCATTCCTTATCACCATCTTCTGGCGTTTGGGTCGGCCCAGCTGCAGCCCCAGCGAGACTCATCAGCAGCGGAGCTAGCTGCCCCGTGTCCCCTCCAACCTCATCCTCCAACTGCCCTTCAGACAGGTGGGCTCGGTTCAAATCCTGCCTTGGGCATTTAACTATCCACATGACTTTGGGCAAATCACTGTCCTTTCCTGACACTCACTCTTCTCATCTGTAAAATGGACTCCTCTCAAAGTTACCAGGATTAGCTGAACTAAGGAGTCTAACGCACACAGTAGGTCCTTAATCAATGGTAGCTTACAGGGTTTCCACTGGGATAATGAAAAGTTCTGGAACTAGATAGTGGGGATGGTTGCAAAACCTTGTACATGTGCTAACTGCCACTGAATTGTCCACTTCAAAATGGCTAAATGGCGGTTTTAATGTGATGTGTATTTCACCGCCATCGATGGTGGCTCTTTCCAGTTCCTACAGCAGAGTTCTCTATGCTCTGGCCTGTCCAGGTTGAATCTATGGACGCCTTTGCCTCCTCTTCCACTTCCAGAGGCTTCTTAGAAAACTGACCTGACCTTAAAGCTAAGACATCTGTTTTTTTCCTCTTCCCGGAAGGCCCAGCCCCCCAGAGACCTTCCACCGGGCGGTCAGGCAAGAGGAAGCACAGCTGACTGCACCCCCTACCCCCTCCCCCGCCCCGGTACTTCAAGCCCTGCGCACGCAATTGGCAGCCTGACAGAGAGGACCCTGGTCCAGGAGCTTGGAACTAATCCTTTGTCTCTCTGGGGTGGTCGTCACCAGTTCAGGGTCCTTCACGGTGTCTGTAGCTACGCCTGGTCTAGGGAACTCCTCTCACTCAACCCCTGGGTCTCCTGTGACCTCACAAGCCCCCCAAACAATCTGCCTAAAGCAAGCTCATCAGTCATCAGCTCCCTGACTCTAATTACCTCTTCCTTTCTTCTGTGCTTCCGTATCCACGAGGAGTACTGGGCATTCAGTTGCCCGAGCTAAAAATCCGGAGCCCACAGACTCCCTTATGACCTCACTCCAGATACCCAGCCCCCCAGAACTCTCTGACCACACTGCCAGGCCTACCTAGTGCATCCTCCCGAGGGTGCACATACCATTCGGGTGTGTGTGCGCATCCCTGGGCCTGAGGTGTGGACAAGGGCTGCTGTTTGGGGTGGAACATTGCCTAGAACTTGAAAGTGCAGGCCAGATCCCCGAACAGAGGGGCAGCTCTGGACAGCAGCCTCCATAAGCTGCAGTGGTGCGCTCGCTGCCATCATGCCCTGGCCAGGTTGTTTCCTCCATTCCCAGCTGCCCAACCCTCCCGAGCAGGAGGCAGGGCCTGGTCCCCATCTCCCGTCTCTGAAGGGTGGCTTTATGTCAGCTCCTAAGTGTTTAATCCTGTGTTTTCAGTACATCCATCACACCACTTATCTCTGTGTCTTCCTGTGGCGAGGAGCCAGGCTGCTCACCGACAAGGCCTGAGGCTGAGCCTGGTGCCACCCGGGAGGTCTCCCTCCAAGAAAAAGAAAGGATGGCAGGAGATGCTCCCTGGGCACCTGTTGGTGGGGGCTGACCACCACCCACGGCCCAGCTTGTACCTCAGCTTCCTTCAAGGACTGAGGCAATACAACAGCTGTGGATCCTCCAGGCCTGACTGCCTTCCCCAGCCCCGCTTCTCCTCAGACAACTGGTCAACCTGGCGCCCTCCTCTCTGGTCTCTTACCCCTCTGTCCCACCCTGCATCTTCCATCCTGCAGCCAGAAGGAACTCTGCAAAGCATAGGTTTGCTCTCTGCTGACACGTTTTTAGGGGCTCCCTACTGCTCTCTGGATAGAGCCCAGACTTCTCCCAGAGCACAGCCTTAGCTGAGCTCTCCCTGCCACTCCCTGCCTCACATGCAGCCCCACAGCAAACAGCACGTATTTCACCTCCCAGTGCAAGCGGGCCGGTGCTTCTGTGCCCTCGCACCCACCCTTTCCTCCACCTGCATTTCCCCTTAGCAAATTCCCCTCGTGCACATCCATCAAGACCTGCAAGGTGAATCTTAATTTCACTCCTGACATAATAATGCCTATGAAAAAAATGCCTATTTAAAAATCCATTAAAGGAGGCAGCTTTGAGTATTAGCTGTCAGAAGGGTCTGGGTATAAAAACCAAGTGTACTGATTATTGGCTGTGTGACCTAAGGCAAGATACTTAACCCTTCTGAATCTATTTCTTCATCTGTAAAGTGGAGCTAATAATATTGACCCCACAGGGTGGTCATGTGATTTACATTAACATGAGATCTCCATGGACTTGATCCTGCCATTATAATGACCCAAAAGCTGTAAAGCTGTGGTTATGACTGTATCATTATTATTTTGTGCATCCACAAAGACACATAGGCAGTGGATTCCCTAAGGCAATGGGGAAGATCGAATCCAGGGCTTGAAAACCAAGAACTAGAAAGAGCGCTACATAACATCAGGTGAAATAAACAGATTCCCAATGGTGTGCCCAGGATAACTCATTTTTTGAAAATACTATAATGTGTTTTTGATAGAAGGAAGGATATCTAAAGGAGTCATTTCAAAATGTTAAAGTGGTCACCTCTGTGTGATGTAATTTTTAAATGATTTTATCATTTATTTATTACTCTTCTATATTTTTGATATTTTTTCCATCATGAGGGTTGTGAGTTGAACTGTGTCCCCCTAAAAGAAAGATACATTGAAATCCTACACCCTGGTACCTGTGAATGTAATCTTGTTTGGAAGCAAGTGAAGATGAGGTCATACTCGATTAGAGTGGGGCCAGATCAATATGATGGGTGTCCTTGTAAGGAAAAAAAGTCACGAGATGCACAGGGAGAACACCATGTGACTATGGAGGCAGAGACGGGAGCAATGCATGGACAAGCCAAGGAGCTTCCAGGATGCCAGCAACAAGGAGAGCTAAGGGAGAGGCAGGGAAGGGGCCTCCCCTGGAGCCCTTGGGGAAAGCGAGGCCCTGCCTCTCCTTGGTTTGGGACTTCAAGCCTCTAGAACTGTGATAGAACGAATTTCTGTTAAGTCACCCAATGTTTAGTAATTTGGTATGGCAGCTCTTGGACTTGTTTTACTTGTGTATGAGGGCCAAAAGGATTTCTTTAAAAAGAAAGAGAAAGAGGAGAAGAAGGAGGAAAAACAGAAGAACCTCAAAGCGTGTCTGCCTGGGGCTCAGCCCAGAAGTACAGGGAGTGTTTGTGGAATGAATAACTACATCTCCCTCCCACGAAGTTGCCCTTCTGTCTGTCCTGTCTCCCTGCCCATCTCCCGCTCTGTCCCAGAGAGCTCCTGGCCCTCCCTGGTCAGCCAGAGATCATGGAGTTGCTCCTTAGCCAGGAGCACGCTAGGCCAGCCCCATGTGGGCGGGCAGGGTGGGTGTGGGAACTGAAGGAGCTTTAGGCCAACAGCTCTGTCACCGTCAACCTCATCGGGTCCCTGGGTGACACCATGCCCTTGGCCTCATGCCCGGACTCTTGTTCCTTGTGACCAAGCCACAGCTTGGCATTGGTCAACCCTTCTCTTTGCTTCCAGCACAATCTTCCTTAAAGACCACGAGCAGCTCCCAACAGCTCGGCATAGCATTCAAGGTCACAGTCTACTCGAAGCCATTTCCTGGGTTCATCCTCCACCCCAACATCCAGGGAGTGTCACTGTCCACTCCTCAGCCCTCCCTTACTGTCCTGCCTCTGTGCCACCCCCACAAGCCCTCCCACCCTCTCTGGGCACCCGTGCTCCGCTCGGGCCTCTCAGAGCAGGACATGCTGGCCCCAGGGGCCTGCAGGGCACAGTCTTGCTCGGCTCTCCTTCCAGGAAGAGGGAATGGGGGTGGGGGTAGGGTTTTTCTGGAATATTTCCTGGCTTCTCCTTAGCTGGATGGGGACTCAGTCCCCAGCAGGGGAAGAAACAGCAGATGTCTTCTGCTCCCCGGCGTGACCCTGTCGGCCTTGAAGAATCGCAGGAAGCGGCTCTGGAACCTGCTAATTAGCTTTGGACACCTTCCCTCAGGCCCGGCAGAGGACTGGAGGGAGAGCCTTTGGGTCCCCCTTGATGAGGCACCTTGGCCTTTCTTCTGCCTTCCAAAGGCCTCCTTCCTTTTCCTTCTCCAAGGGTAAGGAAGCGTGAGGGCGAAGCCCCAGGTAGAGAGGAGAGGCTGGGCAGAGGAAGCCCTGTTTGTTTTCTAGTTCAGGGGTGCTGTGAACAGCTCTTCATTTCCCCACGAGGCCTCATGTTGAGCAGGGTTTTCAGGACACCTATCTTGGTCAGACATTGCTCGCTTCTCAGGAACAGAAAACCCAGGCGAGATAACTGGAATTAGAAGGAAGCTGGGGAACAACCCCTTGGAGGACCAGGGGGCCACCAAGCTCCCTCTGTCTCTCCGTCTCAGCCCACTGGCACCAGATTCCTGATTTGCTTTGGAGATCAGCTCCCTCTGCCTGCTCCTCAGGGTCCCCAAAGGCAGCCTTTGTTCTCAAACCTTACAGGGTCCCCAGGCCCAGCCCATGAAGCCAGTCTCTTCATACCTGGAAGCAAGAACCACCACCCAACAGCAAACACGTGTGCCCCAGTAGTGTGGGGGGCACTCGTCTGAGGCTTTTACGTGGGTTTTCTCATTTAATTCTCAAAATAACCCTACAAGGCAGACTTTATTATTATCCTCAAAATAGAAAGAAAAAATAGAAGCCCAGAGTGATTAAGTAACTTGCCTAGGATCACTCAGCTCTTGACTGGGGAACTCGGGACTTGAACCCAGATAGCCCATCAACAAGGCCTGGGCCCCACTCAGCTTCTGGATCGATTCTCTGGGATCAGATGTCCCTTCTTGGCTCAAGAAGCAGTGGCCACGAAGATGGGGTGTGTTCCACAGCCCTCCAGGGGCGATGGAGGAGGGGATCCGGCTCTCCCTCAGAACAGAAGCTTCTCCAGGTCAGGGATTTTCATCTGTTTTGTGCCCTGACATATCCAGCGCCTACAACAGTGCCTGGCACACAGTAGGCACTCAGGGACTGTTTGCTGAATGATGAACCCTGAGCATTTTGGACTTACCCTTGTCAAATGAAAGGGTAGAGTTAGATGTAGCCTTATTAGGGGCATATATGACCATCTCACCCTTCAAAAAAAAGATCTCCTCCTCTGCAGGGGGCCTCCTGTCACTAGTTAAATCCAGTAGCACTCACCCAGGATTTCTGCTCAAGTTCTGCTGCATGAGTGCCAGAGTGGACAGTCTGGGTTAAGTAACACCAGGCCTGTGTTTCTTCTCGGCCTAACAGGCCTGTGCCTTGTATATATTGTATGGAACTAGTGGGATTTACAATGCCCTCTGAGACACGAAATTTCTATCAATTTTGTTGCACTGATTTCATTTGAACAGTACTTAAGTCCCTACTGAGTGCAAGGAGATACAGTCTCTGGTTCCCATCAGTTCCTCAGGGCTTAGAAGGGCTTCTGGAATGAGCCCCTCCAAATGCTCCCTCTCCGCCTTAACCTCACTTGTTGGAAATCTCCTCCGGGAAGCCTTTGCGCCTCCAGGTCTTCTTCTCCACCTCCGGTTGGTCTGAGAGAGGGGGCTCCTCTCCCACATGTGGGTTGTCTGGCCTCAACCCCTCCTTTCACACTATTGTTTCAAATGCAATTACATTTCCCAACACAGGTTCTAAGCAGAATATTAACCTCAAAAACAATTGCAGTAGATTGCGCTAATTATTTTCATTTCATTTTGCAAATCTGGGGGCTGGGATCTTAGATTAGGATATGTAAATGAATGGAAATTAGCATCTTGTCAGTTAATGGATTTCTTTGGTGTCAGATAGGTAGCTCTGTGCTCTGGAGATTTATATCCTCAAAGCCCTTTCTGGGCTGCGTGCTGCCTGATGTGTGATATCATCTTACAGAACTTTCCAGGACATGTTCTTGGACTTGGCTAATTTTTTTTTTCTGAAGGGCATATATTCTTATAGAGAATTAAACCTATTGTTATTAAAAATGTCTTCTTTGTGTTTGTTTGTTCCTAACCATTTGTAACAAGCCAAAATGATGAAGGCCTTTCCCCTCTGGGTTGAACAGTACTTACTGAGTTTGAACACCAGTGAAGAGCCTCTCCCCTCGCTAGCCTGCTCCCTGTGGCACTGCACTGATGCATCTGGACCTGTCAAAGGCCGTTCATACCCTTTGACTTTGAGTTGGGTAGCCCAGTGGGCAGTGCTGCCAGGAGAAGGGAGGGAAGCAGGAGAGGTAAATCAGGGACTGATTGCCTCGGCCTTCCAGAGGCCCTCTCTGTACACCCGCTGCATTCTGCTCAGTTCCTCCCTCCCCCTTCCCTTTAGGTAGAGACTGGTTCTCCCCTGTGGTTCCCAGCATCTTGTCTGCACCTTCAGACAAGTCTTTTAATACACCTGCCCTCCTGGGAGGAGGTCCTATCCTGTCCTGGCTACGGAACCATCGGCCTCCTAGAAGTCGCTGGGACTGTGAGCCCTCCAGCTCTGGCCTATGACAAATAAAACAGACAGTGTACCTGCCAGTGCTTCTAAGATCTTCTGCTTCCCCTCAACCCATGATGTCACTGACGGTGAGTCCTTTTAGCTTGTGGGCCTCTCAGATCCCTTTCTCACAATCTTTGTTCTGTTTCTTCTGCATGGTATGGACAACAAAACCAACTGGTCATTTTACTTTCTTGAGCCCCGGCACTGTGTCTGGCACTTGGGATCTGGTCAGGAAATGTTTGTGGAAGGGATGGAGGGGAGTCTGGTAATTGTGGCATTTGCCTGGTGGCCAGCCTTCTTTCATTGCTGGCTGACACGTCCTTTCAAGGGGAGCCCTTGGGCAACACTATCTGGCCAGTTTCTGAAATGCATGCCGGGGGTTGTGAACTGGGGCCTGTGCTCCAGCTTGGAGAAACGTCATTTCTGAGGCCAGTGCAGAATCCCTACCCTTTAGGCATCTGTGCACAATACTCAAGTATCCCAGTGCATTCTTGGGTAATGTGGTTGGGGCCATAGACTCTGTGGGCAGGAGCCAGTGCCATGGACTGTCCCAGCAGATGGAAGGTGTTCTCTGAGATCATTACCACAGCTGCCACTCTGCAGTGTGTCAGGCCCAGGGCCCATGGCCCACATGCACCTTCTCACACATTCCCACAGCAGACCCTCAAGGTAGATTTTGGTGCCTCCATTGATCTGAGGAGGAAACTGAAGCACAGAGAGATGGGGAGACTGTTGAAGTCACACAGCAGTAAGTGCTGAGGCTGGATTTGAGTTCCATCTGCCTGACTCTCAAGGCTGATCTCCTGACCACAGGCTTTGCAGCCAACAGAGCTGACCAAGAAGGAACATAGCGACTTCCCACAATGCATGGGACAAAGCCATGGGTTGGCATAGTGTCCTGACATGCCCAAATCGGAAGGGGGAAATCCCCTTGGCAGGGCAAATGTGGCCAGGATCACAGTGGCCCAAGGCCCTGCAAATGTGTGCAGACAGGGCTGAGGAGGGCAGGAACGGGGAGGAGAGTCCCGGAGCTGAGGCTCAAGACAGGCCAGAGAGCCTGCGCTCTGGGTCCCAGTGCATCTCTCGCTGGCTGTGAGCTCAGGGCATGTTGCCTCGCCTCCCCGAACCTCTGCTCCAATGTCTAGACAGCAGGGAAGTCATGAAGAGGGAGGGGCACTCTGTCCAAAAGCATGTGGCATGGGCCTGGCACAGTGGAGGTGGCCAGCAAACCCTGTCCCCACTCACTGCTTGCCCTCTCTTATGTCCTTCCCACCTTCCTTCCTCCACTCCTTCCCTGCTTGCTCCCCTTCACAGCTCTGTCTTCCTGCCTTTATTTTCTCTCTCCATCCCCTTCCTGGAAACTTCTCTTCAGAGGCTTTGCAGAGCCTGAGAGCCCCTTCAGGGGGTCCCCTTGTGCACAGGACATCCAGCAGAGAGCTGACACCCAGGCTGCCTCCAGCGGGTTTGGGTGGGGGGTGATGCCTGGGGGCCCCTCCCAGGTGCTCTGCACAGTCCCAAAGGCCGCCTTCCTGTGGGACCAGAAAAAGTAGGGCTTCCAATCTCCCCCAGACTAAACCTAGCAACAGTCAGGGTTCCTATGGCAACCTGAGATTTATTTTTAGTCCTATTTTAACATTAACATGATGTGAGGGGATCTGAGACTTACATTACTCTCTTTTAAACAGTACCCCCCCAAAAAAGAAAAGGAAGAATGTCTCTTCATAAGGCCGTATGAAGCACTGGGGGGAAAACAGTGACGGCCCAGCAGTCATTGGTCATCTTCAGAAAAGTCAGCAGCTCCCTGGTTCCAGCGGAGGGGAAACTCCTGGATGGGGTGAGGGGAGGAAGGGGGCTTTGAGCAGGTCAGCCTAACCTGGTGGACACAGCTGTGGCCCTTCCCCTCCTCAGCGTCATGGCCAGAGTTGGGGGACATGAACACAGAGGAGCCCAGTCACTTGGTGTAGGGTCGGGAGCCTCCGGTTTAACAAGCAAGGGAAAAAAAGAAAAAGCATTATCGGGGGGTGACCCGGGACGCCAGCCCCTGGGGAGGTCCAGCCAGATCCTCGGGGACTCAGAAGAGAGGAAGGGCTTCATGTCTGTCCCCGACCCAGAGGACACGGCAGTCAAATGTCTCTGTGAGCAGGCAGGGCTCTGGTTGGCAGAGATTAGGGGCGGGTTCAGAGGGAGGACCTCGGGACCACAGGATTCAGCATTCAGTCCTGCCTCAGGGAATTCATGGGTGGCGTAGACCCTGTATGGAAGGCGAAAGGGGTGCTCGGGGAGGAGGAGGCGCCTAAGCTGGTTCTAGAAGGGAGAGTGGGAGATGGGCAGCTGCATAGATCAGGGAAAGCCATATTAGGCTTTCGGCTATATATAGCTTGGGCTTCTCGCTTGTAAAATTCTTATATTGGTTGCTTTTTTCTGTCCAGTGAGAGCTCCTTATTCCTCCGGACATAGGCATTCCCCACCAGCTATAGGCCTGGCCACTTAAAATACTCCATCACTGGCCAGTGTGATTGGTCCAGGGACTGGGCACGTGACCCAAGCACGACCATTCAGAGGCCTTCCCTGGGACTGAGCTACAGACGCAAGGAGAATACAGCTCTCCCTCCACTGCATTGCTAAGCAGGGGATTCTGAGAGTCTCAGTGTTGGCCTGGAGATGGCACAGCAGCAGAAAGAGTAAATAAGACCAGCAGGCAAAGAGAAGAGATGATATGTTCGTTGGCCAGCACCCATATTGCTCCCATAAGTGCTGGGTTTTTCCACGTGAACCTCCAGTTTTCCCTCGAGCCAATTTGAGCTGGCTTCTGTTTCTGACAATTGAGCCAACCTGGCTAATTCAGATGGTCACTGGTTTTTGCTAACATAGGAGGACTAAAGTACTTTGTGAAGGGAGGAAGAAAGGAATGATGTTTCTTATGCCTGCTATTTAACAGGCACCATGTAGGATGGTATTTTTCAGAGGTAATTCTCATAATCACCTTGGAAATTAAATATGCATATTACCTGCAAGGATCCTGGAGCACAGAAAAGCAAATGAATGTGCCCATGGGCACACAGCCAGCAAATGCCAGACCTGGACTGGTCCCCAGGTCTTTCTGCCTCCTCGTAGAGCTACGTCATCTTTCCTTCTCAGCCCCAGTGCAGCGGCCCCAGAGCCGGTTGTCTGGATATAGCCTGTGAGTCCCAAAGTGTAAACCATGGATGACCGCATGGGAAACACCTGGGTGCTGATTAAAAACAGATTCCTGGGCTCTCAATCCCAGACTTCCTGAATCAGAACCAGTCCGTCCAGCCTCCCTTCTGACTGTGCCCACGCTCCAGCAGTCTCTGCCGCAGCCACATCTGTTCCCTGAACACACACAAGGGCTCCGGCTACCTTGCCTTTGCTCAGGCTGTCCCTCCTGCCTGGAATGCCCTCCCCTCTTGGTCTACCAACTCACCTTTTTCATCTGGGTTTTCTGTGACTCCCCAGCATGCCTCCACCCCATCCCACATATGCCTGGCCCTTAACCCAGGCAGAATGTGTGGTCTCAGCTTCCCTCACACCGCCTTCTGTGTCCCTCAGGCCCAGCCTTTCTCTCCCAGGCGGTTACTGTCACCCCCCTGGCCCCCCGCCCCACCGCTCCAACCAGGAGCTCCTGGAGGACAGGTGCTGGCACAGGGCCCGGCACAGAGCACTCATCATAAGTGACCGCACAGCCCATGACTGTTTTGGAAAGGGCTGAAATTCTCAACTCTTGATGCTATGTCTTCTAAGAGGTTAACTTCATTCACAGTTTGTTGTAATGAATCCCAATGGGGGCTGGAAGGCAGCTTTGCATAGGGTTAAAAGCATACAGAAACCAGGCTTCTGCTCTATGAGTTGCCTGACCCTTGGGCAATTGACTCTCCCTCTCTGTGCCTCAGTTCTCTCATCTGTAAAATGGAGAGAATAATAGCGCCTCGTAGGGTTGTGGTGAGGATGAAGGAGAGCGGGTCCCTGTCAGATGTCAGCTTTCCTCACCACCACCTGGTGGGAGCAGAGTCAGGGGGAGCAGCTGCCAGCAGCCCCAGTGGGATGCACCTTTAGACGCTACCTCATTTAATAAGGTAAGTCTGCACAAACTTACAAGGCACAAGTGTTGCTATCATTTAACAGATGAAGAAACTGAGGCTCAGAGGGGTCAAGTGACTGGCCCAAGGCCTCAAGCATGTAGGGAACAGAGCTGTGATTTGAATACAGGCTTACAATTGAGCACAAGCTTCAACATTACACAGATGCGACTTCAGATCCCCGTCTGTCCCTCACTAGCTATGTGATTGTAGGTAACTCATTTCACTCCATTGAGATTGAGATCTACAAAAAGGGGATGAATTATCTCTAACTTGAGTGCAAATTCTGACTGAGTGATGACGGCTTCCCACCGTGGCAAACTACCGGTCAGCCACCAGACAGCTCCTGGAGCACCCAGGGCCCCAGGGCTTCCCATGCTTCCTTCCAGGGGCTGGGAAAGAGGGTTTCCCCTGCCCAGAGCCTCAGTTTCTTCATCTGTAGAGTGTGGATGGTGACAGCTCCCCTCTGGCAGGCCTGTTGCTCCGTGACACAACTTAGCACAGGGCCATTTAGTGAGACACCTGGGAGTACTGTGTTCAGCAGCTGGACCACTGGTCAGGAACACAGACCGCATGTGGAGACACAGCCTAGAATGCAATTTGCTAGAGAGGAGGATGAGCTGGGGGCCCAGGGTTGAAGGACTGAAGTGCCCATCCGTGGGCTAGCTGGAAGTTATTTCCAGAAGGGGACACCGATATTATATTGCGTCTCTATTTCTGCAAATAAACCTCTCCTCATCTCTCCCAGCCAAATGCTTAGTGTCCCTCCCTTACAAGTGTTCAAACACATCTCAGAGACTTCAGTTCTGACCAGGGACACTTCCCACTTCTGCTTCCTGTCAAGCTGGGCCCCCGCCTTATAAATCGTCCTCCTCCTTGCCACCTTTTCTATGAGCCAGGGGCAAACTCCCATTTCTTCTCCTTCTTCTCTCCCCTCCCCCTCCCACTCCTCTTCCTCTACTTCCTCTTCCTTCTTATTTCTCTTCCCAAGAAGAGGGAAGGAAATGCATTGGCTTCGTATTTCCAAAATTTCCCCTCAAAAATATTCATCTCTACTTTAAATACCAGGAGGCCCAGAGGGGACTCTGGGTCATGGTGCTGAGAGGCGGCAAGGCCAGGACTCTGGCCCAGGTTGGCCCCTATTTCTAATTGCTGTGCTCTACTGCCTGCCCAGACGGGACAGGTCAAGGCCATCAATTCTAAAGGGCCACAGGGTGGTGATTACACCCCCCACCCCCTCCCTGTACAAACTCTTAGAATCTCAGCATCCCCGTGCTGCCCAGGCTCTTGGCCACAGTGAAAGCTGATCCGATACAGCCACTCGCTTCTTTGCCTTTAAAGGAAATGCCCAGTAAGCAGCCTTTCTGCTCTGAATCAACGACAAATGGAGCGATTTTAGGATCTCAGGAGGGGGATGTCTTCAGGTCAGGGTGCCTCTGAGAAGTCTCTGCATCCCTGTGTCTGATGAAAGCCTATCCTTGAGTGGACACAGCTAGGCTTATCCCCCCCTCAGAGGAGCAGGGAGAGGGTCTGGCCTCTTGACTGGAGCTAGCTGTTTTGATGGGACAGGTGAGATGGGGCCAGGGCCGGGGAAGGAGAGAAAGCAGAGCTCTGAACCTGGGGAATGTTTCCAGAGGGGCTTGGGCTGTAGTACACCCACCTCCAGTAGTTGCCTGAGCAAGGAGATTTTCAGCCAAAAACTGGGGGACTTTTCCATCTGGACAATGTCAGATTCTTGTCTAATTCAGGCTCAACGTAAACAAGATAGAGTGGGAGTGGGGGTGCACTGCAGGCTGAATCAGGAGCTTGGAGAGGGCTAACTTCAGTCCCTCCCCTCAGCGCCAGGACTGTGAGCAGCATCTTCCTATGCCGAGCCTCAGGGCCCCCTCTGTAAAGTGAGCTGGTCGACCAGATGCTTGGTAAGGTCCCTCCCAGCCTTGCCCATTAGAATATGCAGGGTGTGAAGGGAGCTACCTCACTGTGGTGCAGAGTTGGGTAGGGATGGAGGATGGAGGACGTTTATCAAATTCCTAACCATTAGAACTAGAAAATCTGATGCGTCAATGAAGACTGGAACATGGAGGTTTGATAGAGGACCCAGAGAAAACTACCAACCAACAAGGAATCTAGGGGCCAGGTAGTTCTGCGCTCAACACCCAGCTCCCACACGTAGTTTCCCTGGGTTCCTGGGCCACCCACGGCCAAACTAAGTTTCCCTTTCCTCTCCCACAGTTTACCTCTGACCTGCCATTGCCAGGGCCACACTGTGACCCATCTGGGCCCTAGGCATTTTTTTCTTCATGGCCCCTTACCCTAAAACATATATTGAAAATTACATTTTATGACTTCATTAGTATAAAGGTGAAGGTGTCCAAAGTAGATTATGATTTTACAAAAAATGAGTCTATTTTCATGAGCCCGTGATGGGCCCTAAACATTTACCTACGGTGCCTAGAGGCTGTCAGTCCTGGGTCCTGTGATATTTCTAACATGAATTGTGAAATGTCACATTCGCTGCTGAATCAAGCTTAACACACCAGAGAGAATCCCTCTCCTTCTGAGTAAGTTTGGGGAAGCCCTACTGAGATCAGCATCTCCCACAGCAGGACAAGGCTTGGAAGCTGGGGGTCTGAGAATGTGGATGGGGCTGGGTTAGGTCAGGTAAGGCAGGGTCCTACTGATTTTCAGCCCAGTCAGATCCAGGAAGCTGGGCAGTTTGAGTTACTAAGAACCAAGTGTCTGATTCGAGCACATGTACAGATGGGCCCAGGACCAGAGGCCCTATTAAGCTGGAGGGATGCTAGGACCAGGTCTGTGCCACATCAAGTGCCTCAGGTGTATGATCTCATTTAGTGAGGACAGGAAGACTGATGTCCCAGATTCCAAATGGGGAAACTGAGGCTCCCAAAGGGCTTACCTTCTGAGCTCTCCTTCCAACCATACCTCCCTTGCTTTCTCTTTACTCCAGCAAATCCTGATATAAATCCTGGCAGTCTCACCTCTGGGCCTTTGCATAGGCCATTTCCCCCTGCTAGGAATGGGCACTCACTCACCCCTTCTGTCCTCTGCTTCAAGGCTGATGTCAAGTCCCACCTTCTCCAGGAAACCTTCCTGATTTCTTCAGCTCCTTACACTCATCCTCTTCTTTGAACACCCTGGACACTGGCCCTCTACACACTCATTTAACCCAATAAATATTTATCTTACATCCACTTGGGCCAGGCCCTATGTTGGGCTCAGTGGGCACAAAGGTGACTCAGTGGCAGGTTGGACTGAAAGGAGGCCCCGTCCTGGCCTTTTGGGGGAGACAGATTATGACAATGCAAAGAGATCCAGGATTCAGTGGTCAGGGGACCCTGGAGGTAGAGAGACCAAGGGGAGAGAGAGTCTCCACCTCTCGGGGGGCTGACAGTTGAGCTGGGTGTGGGAGGCATGGTAGGCAGAGGAGACAGGACAGCAGAGGCGAAGAGGAAGGAAGGGAAAGAGAGAGAGAGGAAATGGTGGCTGAAGGTAATGCATCAGACAGCGTCCAGGAGGAAACCTAAGGCACACTTGAGTGGGGTAATCTGAGGGATGTTTTCAGAGGTAAGGACAGTGTGTGGGGAAATCTTAACAGCATGCAGTTCTGGCCAGTGGGGAGCCAGTCATACCTCTAGGCTGAGGGGTAAGGGAACAGGGCTACCTGTGTGGAGGGGCCTGCCTGGGGGAAACCCTGTGGGGAGGTGCTGGGCAAGCAGTGCCTTGACCCCTGCCAGGGTCCCACTGACCCGACCAGATCTGCTGATAAGAGTCCATCTGGGTCGGCTTCCTGGGGACCAGCTCAGGAGGGTGGAGGGCTAAGCCAGAGTGGCAAAGGAAGAGCGAAGGGCAAGGGGCCTAGAGGCTGATCCCTATTGTTCAGCTAAAACCCGGCTCAGGGCTATGCTGGAGTCAGGGACACCTCCCTCCCTGCCCATCAGGGCTTGGATCCTTGGTAGGAAATGGTTGTTTCGTCAGGTCCTATCTCATTCCAGCATCGTTCGCATGTCACTAAGTGTCATCTGAAAATAGAAACGCGGCCTGCGCCTGCCATGGAAACGCTTCTGCCTCCCCAGAGCTGTGCAGGCTGCCGATGAGGCCGCTCTCACCCAAACGCTTAATTCAGCTGCCAAAAGGAGCCGGTGTTTCCTGAGACGGCCTCTGTGCCAAGCACTGAGTTTAGCTCATTGGAGATGTGATTACATTGTTTTATTTCCTCACCACCTCTCCGGGGCAGCTTCTTCCCACTGTATAGCTGGGAGGGTGAGGGTCAGGGTAGTCATGCTTTGAGATCACAGGCTAGTAACGGGTGAAGCTGGCATTTGCCTCTGACGCCAGAAGCAGGTTTCCTATGTTCTCAAAGGAGGGAAGGACCAGGAAGCCACTGAACTTAAGACCAGGAACTTTCCTCCTCCTTCATCCATCCACCCTCAACCAAGTGTAAGAAGAGGCAATATTTCTTGAGTGGCTACCATGTGTCCGGTTCTGTGCAGAAGCTTCCCACACATTCTCTCAGTTAATCTTAGTAACCTTGGAAAGTAGGGACGATTTGTGCTTCCATTTTATCAGTTATGAAATTGAGGTTCAGAGAGGTTAAGCAACTTGTCCAAAGCCATACAGCAAAGAAGAGATGCAACAGAGACTCCCAGGCCAGGGCTCCTCCTGTGCACCAGCCAGGCCCTGGGCCAGGCCATGTCAGACAGACTTGATTGACGTCGAGGTTCTGCCCTCAAGGTGCTCCTGAGGAGAATTTTGTGGCCTTTCCTTGGAAAGGTGTTTTGGAAAAGTCATGCTCGATCACCACTTTCTATGAACTCCCAAAAAGGCAAAGCCAGGTGGCGATGTCCCAGAAGGCTGGCATTCCTCATTCCACTCTGCTCGTGTGACGGGTCGCTCACATGGCCTCTCCGAGGGCCTCTCCTTCCATGTCAGCGGGGACAGGGCTGGTACAGGCGTGCCCCGCCTTGCTGAGGGCTCCTGGGGAGAGCAGATGGGAGAGGCCAGCACAATTCTTTCCCTCTTGGCTTTTATGGGCTGAGCTGTGTCCTTTCAAAGTTCATGTGTTGATACCCTAATCCTCGGTACTTCAAAATATGAGCTTGTTTGGAGATAGGGTCTCTGCTGAAGTAATCAAGGTAAAATGAGATCATTAGGGTGGGTTCCAATCTGATGGCTGCCCTTATAAAAGGGGAAAATTTGGACATAGACATACACACAAACACACACACACATAGAGGGAAAACACCATGCGAAGATGAAGGGAGAGATCAGGGTGACGCCTTTACAGGCTAGCAAACACCAGAGATTGCCGGCCAACTGCCGCAGGTCTCCCACCGCGCTCAGAAGGAGCTGACCCTGCCAACACCTTGGTCTCAGGCTTCCAGCCTCCAGAGCTGTGAGCTGAGACATGTTTGCTGTTGAAACCTCTCAGTTTGTGATACTTTGTTACAGCAGCCCTGGCAAACTAATGCACCAGCCTTCTCTGCAAGGAACAGAGAGCAGTCTGGGTTTTCCCACTCTATTTCTGAGCATTCCCTGGCAGGCCGGGTGAGACGGGGAAGTCCTCCAGGCCAGACTGAGCCTGCCGTGGTCCCTAGTTCCAGGCAGACAGACTTTTGAGTGGGTGACATCTTCATTCAATCTTTCCGCCAACTCTGGGAGGCACTCAGTCGATAGCCCTCATTTTACAGGTCAGGACAGTAAGAGGGGTCACCTGATGGGTTGGCACTCTGTGCGGCAGGCCCGCGATTCAGACCTGTTGTGCCACTCTTCGGGGCTCAAAGCTGTAACTGTCCTGCTCCTCTGCTTTCCAGGAGAAATAAACGTGGTGATCAAGGCAGAGCTGCCGTGGCTGCCCAGAAGGCCCCGTCCACGGGCACGTCGAGCCTTTGCAGTGCTCTTGGCTAGGGCTGGCTACCGACAGCCTCGCCGGACCTGCTGGGCTCGGGCCAGCCCCCTGCTCCACCCCTGGAGCTTCAGCTCCTGCAAGGTACCAAGGCTACGGGAAGTATGCCCTGCCCCTCCACGGGGCAGAAAGCCCTCGGACAGCTGCCATGTCTTCAGCCCAGCTCTGCACGCCCACCCCACCACACCTTCCTGCTTCTCCCACTGCTGCCCTTGCCAACTCCCACCCCCGCCCAGGGCGAGAGGAGCAAATGAAACAGTTCATGTAATGCCTTTAGCACAGAGCCTAGTACACGATTGGCGCTCAGTCAGTAGATGCTATCGTTATTATTATTTATGATTATTATTCGCCCAGGTGGCAAAGACAGAGGGAGAAGGACAAAATCACGACCCTCGGTTCACGTTCCAGCTCTGTCTTTCCTAGCTGTGTGCCTCTGGACAAGTCACCCCACCTCTCTGAGTCTCCGTGTGCTGATTACAGCCGGGATAAAAAGCCCCACCTCAAAGGATTGTCGGAAGAATTGGATGAGAAAACACGTAGGAAGCTGCCTGGTGGTTGGTTGAAATTCAAAACAAAGAGTGTCTCCCACTGCCAAGCTGTTCCCCTCCTTCTGTGGATCATATCAATGAAATGACACAGGTGAAAGCCTCTGGCACATAGTGGGTGCTCAGTCAGTTTTTGGACTTGAGCAGACAAGCCTCATGCTTGTCTAAGGTGTGTGTGGTGTAGCACGAGGGCATGTGCTTCTACGGGACGCCATCCTCGCGTCCAACTCATCTTGGCTCACCCGCCCATACAGCACATTATGCTTTTGCTCAGGTGACAGATTCGGAAAGGGACCCAGCTTATCTCGTGGGACTGATGTGGCCCCTCCCAGGCCCTGTCTTGCAGGGGCAGGACCTACTTGCCAGCAAAAGCCCCAAAACAAACTCCAAAGGAACCCTCGGGCACCGTCCTGGGCTGGGTATACAAAGCCACAGTGTTCTCTTCGCTTGTTTATTTGGCTTGTAGCCTCGAGGATACTCACCTGCTGTTTCTGACTCCCCTCCCTGTGTGTGATGGCAGGGGAGAAGGGGGAGCATTTGCCGTCAACCTGTCTGTCCCTGGTCCTCTGGAATCCACCCCTGGAAGGTAGCTGGCGCCCTATCTGATGGGATTTGGGAGTGCGAGGTCTCCACAGTTTACTAGATGGGGTCATTGAGGCCCATGAAGACTTGAAGCTCCTAAGAAGTTGAAGCAGCACGCAGACCCAGGGCCTCCAATTCCAGTGCAATTCTTTCTGCTAAACCCACCTCCATGGAGAGAGGACCACCTGGAGCTCACCATCTTCCTTAAATGACTCCTGGGAAGCAATCCCACTGCTCTCCGGGGGAGAAACTTCAACAATTAGCATCTCCTTGGAACCTGAGTCCCAACAGTCAGCGCTGAACCCCGTGGTGGGGGGACAGAAATTGTTGCCCAGATGGTCTCTTTCCCCCAGGGAATTAAACAGGAGCAAATGGGCTTTACTCAGGAGGGATCCAGATTCCAGCCACTTCCCACCCTATGGCCAGCATCCTGGTCTGAGCCGCCATCACCTCTCACCTGGAAGGCTGCCGCCACTTCCTTTCTGGTCTCCCTACTGCCACTCCTGCCCCTGTAGTCTGTTCTCCACAGGGGCCCTGCAGAAACATAAGGCAGGGCACAGCCCTCCCCTGCCCAGAACCCTGCAATGGCCCCATCTGTGCAGAGTGAAGGCCTGAGGCCCTGCGTCAGCCTGCGAGACCCCTCTCCGACCTCACCGCCAGCCCTCCCTTGCCCACTCTGCTCTGGCCCACTGGCCTCTTTGTTGTTCCTTCATCCACCGGGCATGCTCCTGCCTCAGTCCTGTGCCATAGCTGCACCCTGAGCCAGGACCTCTCTTCCCAGGTGAGGGCACGGCTCCTCCCTCCTCTCTTTAAGTCTCCCAGGAGCCCCCCAGCCCATCCACTTCCTATCTCATTCAGCAACTGCCGCATGCCCCACTCCTCAAAGGCCTGTTGCGCCTTTATCCTGCTCTCTTTCTGTTGTTTGCCACAGCCCATACCACCTCACACACCACACACCTTATTTATTACCTTCTCTGTGTGCTGCACTCTCTGCCATGCTGCCTCCACTGGAACGTCCCCTCTAGGAGGGCAGGGGTCTTTGTTCTGCTCACTCATGTATCTCTAGCACCTAGAATGGTGCCTTCATGCTAGGAATGAACTCAACAAACATTTGCAGAAGCAATCAATGAATCACCACCAGAGAGCGGTGTGCGGAAAAAAGGACTTCCCGACTCTGGGAGACTCAAGGCAAGGTTTGAGCAGAGTTCTGGGGGGGCCACAGCAGGACTCCTTTGTGGCTGGAGACCCGGACGGAGGGTCTCTCCAGCTCTAGCCCCTCAAACCTGTGCCTTGGTTGTGACAAGACCACCTTCCCCCGAGGGGAAGAGTCGCTGGAGAGATTAGTCCACAGGTGGAGTAGAAGGAGCAGACTCTGGAGTAGGGGGACCTGGGCTCAGATCTCGGCTCCCAAACTGACTTGCTGTCACCTGTGAAATGGGGACGAGCTGCTGGGGTAAGCACACCCATCATCACCATCATCATGCACACCCATCATCATCATGCACACCATCATCACCATCATCATGCACACCCATCATCACCATCGTGCACACCCATCATCACCATCATCATGCACACCCATCATCATCATCGTGCACACCCATCATCACCATCGTGCACACCCATCATCATCATCATGCACACCCATCATCACCATCATCATGCACACGCATCATCACCATCGTGCACACCCATCATCACCATCGTGCACACCCATCATCACCATCATGCATACCCATCATCACCATCATGCACACCCATCATCACCATCGTGCACACCCATCATCATCATCATGCACACCCATCATCATCATCATGCACACCCATCATCACCATCGTGCACACCCATCATCATCACCGTGCACACCCATCATCACCATCGCGCACACCCATCATCACCATCGTGCACACCCATCATCATCATCATGCACACCCATCATCACCATCATCATGCACATGCATCATCACCATCGTGCACACCCATCATCACCATCATGCACACCCATCATCATCACCGTGCACACCCATCATCACCATCGTGCACACCCATCATCATCATCATCGTGCACACCCATCATCACCATCATTGTGCACACCCATCATCACCATCATGCACACCCATCATCCCCATCATGCACACCCATCATCACCATCATCGTGCACACCCATCATCACCATCGTGCACACCCATCATCACCATCGTGCACACCCATCATCACCATCATGCACACCCATCATCACCATCATCGTGCACACCCATCATCACCATCGTGCACACCAATCATCACCATCATGCACACCCATCATCACCATCATCGTGCACACCCATCATCACCATCGTGCACACCCATCATCACCATCATCATGCACACCCATCATCACCATCGTGCACACCCATCATCACCATCATGCACACCCATCATCACCATCATCATGCACACGCATCATCACCATCGTGCACACCCATCATCACCATCGTGCACACCCATCATCATCACCGTGCACACCCATCATCACCATCGTGCACACCCATCATCACCATCATGCACACCCATCATCACCATCATCGTGCACACCCATCATCACCATCGTGCACACCCAACATCACCATCATCATGCACACCCATCATCACCATCATCGTGCACACCCATCATCACCATCATGCACACCCATCATCATCACCATGCACACCCATCACCATCGTGCACACCCATCATCACCATCGTGCACACCCATCATCACCATCATGCACACCTATCATCACCATCGTGCACACCCATCATCACCATCGTGCACACCCATCATCACCATCGTGCACACCCATCATCACCATCATCATGCATACCCATCATCACCATCATCATGCACACCCATCATCACCATCGTGCACACCCATCATCATTATCGTGCACACCCAACATCATCACCATCATGCACACCCATCATCACCATCATCATGCACACCCATCATCACCATCATGCACACCTATCATCACCATCGTGCACACCCATCATCATCATGCACACCCATCATCACCATCATCATGCACACCCATCATCACCATGCACACCTATCATCACCATCGTGCACACCCATCACCATCATGCACACCCATCATCACCATCATCATGCACACCCATCATCACCATCATGCACACCCATCATCAGCATCATGCACACCCATCATCACCATCGTGCACACCCATCATCACCATCATCATGCACACCCATCACCATCATGCACACCCATCATCATCATCATCATGCACACCCATCATCACCATCATGCACACCCATCATCAACATCATCATGCATACCCATCATCACCATCATCATGCACACCCATCATCACCATCGTGCACACCCATCATCATTATCGTGCACACCCAACATCATCACCATCATGCACACCCATCATCACCATCATCATGCACACCCATCATCACCATCATGCACACCCATCATCACCATCGTGCACACCCATCATCACCATCATCATGCACACCCATCACCATCATGCACACCCATCATCATCATCATCGTGCACACCCATCATCACCATCATGCACACCCATCATCACCATCGTGCACACCCATCATCACCATCATCATGCACACCCATCATCACCATCATGCACACCCATCATCACTATCGTGCACACCCATCATCACCATCATCATGCACACCCATCACCATCATGCACACCCATCATCACCATCATCATGCACACCCATCATCACCATCATCATGCACACCCATCATCACCATCATGCATACCCATCATCACCATCATCGTGCCCAGCCTGGCACGTGCATCATCTCATTCAGCAGCTTGAGGGCATAGAGGACCCCTGTCACCCCCATTTCACAGTTGAGGAAACTGGGGATGAGGAGTGCCCAGGCCAAGGTCACACAGTGATAGAGCACACAGCGATGGAGCCAGGAGTGGAGCCCAGGTCTGTCAGATTCCAGGGCTCAAAATGCCCCAGACAGGGCCCCCTGAGTGATAATGAACTTGTGGTGTGACCCTTGAATGGTAATGTGTTTGTTCAGTGAGTGTAACTTCGCTGGTGCTCCACATACACAGCATCTTCTCAAATCTACCCAAACACTCCGAGGTGTTAGGTCATATCACCATCCCATTGAAAGGTGAGAAAAGGGAGGCTGAAAGGTGTGGCCACTTGCCCAGTGTCCCCAAACTGCTAGAAGGTCGGGACAGAGCATTGGAGGCAAATCTTGCCTGAGCAGTGACTTCATAACCCATGTGCTGTGTGCTGCCACAAAGAGGGCGCTCTGTGCTGGCTGTGGGCTGCTTCCATTTCTGTCCCCTAAGTGGTCAAGCAGAGGCCCTAGTGGTTAAACTCATGCCCTGGTTCACCTGGTCTACACAGCCAGCACCTTCCAAGTGGCCTTCAGCCCTGCTCCTGGAGCTCTGTGCTGTATTTATAGTCTATCTATTTTCCTTCTGGTCCCTTGAACCAAACCATGACCTGAAGGCCACTTGTCCTCTCCCACCAGTGCCAGCAGAGACTCACTACCATCCTCTCAGTGTGCAGACTGCCCCACCTCCCCCTGGTTCACTGCCTCTCATTTAGATCCTTTTTAACCAGTTCACTGTGGGCCTGCAGGGAGTGCGCTGACTTCTCTATCCCAGTGGCGGGAGAGGGTGAATGTAGCGGGCACAGTGCTTGGCCCACGGTAGGCACTCAATAGATATCTGGCCCTGCCAACCTCTATGCCTTTCTCTCCTACTTTTCTAGGGGGCTCCCTTGGCTTTAGCCTTACTGGCATCTCTGTTCCTGGGCAACATCAAACTTTTTCCTACCCTGGGGCCTTTGCACTGCCTTTTCCCCTGCCTGTTATACACGTCCCTAAGATTTCCAACCTTATTGTCTGCTGCTTGCCATTTAGGACTCTGCTCAAATGTCACTTCCTCAAAGATATTCCCTGGCCTTCCAGCTTAAGGTGGTAGCCCCCTGCCCCAATGGCTCTCTATCACATCACCCTGTTTTATTTTCTTCATAGCATTTATCATTTTCTATAATCACAATATGAATATTTATAGTCTCTTCCCTCCCACTAAATGTTTAGCTCCAAGAGGGCAGGGACCTTGATTCGTATATTTGCCCTTGTGTCCCCAGTACCAGCACCATGCCTGGTATGAAAGAGGCATTCTCTAAGTATTAGTCAAGTGCACAAATGAATAAAGGCAGAAACCCTGAGGGTACAATACCAAGTCTGAAGTATTGGCCTTGATAGCAAGAAGCGTCTTTGAAATCTTACCTTTTTTCTTAAAACTTCATGTGAATTTTGCATCTTGATGCATTATATCTGTGTTTGTCATAATTTTTTAAAACTGGTTTTTGTTCCTCAAGAAAATGAGTAAATTAATGCTCTGGAAGGATTCATTTCCTTTCTATGTCCTTGTGAACCTTTGCACTGTGCTGGGAATAAGAGATCTAGCCCTAGTGCTTGGCCAAGTACACAGACTCTGTGTGGGTGAGGTTGTGGGGAAAGGGTCCCTCCTGCCCACTACCCGTGGGGTGTAACTGGACCAACTGTTGACGAGGGCAATTTGGCAGCATCCAGTTAAATGGAAAGTGTGTCTGCTCAAACACTTTGGTGGACTGACTGCAAAAAAAATGGCTCCAGTTCTTTCCCTCCTGTATCCACATCCTTTGCAATATGACTTACCATCCTTCCTATCAAAAGGCAGATTTTATTTCCCCATACCTTAAATCTGGGTGGCCTGGTGACCTGTTTTGGCCAATAGAATGGAGCAGAAGTCATGGTGCTCCAGTTGTGAGCCCAGACTTCAAGAGGCCCTGCACACTTCCACTCGCCCTCTGGGACGCCTGCCTCCCCCATGAGAACTAGCCCAGGCTAATCTGTTGAGGAAGAGAAGCCAACCAGAGCAGAGATGAGTGGTCCCGTGTAGGGCCATCCATGACCAGCCGACTGACCTGCCTGCTGACCTCAGACACATAAATCAGCACAGGCAAGGCCAGCTGAGCTGCGACCAGGCCAGCAGAACTGGCTGACTGGCAGTAGAGGATTCCCGATTGCGTTGTGTTCTAAACTGCATATAATATGTGTAGGTGATGCCACATTATCGTGGCAGTGGATGCAACAACCTGATGGGTCCACTGCCTGGAATCTACCTTGAAAAACACGTACATGGCAGTAAAGGAGGCAAGGCCAAAGGTGCTGATGGCATCACTGTCTGTAGCAGCAAAACACCGCAAGCGAACCTAACTACCCAGCAGCAGGACAATCGATTCATCAGCTGTGATTCACCCTTACAATGGAATGCTAAGTAACGAAAAAGAACAGGGCAGATCTGTGTGTTGTGACATGGCAAGGACTCTAAATAAGACAGTAGATGACGGGAGAAAGCAAGCTGCAGGACGATTTGTATGGTATTACATCATTTATGGGAGAACACACACATAAAAATAAATACTGGATATTTTCGGTGGGAACATGTCTGCAAACATAAAGAAGGACCTGTGAGGAAAGGCAAGGGGACTGGGAAGCGGCCCTTGGTGCAGTTAAGGGGGCTCATATATACAAGTCTTATATGCTTTGCATATAAATTTATGAACAATGTAATGAACAATTTAAGTCTAAAATGTTGGGTTAGTAGAGGTATGGATTATGGCACATGGTCCTCTAATTGCCTCCCAGATTTCCACAGTCTCCTCGTGAGAAGGTCAAGGGCCAAGTTCAGGACTTCCCACACTTCATTTTCAAATCCCATGAAAGATGTAAGCCTGTGGAAAGATGCTTCACTCTATTACTCACCCGAGAAAGGCAAATTGGAAATCACAATAAGATACCACTACCTACCACCCAAATGGCTAAAGTGAAAAAGATTGCCAATGTCGAGTGTTCACAAGGAAATGGAGCAACTGGAACTCTTAGATAAAGCTGATGGGAATATAAAATGGCACAACAACTTTGAGAAAAGATCTGGAAGTTTCTTATAAAACTAAACATACACTTACCATAAGACCCAGCATCTCCACTTCCCAGTATTTGCTCAAGAGAAGTGAAAACTTACATTCACCTAAAGACTGATACAAGAATATTCACAGCAGCTATATTCATAAGAGCCCCAAACTGGAAGCAACCTAAAATGTTGAACAATAAGTGAATGGATAAATAAACTGTGGCATATCCACATAATGGAATACAACTCAGCAGTAAGAGGGAGTGGATGACTGACATACACAACAAGGTAGATAAATATCAGAAACATCATGTTGCATAAAAATAGCCTGAGGCAAAAGAATCCATATGAAGGATTCCATTTATGTGAAATTTTAGAAAAGGTGAAACTAACATACAGTGACAGAAGGCTGATTAGTGGTTATGTGGGGCAGAGTTGGGGTATTAACAGATAGCAGGCAGGAGACAACTTTATCCAGAGATGGAAATGTTCTGTATCTTGATTGGGTTGGTGGTTTTATGGGTTTTGGAGGGTTTTATGAAAATGAGTTGAACTCTACTCTTAAAACACATGTGTTATTGTACGTAGAATATTTCTCAATAAAGCTGAGAGCATGCAAAAGCCTTGACTTGTCTGTCCCAGGGCTGCTGCCTCCTTAGCCAGGAGAAAAACAGCAACCAGCACTTGCCTCCCTCCTTTCTCAGGCTCCTGGGCCAGTCTTCCAAGACAATGAGTAATTAACAGCGCAGGAGTCTTGGATGTAGAGCCAAAAACAACAGCAGTGTCACGTCAAATGCCAAGACATCTCTGGCTAAGAGCTGAGCTCAGCCACCCCCGCCCCCCACCCAACCATGGCCACCGCAGAAGGAAAACAGCCCTGTGGGCTGGAGCAGGGGCTGCCTTCCCCACCCAGTGTCAGCCGTTCCCACTCTCCTGCTGCAGAAGGAATTGCTAGGATGTCACAGCGTCATGGTGACAGGCACAGTGCTGGGCCCTTCCACTTCATGTTTCTCCTCCCACCACGCCCAAATTACAGGTGAGGAAACTGAGGCTCTAAGAGATGTCTGGCCAAAGAGGCAGGAATCTTGAGCTGCCTGACTTTCTCCCACCCATCCCAGCCCCTTAAGTCTTAAAGTCCTTCATTACGGAAAGGCTCCCCACCCTCAACCCACCTCATCCCAACAGTCTCTAAGCTCCCTCTCCTCAAGACCAACTGTCCTCTGACCCTCATCCCTTTCCCAGCATGGAAGGGTGACCCCAGTTGGGCCAGATCCAGAGCCCTCCCAGGCTGGCGTGCCCTCCTCCTAAAGCAACATTGTTCTTCTCTCACGCAAATATCCCTCCTGTGGGAGGCCCTTGGAGAAGAAGGGAAGGATGTGGGGGATTTCTGGATGCAGGGAGGACAGCATTTGGAGAAGGGTGTCTAGGAACCCTGGCACCATATCCTGCCCTATCAGAGACCCTCAGTGTGGAGTCTGGGCATGAGCATGGCAGGGCATGGGGTTGTGGTCTGGGAGAGTCAGGCTTGCTGCAAGCAGTGGGGGCTACTGGGACCATGGCCTCCTAGGGGAATCTTCTAGAGTTTTCTTTCTAAGAAGCTGCCAGAATCAGACGTCAGGCCACGGGATCACACCTGCTCTGGCCACAGTTCTCCTAGGGCTGTCTGGAGTCAGTGCACATGGTGGATAAGGGCACATACTTACCATGACGGGCTGCTCTGAGGATAAATGTTCTAGTGCACTTGGAACAGCTCCCTGCATATAGTGAGTGTTCAGTGAGTTGTGATGTCTCCTTATCCTTGCTTTAGTAGCTTTTGTTCTGAGCTGACATTGTCAGACCTCCCCACCAGCCTACAAGCTCTTCTAGGCCAGGAGGGGCTCTATTCCCGCCTGCATTCCTGTGTGTCGCCTGATGCATGGTAGGTATCTTACTTGGAGGAGGAGGGACTTGCCTTCAGGGCTGGGATCATGATGCTCAGCGGTCCTTGGAGGGCTCATGGTTTAGCCTGTGTCAGTTTGCTGTTTCAACTTAACCCTGGATTGGCTTTGGCCTGTCAGACTGCGGAGAATAAGAAGAGCAGACCATGATCCTAAAACCATGCCCCAACCCCAAATTATTCCTATTTCCAGGACACACATGGGACAGGCTGAGATAAATAGCGGTGGTTTATCACAGGAAGGTTCATCCCCGCCCCGTGAGAGTGAGCATGCCTGCGTGTGCAGCCAGCTGATTTATGGTGGCCCGAGCCGAGCACCAAGCCGAGTGAGGCCATTCATCTACTTGGCTGGACTAGAGGTCAAGAGAGAGAAGTCAGAGATTAAACTAAATATGTACTTGAGTGGAGACAGGAGCTCAGTGCCTTTGTTAATCCCTGGAGTGTCCACATTCCACATGTTCTTAGGGGATACCGTTGTGAGCCCCGCAGTGAATAGAACCCACGTGTCATGGGGAGGGCTGGGCCCCTTCTTTGGGACACAGCCCTGGCCCCGGGCAGCAGTGGTGGCCAAGGACATTCTCAGCCTCCTGGGATTGCCAAGAGGGGTACAGCCAGCAGGAAGGAAGCTGAGCGGCTGAGAAGAAGAACCCGTAATTGAAGAAGACCTACTGTCAAAACAGAATCATAGTTTAACTCTTTGCACCCCTTCCACCTTGGTCAGACAACCGTCATAGCTCATCTGAATATAACCTTCCAAGTGGTTTCCCTGCTTCCACCCCATCTTATCCAGAATAAAATCCAAAGTGCAGTAATGTCACCGTAGCTACTCAGTGGTGATTCCGCTGGTGATTGGTCCCCCTCCTCAGCTTGGCCTCATAACATTTCATTAACTTTCTCTAACAAAGCACAGTGTTTTATATTCCTGAACATCTTGGATCCCACTTACAGCATGATGGCAAAGATTCACTGTAGCCACCCGTCATCCCCTTCCCTTTACCTCTCAGGCGCTTTCTACCCGCTCAGTCACTGAGCTCCTGCCACACTGACCTCCTTGGTGTTTCTCTAACTCCAAACACACTTGTCCTTAGCACCTCAGCATGTGCTGTTGCTCTGCTAGGGGTGCCCTTCCCGACGGGTAGGCTTGCTTTCTCCGATCCTTCAGATGTCTGCTCAAACACCATATTTTCAATGAGGCTTTCCCAGGGCATTCTACTTGAATTAGCGGCCCCCTCCCCCCACCACACTCCATCCACTGAATTCTTTCCCCGGTTTCACTTTTCTCCATAGTACTTAGCACCACCCGGCTTATCTATCTGTGTATTTGTTTATTCCCTTATTGTTGGGCCTTTGGGGATGAATTGCTAAATCCCTAGTGTGTGGACCAATGTGTGGTATATTGCAGGCACTTGATAAAAATCTATTCAATGAATGACTAATGAAGCTGATATTTCATGAATGCTTAATATGTGCCTTAGGTAAACACTGTGTATATAATTTTATTTAATACCTCAGTCATACTGTGATGTAGATACTCAGAGAGGTGAAGTGGCTTGCCTGTGCTCTCACAGCTGGAATGAGGATTCACACCCACCCAAGGCCAGAGCCTGAGCTCTCAGCTACCATCCAAGAGCCAGTATGGTCATGGGTATGTTTAGGGAAGGGCTCATCATGACCCAGCCCAGGGCGTGCTGGGGCAAAGGGACCTTGATCTGAAAAGAAATACAAAAAGAAAAGTATAGAGATCTGTTATTCTTGTAGTGAAATGACTTCAGTGATTAAAGAGGAAATTAAATATCAAAAGCAAATTCCACCTAAAATGAAATCATAACTGTTTATTGAGAACTGCCTTGTTCTGGGCACCAGCTAAGAGCTTCACATGCATGACCTTGTTTAATCTTCCCAATAATCCTGAGTGTCACATACTGTTATTATTAGCATTTTACAATCTAGGAAAGCATGGCTCAGAGAGGTCATTTACTTAAGGTCACCAAGTTACTGAGCAGCTTGTCTATCTCATTCCAAACCTTGGGTCATCTCCTCTTAAAGTAATAATTTACTTCTGTTAGAAGTAAAAAACCTCCCAAATTGTCCTGTGCACTTGGCATGTGAAGATTTGAGTCTGACTTATCTTTTTATTCTCAGCAGAAATGGTGCTTAGCAAGGATCTGCTGGCTGGCTAGGTGGATGAACAAAGGAATGAATGAATGAGTTTAGTGAAAGGGGGCGTGTTCTCCAGCTGGGTAGCTTGATCTAATAAGCCCAGGCCAATGTCTCTAAAACAGGAAGGTGGGAAGACCCACTTCCTCAAAAGCCGTGTGGGGTTCTTTAAATATTCAGATTCCTGCACCCCTTAGTGGCCCCCAAATCAGAAGACCTGAGGCCCATAAAACTGCCTTCATACTGCATTTGCCAGGAGATTGTGATGTTCCCCAAAGCTTGGAGAGCCACAGCAGTAAGGTCAACTCCAACATCCCAGATGAGCTGAGGTTCCTCTCACACAGAGCCCCTGGACTCTCCCAATGGGCAGCTGCCCACTGCATAAACAGAGGCCAGCTGCAGGCAGCCCAGGGAAAAGGGAGAGAGATTACCAAGAGTGAGGATGACTTATTAGGAAACGTGGAAGAAGCCAGCGGGGCAGTGTTTGTGTGAAGGAAAGCAGGAGCCACGCATAAATCCTGGGACAGCCGCAGCCCGCGCTGAAGCATCACATGCCCCGATGTGTGGGGAGCCCTGGGTCTAATGGGGCAGAGATTATACATGGGAAACCCGAACGCTGTGCTAGGGAGACATTTATAATGCACGACTGAAACTGCTAGCCCATTAGGATTTTGCAACAAGATTCATCAGCTCTGGGCCTGGTAGGCCCTTAGAGAAGGTCTCAGCTATATGTATTTAAACTCTTAAAAAGTGTTTTTAAGGAAATGGATTCTTCTGTTTTGATGAAATCTTATACATAGTCTCAGTATATAAGACACATGAAAATAAAGATGCTTGGTTTACCCTCCCTGGGGGCATCTCCACAGAACACTAGGGTTTCAAGGAACCCAGTGTGAAAACCACTGATTTTCATTTTGCTCAAGGAGAAAGTGAGGCTCTGAATAGAGAAAGGACTTGCCCAAGGGCACACAGCAAGATGGGTCCAGGTTGCTGGAAATGCAGGATGCAGTAAACAGCGTTCCATCCTAGGGGACCGCCAGGGCAGATGGCAGAGGCCATAATCACAACAATAAAACAAACTCACATGCATTGAGTATTGCTCTGGGCAGAGCCCTGCTTTCAGTCCTTCACTTGCATGATCTTGTTTCATTCCCACCACAGCCCTATGGTGGGCTGTTACAACTCACATTTTATAGGTGAGGAAATAAAGCACAGAGAGGTTGACCACTGTAACCAAGGTCACACAGCTAATGAGACGTGGAGATAGAATTTGAAACAAGGCTGTGGGCCTCCAGAACGTGTCCTTTCACCAGCCCACCAGGCTGCCAACCCCACGAGCTTCCGCTAAGTATGTTGGAGCTACTCTTGCTTCCTTTACATCATTCTCCTGAGAGAAGCCAGGTTGTTATTTTTAAAGCACCAATCTGATTGAGCACCTCTCTTCAAACACTCTCCACTGCCCCACAAGGTACCACCTTGGCCTCATGGCAATGCACTGCCTTACTCCTTTCTGGACTCTAGCCACACCTGCATCCCCACCACATACATACCAGTGGCCTTCAACTGTGTTGACATGTACCCTATTTATAAAAATGTGTCAGCACACTCCCAGTATCTGCACACTTTTTTATTTAAAATTTGTTTCTGGGTACTGCATGCTAACCTATTGTATACAGTTAGAATACACTCAAATGTAATTTAAATGAATTAAACGACAAGATAAAAAGCAAATCGGATTCTATTTCCTCACCCCACAGAACTGCCTTGCCCACCCCCTTGGGCGCCCACAGTCCCGCTCGATGCCCCTGGTCTGTACTGTCGGTAGGGGTGCAGCATGCATCTGGAGCCGCCTGCTTCCTTGCCTGGTGACTACTCTCTTCCTTCAGATCCAGGCTGTAACCTCACTTCCTCCAAGATGCTTCTGCTGCTCCAGGGCACCCCACACATCTCCCTTGCAGCACTGGGCTCACCCATGATCATTGAATGGCATACTTTTAATCAACTTGTCAAGTCTGTCACCCTGTCCAGACTGTGTGCTCTCCATGAGGACAAGGGGTCCATTTTCTGTGTCACTGCAGCACCCAGCACTCAGCAGCTAAGACCATCTGTTGACCAGCTAAGTGACTAGCACAGGGCCAGGCACCTCATGGGAGCTCTGAGCTCTAGTCTAGCAGTTTCCACACTTGACCACACATCAGAATCACTGGAGGGCTCCTTTAGACACAAATGGCTCTGCCTCAGAATTTCTGATTCAGTAGGTGTCCTGGGCTGAATTGTGTTCCCCCAAAATTCATATGTAGGAGCCCTAACTCCCAGTTCCTCAGAATGTGACTGTATTTGGAGATAAGGCCTCTCAAGAAGTGATTAAGTTAAAATGGGGTGGTTAGGGTCTTAATCTAATCTGACTGGTGTCCTTTTAAGAAGAGGAATTAGGACAGAGACAGTGAGAGACACCAGACGCATTCTCTCACAGAGGGAAGACCTCGCTGGGGACACACGGGAAGACCAACACCTGCAAGCTGAGGAGGAGACCGCTGGAAAACCAAACCCGCTGACATCTTGAGCTTGGACTTTCAGCCTCCAGAACAGGAGAAAATAAATCTCTGTTGTTTAAACCAGCTGGAACAGACAGAGAGAGCAGGTCCGGTGTGGGGGCTGGGGTTTTGCATTTCTGACAAGCATCCCAGGGAGACTGGTGCTGCCAGGGCAGGGACCACACTCTGAGAACTGCTGCTGTCCACCCCAGTGATGGGGGAGGAGTGGCTGAAGAACGAGGGAGGCCTGGAGGGGTGGAGGGAGAACTGCCGGCCAAGAATGCTGCCCTGGCATTTCCTGGGCCCCAGGAAGAGAGCTCTCCCCCGAGGGTGCGAGTCCTGGAACAGGCCGAAGCGTTCGGAGCTGTTTCTCTCCCTGTTCTTGGCCGGGACACTGGGAAGGAATGGTTGGGGGTGGGGGTCTCCTCAGACACATCAGCTGGGAGACAGATCTCCCAGCAGGGATTCTGCGGCTGTCCCCAGGAGGCATGCTCAGCCCAGCCCCTTCTCAGAGAGCTGTCAGCCCCGGGCAAGCAGAGGCCGGGGGAGCCGGCACACGCTGAGATCCTGGTTCACTGGAGATGCCCCTGGTTGCAGGCCCCCACCCTCCATCCAAGTGGGGGCCCTGAGATGGGAAGCTGGACTCTGCAGACATCCTTCAGGGGAGGACCTAGCGAATGAAAGCATTCCTGTGGGACACCACCTTCTCAGAGCCCTATCACTAAGGTGGGCATGATGACATCTCTCGCAAAGGATGGTGGCAAATATTCAATAATAAAGATAATAAGTAACTGGATTTTATTCTATGGTTATCAAGTTAGACTCAGTTTCACTTCAGCCTTACAACATCCAAAAGGCAACCATAAGCACCATTTTATGGAGGTGGAAACTGAGGCTCAGATAGGTTAAGTAAGTTACCCAAGGATTCAGGAACAGAGAGTGGGGCAGCAAGAATTCAACCCTAGCTGCAGAGCCCACACTCAGCCATTCATAACTTTAGTCCCAGGTAATAGCTTAGGACTAGGCCTGGCTCAGGGAGGAACTTGCTGGCTGTTTCCTTGTCTTAACTCAAAAATCCTACAACCCAAGTCAATTCCTCTGCCGATTCTGGAAGAACGGTAAAGAAGGAGGTTTTACCAGGAACTTTCCTCCCTGGTCAGAGGGAGGCCGTCAAGGCTGGAACCATCCGTCATCCTTTGCCCTATCTCCAGTGTGTCAAATAAATGACCAACACATGCCCTCTGCTCACAACAGTGCTATGAACACTATCATATACTCATATACCCATTTCACAGACATGGCAATGGAGACTCAGGGAAGTTGAGTTGAGAGGCTGCCCAAGTTTTCGCAGCTGTGAGAAATGTTGGCCCTGGAACTGGATATCCAAGCCCTTGCTGGTGAGGCATCCCACTCCTCTGGGTCTCTCATTCAAATGTCTCTTCCTGGGGACAGAAAGCTCTGCTCAAGAGGGAAGATGTGACTTTTTCTCCCAAAGCTCTGAGTCAACTCATAGAGTATTATCGTGGTGGGCTCAATGGTCAAGCAAGGAAAAGACCTTTGTCCAACTATCCATGACCATCAGCCTTTGCCCCAAAGAGAAGGAAGATAGAGAGAGGGAGGACAGAGGGATGGAGAGAAAGAGAAGAAGGAAAAGGGAAAGAGAGAGACAGAGAAGAACAAACCAATACCATTCAGGCTTGTTGAACTCCCCTGCCCTTTAAGGCATAGTTCGGATTTTCATGCCCTAAGCGTCTCTCCAGTTCAGCGGGGCCAGTCAGGCTGAGCCCCTGCTCTGTCATGGTGCAGGCCTGTCTGGCCTCCCACACTACTGGATACGGGCCGAGATGGCTTTGGTTGCAAGTGACAGAAACCCAACTCAAACTGGCTTCAGCCCAAATGAGCATTTGTCGGCTCCCCAGACTCTAAGCCCAAAGGTAGAGCTGACCTTAGGGGCTCAGGCACAGCTTCTGGAGGGGCCTCTGCATGTGGGCTTTCCCCTCCTCTGGGGTGGCTCTGCCCTTAGGAGGCCCTTGCCACCGGAACAAGACAGCCACCAGCATGCGGACTGCCCCGGCGGGCAGGGCTCCTCTTCCCAGGACCCGCCCTCGCCCTGCCTGTCTCCAGTACCCACTTCCGAAACAGCCGCCGGGGGTGGGTACTCCGAGCAGCCAAGCCTGGGTCACACGAGCAGCAGAAGGCTTTATCCCCCAGAGAAAATGAAGGCTCTGTGGGCAGACGAAGGGAGCAGTGGCTGAGGGAGCAAAAACAGAAAGTCACACTCTCCAGGGCCTTTATCTGGTTTCCTGGTTCTCCCTTGGCTGTTGTGTGACCTTGGACAAGTCACATTCCCTCCTGGTCCTCAATTTCCTCATTTGCAAAATGGGGGTGATATCCTAACTCAGGTATGTTTGAAAGGATTAAACATAAGCTTAAAAGTTAAAGCACATAAAAAGCCTTGCACAGTGCTTGGCACACAGAAAGTACGAAGCTTCTGCCACCCCTTCTCCTTCTGGGCACCCCACACCCAGGCAGGCATGCCTGGTGTTTGGAACAATGGTGCTCCTTCAACACTTGGCCGCTGATTTAATTCAATTAAATGCTTTGCTTCCCTCCTTGCAGGTATCCTGTGCATGTGAACTGTTCCATCTGTCTTTTATCTTAGGGGTCTCTCCTGGGATGGTGAAGCTCTAAGTGGAAGCCCCCAGAGACATGCAATAGCAGTAACTATTCGTTCAACACATGTTTCCTAAGCCCCATGAGGACATGTTCCAGGCATGGGGATGCAGCGGAGAAAAAGGTACACCTGGGCCCTGACCTCATGGAGTTCGTGCTCACTCGTGGATGCAGTGCACACCGTGAGAGGCCCATGTGTGTCATCTGTAATCCAGGATCACGTTAAATGTCATCTTGTGGAATCCTTCAAATGGTATCATGCTCATTTCGCAGATGAGGAAACTGAGGGTCAGGGAAGCGAAATCCCAGCAGGTAAGCAGATCACTCAGCCAACAAGTGGCAAAAATGAGAAACTACCTCACTAGTCCTGCCCAGATAAAAGTCTGAGTCAGGCCCCATGAAGAATCCAATAATTCAATGAAGGTTAATTACAATGACAATGCCTATAAAAATCAAACAGTCGGTCTTCCAGGAAGCTAGAAGGGAGTGGGGGCACATAGTCATGCGCAAAGTCAACCCGGGGTTGGAATGAACTGTGTCAAGTCCATACATGGGAATCCACATCCCCATGTGGATCGCCCAGAAGGCAGGCAAGGAGCCCCCAGTGGGGCCACGCATCAGGAGAAACCGAACCCTGCAAACCATGATCTGCAGGCTGAGAGCAGCCAGGCAGTGTAGAAACAACCGGCTAAGCTGCCATCGGGTCCAAACCTGCACTTTGGAAGGGCCTGCGGTCCACGGGGAAGGTCGGGACTCCCTTCCCCAGCCCACCAGCAGCCCCCAGCCCAGCCAACCAGAGAGCCTGAGTGAGGGCATGGCACTCCCCTGGCTTTGATTCCCGAGTAGGTTATGAGGCTGAAGAGCTAACCTGGCTAATGTTGGGGGCTGAGACCAGCAGTTAGCAGTGACTCTGGAAGCCCGCAGAGCCAGTTTCCTGGCTGTAGGACTTTGATCTTTCAGCTTCACCTCCAAGCCTCAGTGTACTCCTCTGCAAAGTGGAAATGAAATGGCTAATACGTCCCTTACAGAGTGAGGAATAAATCATGTGACCGTGCAGCCGCCCTACACACATTAATCCACACAGTCCACATAATTAAGGATTTGTGTTTTCAGTGCGCATGAAGAAACTGAGGCTCAGAAAGGTGAGTCCCTTGCCCTAGATCATGCAGCAGGTCAGTGGCAGCTACAGGTTTGGAGCCCCAGTCTGCCTGACTCCATAGGAGGACCCTGCCTACCTCCTCCACCACTGTAGGTCCTATCTACATGCCAGGTGCTTGCTCCACACACTTCCAATCTAGCAGTTTCCAGCTGAGACCCGCATATGTCCTCCTGGGGTGTTGGTTCTGAAAGTGTTGGCAATGTTTGCTTCTGGTATGCTAGGGAACACTTGGGAATTCAAATATACTTGTGAAATCCAAACAGATGCATTTGTTAATGGCCCACAATCAGGCAAAGCCTATTAGCTGAACAAACAAACAATGAAAGGCCTTCCTCTGGCCCAGGGGAAACAAAAGGCTCTTTCTTGCCACCAGAGGCTGGCTGGCAGCTCGGCTCTCGGGAGAAGACAGGCATTCTTGGTGGACAGCCCCAGCTCACGCAAGACACAGGATCCATTCAGAGAAGTTCTCATTGTACCCCCCAGCACCCCCGCATGCCCTCTCTAACACACGTTGAGCCACGAACACACATTGTTGGCTCGCTCTGTTCAAGTGTGAGGGCTTCTTAGAGCCAGCTGGCACAGCCGCCTTGCAGCCGGCAAGGCCTAGAGAGTAAAGGTACCAGAGAGCAAAGAGGACAGAGGCTGGGACACAGGCTCCCCTTCTCAGATTTGCAATCAGCCCTGAAGCCCTGAGTCATGGGTCCAGGACTGGGAATTAAGTGTTAGAAGGGAGGGAAAGAGGGAGCTGACCCACATTTCAAGGAGCATGGTGGGTGTGCTGCCTCAGTTTCCCCAGAGTGATCAGCCTTTGGGATGCCCAAGGCAAAAGAGTCAGATGTATGAGGCTTTGAGCCCAGTTCAAGGTTTCCCGGCCACATGACCTCTATTCCCCACCTGGTGGTTCCTGGCAAATGCTCTAAACCTAGTTACATTTGGAAGGGACATCATGTGTCCAGAATGGTTTGGGAGTAATGGGACCCACCCTCATAAGCCACAGGGGAAGGAATTTAGTTAGCCAGTCTACAGCTTAACCCTTGAAGGTCCCCTGGTGTCCCTGCAGCCCTGGGTTCAAATCCCAGCTCTGCCTCCAAATCCCAGCTCTGCCTCTTCCTCCCTAATGGACAGCTCACTTCTCTTTGTTGGGCCTCCTCGTCCCATCTGCAGAACGGATGTCATGGAAGTAGTGCCTCAGAGGCATGAATGCATGTGAAAGGCTGAGCACGCCCGGGTGTAAGACAGCCACTTGATGGACACAGCTCTTTAGGACAACAACTCAAAGCTCTCCCTGGGTGAAAAGGACACCCTTATCCCAAGTGGACAGGAGGACCTGGGTTGGAGACTGCCACACGTCCATCTCCAGCCTGGACCTCTCCCCTGAGATGAACTCATGGATCCAATGGGCTCCTGGACATTACCACTTGCTTGTTTAATAAGCAACTCACACTTGATACATACTAGTTTTAGCCTCACCCCATCAACCCTGCCTCTTCCCGCCTCAGTAAGGGCACTTGCACCCCCTGTGACTTGGGCCGCAAATCTTGTTAACGTCCTTGATTTCTTTTCTCCCCCCCTGTATCTAGTTCACCTAGCTCTTCCTTTAAGATGTGTCCAGAACGCAGTTACTTTCACCACTTCTTCACGCCCCCCAACCCTGGCTCGAGCCCCTGCTGTCTTTCTGGGGAATTATTGAAAAAGCCCCTTGCCTGGTCTTTCTGCTTCCTCCCAAAATCCACTTCAGCGTATTCTCTGCAGAGGAGCTGGAGGGACCTGTATTAGTTTCCTAGAAATTACCACAACGTTGATGGCTTAAAACAACACAGATTTCTTCTACAGTTCTGGAGGCCAGAAGCCTAAGATTAGTTTCACTGAGCTGAAGTCATGAAGTCAGCAGGCTGGCTGTCTCTGGAGGCTGAGGCTTCCTGGCCTTTCCTAGCTGCGACAAGCCGCCTGCACTCCTCGGCGTCTCTCGCCTTTGTTGTCACATCTCCTTCTCCTCCGCTGGAGCAGTATCTCCTTCTGCCTCTCCAGTGGGCCCACCTGGATGATCCAGGACCACATCACCATCTCCAGGACCTTAACCTTAGTCACAGCTATAATGCTTTTTGCCGTGTAAGGCAACATATTGGCAGGTCTGGGGACTGGGATGTGGATGTATTGGGGGCCATTTCTCAGCTTACCACAGGATCCTTTTAAGTGTCAGTTGGGCCATGTCTCTCCTCTACTCACCCCTCTATTCCCAGGAGCTCCCTTTCTCAGTGTAAAAGCCATCCTTATAACAGCCTATAAGGCCCTCTGGGACCTGGATCCTATACTTCTCTGATCTCAAATCCTCCCACCTTTCCCCTCACTCACTCTGCTCAACCCACATTGGCCTCCTTGCTGTGTCCCATAAATGCCACATACTTCTGTCTCAGGGCCTTTGCACTGGCTACTCCTTCCACGCAGAATGCTCTTCTCCCAGATACCCGCATGGTTCACTACCTCACATCGACTCAGCCCTCTGCTCAAGTCACCAAAGAGAGGCCTCCCTGTACCACACTGTAGGAAATGAAGCCCCTGCCGCACACCCCATCCTTCTCTGTCCCCTACTCTTCTTGATCTTTGTTCTTCATCTTCATCACCACTTGAAAGATATATTTATTAATTTACAATTTGTTTCTCTACTAATACGTAAGTTATTTTGAAGCAGGAATTCTACTCATTGCCATATGCCCCATGCTGAGATCAGTGTCTGGCACGTAGTAGGTGCTCAATAAATACTTATTGGATGGACCCATCAGGTCCAGACCCTCAGGCTCTTTCTGAAGTGACTGAACTGTAGTCTTTATGTACTGTGTCAATCCCCAAATCCCCTCAGTACTTTAGCTAGAGATATCTTAATTCAAAGGTGAAGATACAGTAAACAATAGAATTTAGAATGTAATCCCACCACTCCTACTCCCCTGCAGGTTCCTGGGTGCCTGGGACCCCTCTCATCGCATGTGACACTTGCTTCTCAGCTTTCTGCACCAGACAATGTGCAGAACTGACAGTCATTGCAGGTCCTATGTGCCTTCACCCTATGCATGTAATTAACTCTTTTAATCCTCAGCCCTGCCATGTGAGGTAGGCGCTATCACAGACATCCCCATTTTACAGATGAAGAAATTGGGGCCTGGGGCAGTCCCACTGCATGGTAATGGTCTGTACACAGGGCTGTGTTTTTCTGGGGCTGGGGCCCCAGCCTGTTTCATCCCTGAACCCCCTCCGCAGAGCCCAGGAATGGGCAGAGGGTGGGTGTTTGGAACTTCAGGAAGGATGAGAGGAAATGAGCCTCACAGCCCATCAAGCACAGTCACCAGCTGCTCTGCAGAGGCTCTGGCATTGGTCTGGGGCCCCGAGGGGCGGGGTAAGGATGAAAGGCTGGGGGTGGGCACGGCCCTGAGGCACCCATTTCCCGGGGAGCTGAGGCAGCCGGGGATGCACTGAGATGGGGCACTGGAGCCCAGACCAGCCCTCGGGAGGAAGCTGGAAAGGTCGGAAGGGCTCCCTCGGCAGGCTTCTCTGGGTGACGGCAAGACCTCCCCCAGCCCCACCCCAAGGTCAGAGCCTCTGCACCCACAGAGTGGCCTTCCAGGGTGGGGAGACAGCAGGTGATAAGGGTCCTTTGTTTGCTGGCCAGAGCCCGGCTGCTAGCCAGAGTACAGGAGCTTGTACGGCAGCCATCAGGGCGCCCCCTGCCCTTCACTGTGCAGGCAACACACTCAGATCAATGCCCTGAATTAATATTTAAAGAGCTTGGTTTTGAGGGTGTGTCAGATCATCTCCCACCCAGGGCACCCTCATACTGGGCCTGCCACATGCGTTCAGTCTCCCTGCCAGGGAGGAGGCAGTCTGAGCCTCCAGCACCCTGAGAACAGTGCTACAGGCCTGCGTCATGTTGGAGGCCAACTGCACTAACAGGACCTTTCAGCCCCCGCCTGCCGCCACCTGTCCCCAAGCAATCTGAGCCAATCAGTAAAACAAGGTGGAGGTTGCAAGGCAAACCAGGTCCTGGCTGATGTTGGTGGCTTTGGAAGGGTAGTTTCAATGAAAATAAGATGGATGCATGAATGGATGAATGAATGAAAGATGCACCAGAGAAGAGCATTATGTATCAGACCCACATAGTGTCTTTTCTCCCTGGTACACACTTCTCCATGGCTAAGACCTTCCAACATCTGACCTCACAGGTTAGATTAGCTACAGCTCAACATCTCCACCTCACAATCACCTTGTTCATGAGCAGTAATGATAATGACTATCTCGTATTTCTTATATCCCACACTCCAAACCCTCTCCTAAGCACTTATTAGCCAGCAGCATTCTCAGTCATTCTAACATACTTCTGTGGTAGGTATTATTATTTCCATTTCACAGATAGGGAACCTGAAGTGAAGTCACATGGCCAAGAACACACAGTTCAGCAGATTCAGGATACGAGCTCAGGTCCTTCTGGCTCCAAAGCTTGCACTCACTTTTCTTGGGCATGGCAAACCAATGACCCATATCACAGTGACAGGCAGTCCATGGACCCACGTGCTTATTCATCCCTGGTAACGGCCTACATGTGCATGGACATGTGCACCCAACCCTGCCCCAGAACGTAAACTCCATGTTAGCAATGACTTTGGAGTCATATTGCTGGCACATAGTAGGTGCTTGTTATGGACTGTTTATTCACATATTGAAGCCCTAGCCCCCAATGTGAGTATATTTGGAGATGGGGGCCTTTAAGGAAGTAATTAAGGTTAATTGAGGTTGTAAGGGTGGAGCCCTGATCCAGTAGGTCCTTATAAGAAGAGATACCTTACAAGAAGAGAGTTCACGCTCTCTCTCCAGAGATGTGTGCACGGAGAAGAGGCCACGTGAGGGCACAGCGAGAAGATGTCTACAAGCCAGCAAGAGAGCTTTCACCAGAAATCAACTCTGCCAGACCTTGATGTGGGGCTTCCAGCCTCCAGGACTCTGAGGAAATCAGTTTCTGCTGCTCACACTGCCTCCCCTGTGATGTTTGGTTATGGAAAGTCTGGTCAGCCTGTACATTGCTCCGTACATTTTGTTATGGAATACAAACCTGGTTGGGGGGACCGGCTTTTTAAAGAAAGGATTTGAATGTCCCCGCACCACCCCGGTTGGTCTCCTCCTCCTCAGCATCCCTCCTTTTCTTCTTCAGCCTGGGGTGCCCGGGTTTGCAGCTCTGCTCTGAGCTGAGCTATGGCTTCAGCCCAGGCAGGCCCCAGTCAGGGCTCCATCCTCCTGTGCTGCTGGGTAGGTCCAGAGAAACAGGTGGCCCCTCTCATGGGCCCCAGAGAGTCCCCCTCCCAGTCCTTCCCGAGGGAGACCCACAGGTGTGTGTGTTGGGGAGGGCTTGCTGGACCCCGGAGGCCTTCCCTACCTTGTGGCCACTGGCAGCTCCTGACCTTCAGCTCACTCCTCAGGCACAAGATCTCAAAACCTCCATGTGGTCTCTGGGGACAGGTTCTCGGGAGACCTGCTCTCTGCATAGTGGCTGTGGTCAGGGACCCCCAGCTCAGGGGGCACTTTTGGGCCTGGGAGCAAAGAGAGAAGTCTCTGAGCGCTTCACCAGCCCCCAAATGCCCACCCAGTGGTGAGCCTAGTGAGGGAGGAAATCCAAGAGGGTAACCAGAGTGGCTGCCAATGCTCAGGGGAGCAACCTGCCCCTCAACCACCTGGCCCACAGAGCTCAGCTGCTGCGCTCACCATCCTGCAACAGAGCGCAGGCCTGCCCAGCTGCCTGTAGGACTGCGGCCTCTGCTCTGGGGTGGGGGCGGCTAGAGGGTGTGGAGTGCGGAGCCCCGCCCTAGTGTGGGCACACCTGAATCAGGATCCCTGCGCCTGGCTGCACCTTGCTTTTCCGCCCTGTAAAATGGGGAGAGCAGGGTCCTCTACTCCTGGCCGTGGGGAGAGTGCCCCCAAATCTGGATATGGCGTAAATGTGGAGGAAAAGAGAGAGATGGTGAAAGATAAGGGCCAGAGGAAGGACAAATATGATGGAGTGCTTACTGCGTGTTGGCTGTTTACTCACAGCTTAATCATCATAAGTGGCCAGGCCCTGCAAGGGGCACTTGCCATACATTGTTTCACTCACCCCCCACAAGATGTCTGAGATCAGGAGTATTACCCTTATTCAATGAAGGAAGAAATAGAGACTCAGAGAAGTAAGATGACAGCCCAAGGTCACACAGCTAATGAGACACAGGGCTGGAATCCACATTAGGGCTACCAATGCCTGGCTGAATCACCCAATGGATGATGACAATAAAGGCTCAAATGTGTGGAGTGTTTACTATGTGTCAGGTGATCTTTTAAACACTTGTATATATTAACCTGTGTAATCCTCCCAATAGGCGTTTAAAATGGGTGCTTTTATTATCCTAATTTTATAGATGAGGAAGCTGAGGTGCAAAGAGGTTAGGTGATTCGCCCAAGGTCGTACAGCAACTAATAATGGCACCAGGAGGATTCGAACCTAGTGCCGAACTGGAGAGCTCTGAAGCCACAATGCAACACGCCCTCGCATCTCACCTCCTGTAATCTTCACAGGATACCCCAACAGAAGACCTTATTACCCCCATTTGGTAGAGTTAAGTTCCTTGTTCAAGGTTATCCAGAGGGGTAAGCGCAAGCCTGTTTCTTGTTGTCGTCTTACTGTAATTGTCATCACAGTCACCCTTCAGTGACTGCTTAGTACCTGGCAGGTCCAGTACCCTCACACTGGATCATCACAGCCGCCTTGGGAAGAGAAGTCTGGAGAGGCAAGCTTACACTGTGGTAACAAATAACACTCCCAACACACAATTGTAATGGCTAAAATCAAAAAGCATTTATTTTTGCTCACAAGATGTATGTTAGCTAGGGGCTGTGTTCTCTGCTATCCTCCCTCAGAGACCCAGACTGAAGAAGGCCCCATCTATGTGCAGGTTGGCCAACATGCAAGAAGGGAAGGTTGATTCAAGTAATTAAATATTCCAACCTGACAGAGACACGTCAGTTCTTCGCACAGCTCATTGGCCGCAATTAGTCACGTGGCCCCACGCTATCACAGAGAGGCTAGTACACACAACCCTATCATGTGCACAGAAGACAGAGCCACACAGCCAGACCACCCCAGCGTTATCTCCATTCTACAGAAAAGGAAACCCAAGGCCCCAGCTAGTAAGGAACAGAACCTCGAGCCAAAGCCACCTGGAGCACCTCCTCCTTCAAACGGGCCAGCTCCTGGGACACAAAGCAGACCCATCAAAAAGAGCACATTTATTTAGTCTTACGGTTTACAGTGAATTTTCCTACACATAATCTCATTTAACTCATTCAGCCCCGGTGCAAAGGTCAGAAAAATTCTCCTGAATTTGCAGCCAAACTGAAGTTCAGAGAAAAGTGGTCCGAGTTAAGGCCATGCGGATTGTGAAAGGGGGCAGGGATAAGAACCCAATTTTCCTGGCCCTCCAGCATCTTGCTTAACATCAGGCCTCCTTCCCTTTCATCTCAGGGCAAAGAAGAGAAACTTACATCCCTTTCCTTTTCCCACTCCTGTAGTGGTAACTGAAGGGACACAGTAGTATTTTTAGACTTTCTAAGAGTGAGATGGAGACATGAGCCAGGCGTAGACTGAGGTCAGGGAGCTTGACCATGACTCCACGGCCTCCACTCATAGCCGGGAACTTCCAGGAATACAACCCTCATTGAGTTCCCCATCAAACTCTGTGTTCCCAGCATTTTATCCAGCCCTTAAAACAGGCAGTTGGCCCATTTTATAGATGAGGAGATGGAGGCTCAGAACCAAACAGAAGGAATCATAAGGGCAGGAACAGGTCTGGAACCCTGGTCAGTTGCCCAGACTGAGTGAGAGGCTGGGGTGGTAAGCTTCAGCTCCCAGAGCCACTCTGCACAGGGCAAAAATCCCAGCTCTGCTGCCTAGCTGTGCCCTTGATCAAGGGACTTAACTCCTTACCTCAAGTTTCTCAACTATAAAATAGAGGTAAGAAGAGATCTCATGGAGCTGTCATGGGATCAGCTGGTATCTGTGAAGCACAACCCCTGACACATAGGAAATGCTGCTGTAGGTCAGTTCTTGTGGTGGTGATTATGAAGTTTCTAGTTTGAGAAGAAAAACAAAAATCAAAAGAATCATGTGTATAAACTAACTGGAGGAAATACATGTGCCTGAAACAATAGACAGGAAATATAAAAGTTCAGCTGGATGATACTTTTTGACCAAGAGGGTAAGAGGAAATATTGTAAGACAGGTCAAACTGCTGCTAGTTTGTCCAAGTCTCTTAAAGCACACAGCATCATAAATGGGTAGGGTTGCTGAGTAAACAGCCACATACCAGTTCTGAGAAATATTTTGGCAACATATACAAAAAGCCTTAAAATTGTGATTGCCTTTTGATTTCCAATCCCACTTCTGGAAACTAATGATTACCTAATGATAATCTTAGGAGTTATTTTCTTCCATTTTACAAATGATGGATGGAGGCTCAGAGAGATTAAATAATTTGCCCATAGTCCCACGGCTGGGAAGCGGAGCGGCCATAATCCAGCCCAGGCCAGTCTGACTGAAAAGCCATGCTCTCATGTTCTCAGAAGGAGGAGGCTACAGGAGTGTCATGAGGGTTCAACTGGCCCTGTTGTGAGAGGCGATCTCCATGTGGAAAATCCCAAAGAACCTGTGAAAAAACAATTGGAGCAAGTGGTGAATTTAGTAAGACCACAGAATCCAAAGTCAATACATAAGTCAGTTTAACTTCTTTATTCTGGCACTGAACAACTGGACTTTCAAATTTTTTAATTTTTAATTTTATTTATTTTTTCCTCTGCTTTCTCCATACTTTTTTTTATTAAGGTATTATTGATATACACTCTTACGAAGATTTCACATGAACATGTGGTTACTACATTTACCCATAGTATCAAGTCCTCACCCATACCCCATGGCAGTCACTGTCCATCAGTGTAGTAAGATGCCACAGAGTCACTATTTGCCTTCTCTGTGCTACACTTTCTTCCCCATGACCCCTCACACCATGTGTACTAAACATAATACCCCTCAATCCCCTCCTCCCTGAAATTTTTTTGAAGTATGATTTACAGTAATATCAAAAAACATGAAATAGAGATAAATCTGACAAAATATATGCAAGATCCATATGTGAAAAACTATGAAACTAATAAAGCATTAAGAGACATCAAAGAAGACCCAAATAAAGAAAGAGATATAATGTGTTCATAGATTGGAAGACTTGATATAGTTAAGATGTCAGATATCCTCAAACTGATCTATAGATTCAATGCAACATCAACTAAAATCCAAACAGGCTTTTTTTTCAATGAGAGGCTGATTCTAAGATTTATATGGAAAGGCAAAGAAGGTAGAATAGCCAACCCAATTTTGAAAAGTTGGAGAATTTATGTTACCTGATTTTAAGACTTATAAAGCTATGATAATCAAGACAGTGTAGTCCTAGTGATAGGCTAAACTTACAGATAAATGGAAAGAGAGTCCAGAGGTCCAGAGCCAACAGTTTAACAGAAGTAAATCCACAGATATATGACCAGCTGATTTTTAACAAAGGGGAAAAGGTAATCTAATGAAGAAGGAATAGTCTTTTCAACAAATGATATTGGAAAAACCAGATATATAAAAAAAACCCTCAACCCCTATCTCACACCATATACCAAAAAAAAAAAAATCACCTGAAATCGACCATAGACCTAAATGTACAAAACTTAAAACTTACAGAAGAAAACATAGGAGAACCATCTTTGTGAGTTTGGTTTTGCTAATGATTTCTTAGGACACAAAAAGTAAAAACTGTGAAAGAAAAAAAACAGATACACTGGACTTTATCAAATTTTAAAATTCTGCTCTTCAAAAAACATTATTAAGAGAATGAGAAGACAAGTCACAGATTGGAGAAAGTATTTGCAAAATACATGTTTGATAAAAGACTTGTAACCCAAATACATAAAGTACTTCCACAACTCACTAATAAGAAAATACACAACCCCAATTTTTCAAACAAGTAAAAGATACACACTTCACCAAAGAAGTTATGTGAATGGCAAATCAGGATGTGAAAAAATGCTCAACATCATTAGTCATCAGATAAATGCATATGAAAGCCACAATGAGATAACACTGCACAGCTATGGAGTAACAGCTAAAAATTTCTTTAAATGCTGAAAATACCAAGTGCTGAGAAGGAAGATGGAGCATCTGGAATCCTCTACATTGCTGATACAGCCACTTTGGAAAACAAAGTTAAACATATACTTAACCGTGTGGACCAACTACCCCATTCATTGGTATTTACCCAAGATAAATTAAACATGTCCACACAAAGACCCACATGCAATACTTATAGCAGCTTTAGTCAAAATAGCTCCAAACTGAAAACAGCCAAAATGTCCATACACTGAGATACACTGACAGAGTGGAATACTATTCAGCCACACTAGGAATGATTTACTAATACATGTAACATTGATGAATCTCAAAAGCATTAATGAAGGTGAAAGAAGCCAGATACAAAAGGCTACATTCAGTATGATTCCATTTACACAACATTCTTTAAAAGACAAAGCTATAGTGACCATATAGTGATATAGTAATCAGGTTGGTCAGTGCCCGGGGCTGGGGCCAGGGAAGGACTGAAGGCAAAGAAACAAGAAGGAACTTCGGGTGGTGATGGGAATTCTCCACACCTTAATTGTAGTGGAAGTTACGCGACTGTATATGCTTGTCAAAATTCATCAAACTGTACAATTAAAAAGTGTGAATTTGACTTTCAGTAAATTATGGCTCAGTAAACCTGACTTAAAAAAAAGATGTACATCAAACACAACATTCATCTGAAAACAAAAATGTATTGGGTATCTACTATGTGCCATTAATGACAAGGATCTTCTTCCTCCCACAGAGCTTACGGCTCTCTGCAATGTGTGCACATGTGTGTGTGTGTGTGTGTGTGTGTGTTGCAGTCAGTATGTTTAACATTTTCATAGGTTGAAGTTCCTCCAGTTTCTGTCTGCTTTTATTTTCTCTCTGGTGTTTTTGAATACTGTTTTGAAACGTCCCAAGTTTATAATTGCTGTCTGTGGAAGGATTAGTCTGATACAAGCTACCCCAACAGGGCCAGAACCAGAGCCAGGTCTGGAGTGAAACCAGAATTTTGATGCTGAGAAAACTGTAATGCCTTCAGAGACATATGGCAAATAAATCCACCCTAGACATATATGATCCAAGAGGAATCATATTATTCAGATAGTCTTGTATTTCACAACATGCCGGCAATCCTGATTACATACAGTGCTGTCAGGAAATAGGAAATATCAAGTGGGTTCCACTTCTGAATAAAAATATTTATTATTTAGTCTTTCATTCAACAAACATGAGCTAGGACATGGCCAGTGAAAAATGAAAATTCACAGCTCCTATTCAAAGAGCAGGAGAAAAAGTCTCTTAAAGAAAGGTACACAGAAAGTGTCTTCTTTCTCCCATGGTCTCTTTCTTGACTTCTTATGGTACTTTTCATTTGCTATTTAGTGTCACTGTAAGTAAAGAATACAAATTTAAAATAATTAGCATGAATATAACATATGTATATTGTGTGATTCCAGTTTTAAATGCAAATATCAGGGCATCTAATCCATGAACAAAATGACTGAAATTACATGATTTTTTTTACGTGATTCATCCCTGGAGGGTGTCTGGAGCTAGTTACAGAAATGAACAAGCCAGACCCAGGCAGGTTGAAAAGAGGAAGAGAGGATTCTGAGACCCCAAGCTCCCCTTCCTCCCGTGTCCCCAGCACAGAGCCAGCTGAGGAAGCACTCCTGGGTTCAGGCTTACTGGCAGGGAGAGCAAGCTGCTCACAGGCCCCTGGGGACTGCCCTTGTGACCTGGCACCTGCACTCCTGTTTGGGTCTGATGAATGCTAGGTTCCCCCTCCTGCCACTCACTGGCCCAACACCATGTGCCCTAGCCCTGGCAGAGTTTGGGAAAATCGAGCCAGGAATCTCTCCTTCCCACAGCCTACAGCCCCAACCCAGGGCAGACAGGCGATCCTGGAGGATCTTTAAGCCTCCATGCTAATGGGGGCTCGGAACCGAATCAGGCTTGACCTTGTTGAGACACAGCCCCTGCCTGGCCACCCACCAGCCCTCTGTTGTGTTTAGCCCCTGGTGGGTTAGCAGGCCACCAAGCGTGCCCGCCTGACCCGACCCCTCCAAGGGCCTGCTCTCAGGCCCCTGCTGGGACGGAAGGCAGCAGTGAATTGAGGCAGGACGCGAGGGGCAGGCCAAGCAGTGTCCTGGGGTGTCCTGGGCGCCAGGGGAAGTGGGGAAAGTGCCAGAACCCTGGATGGAAGGCAGACTGCACACATGCTGAGGCTCTAAGTCCCCACTGCATGCTCCGTGTCTCATCAGAGTTCACTTACAAATTTGAAGATAAAATCATTACGAATTTCAAGATGGTGACCACGGAGCATTAAACCCAAGTGCAGGGCCCTTCTGGGTATGGGGCCCTCTGAGCACGGGAACCCGTGTGACTGAGGTGGCCAAGCCCGTGAAGCTGGGCCTGGCTGGAGCCCATCCGAGGATGAACCACACACAATCCTTGCCCTCCACGTGTACTTGGGTGACAAGCAGGAGGTACTGTGTCAGGTGCTGGGGAGAGAGGAGAGACCTCCAGGGAAGGTCTCCTTGCCCTTGGGTCGCTTGCAGCCTGGCTACAGGCAGGCTGACCTCTGCTTGGTAGACAGGACCCAGAGGAGCCCAGCCTCCAGCATCCAGAGAGCCCTCTGAGAAAAATGGCACTTATGCTGAGACCTGGCCGATGAGGTGGCCAGGTGAAGAAACGGAGGAAGAGCATGGCAGGCTAAGGGAACTGGGTATGCCAGCACCTGAAGCTGGCGCGAACCTGGCATGGTGGCAGGGCCAAAAGAATGCATCATTATTCAGAATGACAGGCACCATGCCATTCCAAGGAGAAGTCCAAACTGGGTTTTGACTGTAATCTCCATCTCCTGTTATTACTGTGACATGAAATGCAGCTGCCTGATGACCCACCTGGGATGCACTGTGTCTGCAAGACTGGTGGGCGGTTATTACCGCAAGTACAAGCAGTGCCGGGTTCTCCCCCGTTTCATTTACAGCATGGTCCCTTGGCTTAAACAGAGCACTTGCTCTCCCCCACAGATGGGCTCTGCCTGCCAGGTTCAGTCAAGGGCACTGCTCGCCATCAGATGCCAAGTTAAAGTCAGTAATTCTGCCCGCCTCCCAACTCTTCTCCTCAGTTGGGCACATTGGGTCTCCTGCCTTCCACATCTGCAGCCCCCACCCCTGCAGCTCAAGACCACTGCCACAGCGCCACGCCCGTCCCCTTTACAGCCAGAGCTTCAGCCCCAACCCCACGCGGACCTGCTTCAAGGCACGCAGAACAAAGCCTCTTTGCAGAAGCACCGCTTCAAGTCCCAGAACTCATTCTGGTTGGACTAGCTTGGGTCATGTGCTCACCTCTGAGCCAATCTGTAGCCAGGGAGAGTCAGTGTATTGACAGGCAGGTCGGGAACAGAGGGTGGGCGGCATTGTCGTTCATTTCCAACCAAAGGGCTGGCCTAGTAGAAAGAACACCAGTTGGGGCTGAAACAGATCTGGCTTCTAGTTGAAAGGAGGGTGAGAAACGCTGGTGCTTCTCCGCGTAGCCCTGCATGGCGGGCAGGGCCTGCATTTTCAAAACCCACACAATCTGAACTTGAAACACTCTGTTCATATGAGCTATTGTTATGTCAGTCCTCCCTGGGAGGAGAGAACAGTCCCAACTAGAGCACAGAGAGCAGGTGGCTTCAAGGCCATAGACAGAGATGGAAACACGCTCCTGAGTCCTTAAAAATCAGGGAGCAGAGCAGCCAAACGGAGAGAACCACAGGTCTGAGAGCAGCAGCCCCCAGTGGGGAGCCCCAGTTTATTCATCAAGTTCCTCTCACCTGCCTTGGCCTTGCTGAGGACTCCGCAAGGAGGAGGGGTGTGCAGTCAGTAGAGAAGACGGAAAATCAGGCTCCAGAAGGGTTACATCAAATCTCAGAATTCAACTGCGAAGCAGAACACTTATACACTTGCTTTGGGCATTCCTGGTTATGCTCTCCTAGTGCTTAAAAAAATCCTTTTGCAGATTAAGCTAATTGATGATATCCAGTGTGGGCTAAGGGAAAGAGAGACGGGCACTCCTGTGCTCTAATAGAGATTGTACCTTTGCAAGTGGCAACTCCATGCTGAATAGCAAGAGTCCTAAAAGGGCATGTTATTCTTTGGCCAGCAAGTTCACTCTCAGAATTCATCTTAAGGATTTACTCAGACAAGCATGCTAAGATGTATATACAATGGTATCCATCACAGTAGTATTTATAACAGCAAAACACTGGAAATGATCTAAATATCCATCAATAAGAGATTGTCTAAATAAAGTGTGACATCCGTACTATGGAATGCCACGCAGACTTCTAAGAAGGATGTTGCAAGCTCCACTTGTGGACAGTGGAAAGATGCCTGTGGTATGTTGTTGAGTGAAAAAAAAAAGAAAAAAGGGGGCTGCGGAAGAACAGCACATATAGCATGAGCATATTTCTGTCAGATTATACACATCTATAAATGTACATGTAAACATGCAGAGAGAGAAATTTGGAAGGAAAATCACCAGAATGTACAGTGATCATCTCCAAGTAGTGAGATTTGGCGGGGTTGTAGTGGGGGTGAGGGTGGGGGGTTGCTTTCTTCTTTATACTTTCTGTCCTTCCGAATGATATAGAGCCCTTTATTCAGCAAAATTCCTGTAGGGGGATTTCTCAATCTCAGAACTGGAAAATTCTTGTTGGGCTAGAAAGTTCTGTGCTGTGCAGGACTGTCCTGGACATTAGCCGCATCCCTACCCTCTGCCCGCTAGCTGCCAGTAGCGATCCCCTTTTCCCTCCCAGTAGGGGAGCTGTCTCCAGGTACTGCCAAGTGTCCCCTGGAGAGCCTTGGTTGAGCACTGCTGTCCTGGAGGAAGGGGAAGCCAGGTGGTAGGGATGCTCCCAAGGGAGGACAAGGAACGGGAGATCAGGAGACACTGCCCAGCAGTGATGAGGAGAGGTCTCAGGGCTTTCTGAGAAGGGGCCTGAGCAAGGTGGCAGTGGGCCAGATGTGGCTCCAGTACGTTGCCCCTTAAGTCTTCTGAGGAATTCACAGTCCTGACCAAGACTGGATCTCCTATGGAAAACCATGAAAAGGCCAGACCAAGATGGCAGGCTCCATGCAGGGACTTGGGGACAAGCAGGAACTCGACTGGGAGTTAGCAACACCGAGGGAGAGCTCCAAACGCACCCAGGCTAGGAACGTGAGGTTCTGGGCTGTGAAGCTGGGGACTGCCCATGTAGAATCTGACCAGCTCACTTGGGCCTTGAATGACTCTGTGCTGCACAGTTCCTTAGCCGTCACAGGTGTATGGTGTCCCCATCTGAAATTGTGCTGTCTGGACTTCATCAGGGCTTTGTGCCCACAACGGATCTCTGACTAACGAAAATTACAAACATTTTTGAAATTGTAACTGTGCCTGCCAGGCACTGCTCAGAGACTTTTATGTGTTTACTCACTTAATCCTCACAGCGAGCCTGGGAAGTGAATTGTGACTATTCCCATGTTAGCAGTGGGGAAACTGAGTCACAGAGTAGTAAAGTAGGTCACCCAAGGCCTCCTAACTGGTACGTATTGGAACTGGGTTTCAGGCTCAGTCCATCTGGCTCAGAGCCAAAGGGCTTCACCACCCCCACTATTCGGCCCCTGAAGAGGTGTGGGTGGGGCTACCGGAAACCCGAAGCAAGAGTGACAAATTCTAGACCACTCTGCTGAACCGCCCCTTTAAGGAGAACACCTGCCATTGGACCAGGCCCTCCATGGGCCAGTACCAGAGAAGGTGCTCTGTACACACCATTCTTATTCCTCAAACAGCTGCAGGAAGCAGACTGTTGCTCACCTGTCACAGGTGCTGGAAGTGGGGTCAGACTCATCGTCCCCTCTTTTGTGCTGACACTGCAGCCCTGAGATCCCTGGGTGGCAGTCGCTCAAGAACCTGTTGTTCCACCTAACGGCAGGGCCAGGCCTGACCCCTCTTACTCCCAGGGTCCAGCACCGGACGGGGGACAGGGCAGAATGTGCCCAGCAGCTAAGCCCCCTTCCTGGGTGTGGAGAAACGCCATTGCATGAGTCCTAATAAGCCCAGCCTCTCACTACAGAAGCCAAAAGACCCAGACATGTGTTTTCTGGACCTCTGCAGTGCTGCCAGGCTGTCAGATGACCCCATCTGGCACACAGGTCTGGATCAGGAACAGAGAGAAGCAGGAGTCCTTCAGATTTCATTCCATCACCAGGGCGGTGGCATTGGGGATCTTGAGGCTGGGTGACAGTGTCATGGAGTTGAGAGTTCAGAGGTCCAGTGGCAGCCAGGGCAGCAGCCTTATTCTAATCAGACCATGCTCCTGGGATGACCTGTCTGTTTCCTCGGCCCGTCAGGCTCCCTTTCAATCCACTCTGCAAGCTGTCTACCTGATATCCTTGCAATATACCCCTTTTCTGAATGAATAAACCAAGATTGGTTTCTGTGAATTGCAGCTGAGCATCCTAGTATGGAACCAAGAGTAGACAAAATAGGGAGGGAGGGAGGGAGGAGAGCCACACATCACTTCCCCATTGCAAGAATCACTCAGTCAAGTGAAACGTCCACAGCCAGTTTCCATTCTTGCCACTTGAAGCATCAGGGAGTGGCCTGCAGATGGTCTGAGTGGACCCACTCACCTGTACAAATTCACCAGCCAACTGCAGATATGGCCAAAGCAGATGCAGGAGAGGGGAGGACAAGGCCAGTTATGGGGAACTGAGCTGAAGCCATTGTTGGAAGATACAATTCCTACCAAAACGCCCTCCAAGCTGACCTGATTATAGAAATAGCCCGAGATCATCCCACCCTCACTGCTCCTGCAGCTCAGGCGTTACCAGGGTCCTCTTCATTTGATGCACCTGAGCAGAAACTGCCCTGAATGCCTTTGATCCCACAGCCTGTGATTCCATGGCTCCCAGCTTGCACTGGGTCGGCCGGCTGGGAGTAAGAGTCATGGGATACCGAATGTGGCCACCCCAGCCCAAAAGACAGGACAGCCCAACAAGATTCCCAGACTGGTGCACTGGGGCCAGACAGCGCAGGCCATGGAGGGGAGGATGGCCTTCCTCTCCCCCGTTTGCTCTACCCTCATCACCCTGGTCCATCAGGACCTTGCCTGACCGTGACAAGGAGTCTTCAAGGAAGCTGCCCATTGAGAGTGGTCGCTCTGGCTCATCCTGCCCTGGGCAGTTCCCCTCCTTGCCCTGTTCCTCATTACTATGGGCAGAGCCTTGACCGGTGCAGATATAGAATCTGTCAAAAGCTGTCTTGTATTTCTAGGGGAAGAACCCTCTCTATGTGGACAGACGGAATGGAGCCTCCTGGTAGAAGGTTAATCCCTTCCTTGTTTGGTTTCATAGTGTAGACACCCAGGTGTGCCTCCCTGAACAAAATGGTTAGTTTTGCCTGCTTTGAATACTTTCATAAATGGAATCATGCAGCAAGCATTCATTTGTGTCTCACTCCCTTTGCTTAGCATTCTGTTTTTAAGAGCCATCCAGAGGGCTGTGGGTATTTATAGGCTGTTCTTTTGCGATGCATGAATATGCCGCAGCTTATCCATTCTGCTCTGGATGAATATTTGGGTGGTTTCGAAATGGAGTGCCGCAAATGATGATCCTGCAAACCCTTGTCCATCCTTAAAAGTCTGCTATAGAGGAATTCAATATAGCTTTGTCAGATTTCTCTTGGTCAGTACTTTTTATAGTGTTTCTTTCTCCATACTTTTATTTTCTGCCAGTCTATATTCTTACATTTTAGATGTGACCCTTCTCAAGAGCGTACAGATTTTTTATTTCCCCCCAGTATGACAAATTTAATCTTTTAAGAGAATTGTTTATTCCATTTGCATTTAACCAAATTACCGATTATTTTTTATCTACCCATACTGCTTTTCTCTTATGTGTAGACTTCTTAACATAGGCTTCTTTTGGATCATTTTTTGTCCTCTTCTAATTTGGAGGTGCTTAACATTCATCCTTGACTTCTCAAAGTATAATTGATTAGCACCTATGTCTTTCTCACAAATAGAAAAGACTTCTAACACTTTAACTTCATTTATCCCCCTCCTGACTTTTATATTGTAGTTTCTGTGTATTTCAGTTCTACGTGTATTTTTAAGTCTCCGTGATATATTATTAGTATTGTTTTACACTGTCAGTGTTCATTTAGATTTACACTCACAGTTACCACTTACTGTGCTGTTCTTACCTTCTTTCATTTCTTTTTGATTTTGTCAGTGCTGAGGTCATATTCATTTCTTTAAAAAACAGCTTTAGTTATTATTTACATACCAGTATGTATGTTACATACGTACATACATATACATTTACATACATACAACTCAGCCGTTTAAAATATACAGTCCTATGGATTTTAGTACACAGCCATCATCCCCATCATCCCAGCTAATTTTAGAACATTTTCATCATCTCGAAAGGAAACCCTAAACATATGGCTATCACCCGCTGTTCCTGCATCCTCTCCTCCTCAGCCCTGAGCAACCATTAATATACTTTTTGTCCCTAAAGATTTCCCTGCTCTGAACTGTCATGGTAATGGAATCATATAACACGTGATCTTTTGCAACTGGCTTCTTTGACTTAGCATCATGGTTTCAAGGTTCACCCATGTGATAGCAATATGCCAGTACTTCATTCTTTTTTCTTTTAATTAACTTTAATTCTTAGAGTAGGTGTAGATTCACAGCAAAACCAAGAAGGAAGTACAGACAATTCCCACGTCCACCTTGTCCCCAAACGTGCACACCGTCTCCCGCTTTGGGCATCCTGCACCAGAAAGGTAGGTTTGTTACAGTCGCTGAGCCTACACTGACACCATTACCACCCAAAGTCCATAGTTTACATCAGGGTTCACTCTGGGTGTCGTACATTCTATGAGTTTGGACAAATGTATAATGGCATTGTAGTATCACACAGAATAATGTCACTGCCCTCAAAATCCTTTGTGCTCTGCTCATTATCCTTTGTCTCCACTAAGCCCTGGCGACCACTCATCTTTTCTTTATCTATATGGCTTTGCCTTTTCCAGAATGTCATAGTTGGGATCTTATGGATGTAGCCTTTTCAGATTGGATTCTTTCATTCAGCAATATGCATTTAAGAGTCCTCCGTGTCTTTTCATGGCTAGAGGCTCATTTTCTTTTTAGTGCTAAATAATATTCCCTTATCTGGATACATACATTTATCCATTCACCTACTGAAGGACATCTTGTTTGCTTCCAAATTTTGGCAAATACGTGAAAATGTGCAGATTTTTGCATAGAGCATATGGTAGGAGTATGTTTAGTTTTTTAAGAAACCACCAAATTGTCTTCCAGAGGGGTGGTATATTTTGCATTCCCACCAACGATGAATGGGAGTTCCTGTTGCTCCACATCCTTGGCATTTAGTGTTGTCACTGTTTGGGATCTGAGCCATTCTAATAGGTATGTTGTGGTCTCTCATTGTTTTAATTTGCAATTCCCTCATGACATATGATGTTAAACATCTTTTCATATGCTTACTTACCATCTGTATATCTTCTTTGGTGAAGTGTCTGTTAAGATCTTTGGCCTGTTTTTTTCAATCAGGTTGTTCATTTTCTTATTGTTGAGGTTTAAGAGTTCTTTTTACATTTTGAACAACAGTTCTTTATCAGATCAACGAGGTTTTCTCCTGTGTTGTCCTCTAGGAGTTTTATGGTTTTGTGAATTACATTGAGATCTATGATCCATTTTTGAGTGAATGTTTTGTGAAGGGTGTAAGTCTGGGTCTAGCCTCGTTTCTTTGTGTGTGGATGTCCAGTTGTTCCAGCACCATTTGTTGAAGAGACTGTCTTCGCTCCATCGTATTGCCTGGGCTCCTTTGTCAAAGACCAGTTGACTCTATTTATAGGGGTCTGTTTTGGGCTCTCTCTTCCGCTCCATTGATCTTTTTGTCTATTCTTTAGCCAGTACGACACTGTCTTGATTACTGCAGCTTTATAGTAAGTCTTGAAGTCAGGCAATGTCAGTCCTCCATCGTTATTCTTTTCCTTCAATATTTAGTTGGCTATTCTGAGCCTTTCGCCTCTGTACAAAAACTTTAGAATCAGCTTGTCAACATCCACCAAATAACTTGATTTTGGTTGGGATTGCATTGAAT